>JAQQSE010000083.1:0-495797 GCA_035772565.1 Antheraea assamensis
CAGATTGTCCACCCTCATTTATTGAAAAGTATATAAGCGCGCCACGCGGCCATGGTACGTCCGAATTGAGTTCTATTTTGGACGTCGAATTTATCCACGTACGTAACAATATATATAACAGAAGTTTGATACTAATTCTTAATTTTTCAAATTTCAATACTTAGTATAAAAAAAAACATTTTCTCAAAATTTTATTGCCAATAACTCTAAAGCTTGTAGATATTATTATCTGTATTGTATTAATATTGTAGAACGTGAAGTATGCAAAATACAGAAAGAAAAAAAAAAAAACGATTTCCATTTTTTTCCTTTGTAACAATAAAGCTCGTCAGTACCTACTAAACTAATGAAAAATAAAGAACCTATCATTATAAAAGTCTACATTTAAGTGTCGTTTTTCGTGAAGATTTTTGTTCGCACATTTTACTATAAACTGCCCCTAAATCGCACGACAACGTCAACTTCTTTACACTTCAATCGACCGCCATTATGTGCTATAGTATTATTATGTGTATTATTTGAATATGCAGGAAGTATTTACAAAATATTCATTTTCCTATAACTCGAATATACTCAACAATAAATAATAAGTATAGTAAGAGGTCTACAGTAGCACGCGCAACACGCAATAACTACTTGATAGTTTAAAGTTACATTAATGTTGGTCATTTATAAAAATATTAACCGCAAACGAATTCGAAAACTAATAATAGTAAATCAATCTATATATGCCTTAAAAACTTCTGCAATGTATTTTATATTAACAGTGCATTTACAGGGTGTTTTATTTAAATAAATATTTAGGTCATTCGTCTGCTATTGTGTGTGTACCCATTAATATTTATCTTATAGGCTTGGTTAAGGTAGGTTTATTACATGTTTATACAATTATGTTGTCCAAACTCAAACGTATCGCGTAAGTGACAAATTTTTGAGAGTTCAAGGTTGGAGTAATGTAATTTTAGTAAGCTCGTTATGTGTCGTTTAAATTCGACAGAGACACGGATTCACTTTTGACTGGGACTAATTAAATTCAGAGTCAACCTCGTGAACTCAGATATAGCAACTGACGTGTTTCTTGATCAGCTTATATAATAGCTATCTGATGGATACACTTTTTTCATTGTAATTTAAGAAATGTAAAACTTTAAGATGCCGAATTTCAGCAGGTGCTTTCAAATACATTTTTAGATACAATACGTGCTGGCCTACTGTATGCTAATTGTACTATACCAATAACAATCGCGTAAGTCTAAAAAATAATTTGAAGATCTATCATTAATATGGTATGGTAGCTCATAAAATACGAACGAACAACATCGATTCTTATACATTAGATATGTAAATACAAATAGTGTGCCGGATGGGATTTGCCGTCAGCAATATATATAGAACTTCAACCCATTATATAACCTCCTCGGTGCTCATCTACACTATATAAAAAATAATTCAAATTTTAAGCTACACAGAATAAGTCTTTTAATTTTTATAATATACTAGATCAGTGATTCCCTAAGTGGTCCACGAGAGACTCGATGGGGGTGTACGTCAGCGTGACAAAGAAATGGAGGTGCAAAATTAGTAAGCGGGGCCTATGAAAATTGGTTTTTTTGCGATAGCGTGAGGACTAACATTGTTGGTTTGACTTCATATGGTAGTATTGAACCTACAGGAACCTACCGGAACCAGCAAAATTTTGAAAGGGGTCTATGAGAAAAAAACGTTTGGGAACCTCTTTACTAGATGAACCGGTGAACTTCGTATCGCTTACATATATTTGTGTAAAATGTGGTCAAAACTTCATACAAAATGTTTATTTACATTATAAATGCAATACAGTTATGTACTTAATCAATTTAAAGCTTTCTCATGTACTGGTTTTATTTCTGAAACAGAACTGTTTTATATTTCAACAAAACAGAGCAAAGACATCAGACGTCATACTATAACTATGAAACAGGCAAATTTCTGAAAATTCTTTGAGACAAACGAATGACAATTTTTTGTTTCTAAAATGACAAAAGACTGCAAATGTTGCATAGCTAGGCACATTCTGTATTTGAAAATTAAATTGTCTTCTTTACTATTTTCCTTTCACAAATATTTCAAGATCAAAATTAGCAAATCGGTCCAGCCATTCTCGAATTTTAGCGAGACAAACGAACAGTAATTCATTTTGATATATATAGGTTTGTCGCAAATACTTATAATTAATATCGCATTTATCTAGGCTTATGTTTGCCAGAAATGTTGCATTATAGTAGTAAAAATGTTATTAATGTCTCAAATTAATAAATGAGTATATATATTTTATTCAATCTCTACATTTACGAGTATATTAATAAGCAATGTGTGCTTTAGTAATGTAATCGTGAAACTTATCTTTCTTCATTCATTGGCCGCTCACCGAAGCATTTCCTCAATTAGTTTCCATTCATAACGATATAGTATAGAGTAGTGTCGTGATGTTCTAGTAGTTTCACCAGTGGAATATCAATCCGACGTCGGCACGTTCGAAACCCTGCATCTACCTATGATTTTTTTGGAATTCACGTACATTTTCTACTATAAATTGGTAACACCATCGGCTGACAGTGAAAGAAAACATTGTGCGGAATCCTGAACCCGGGAAATGTTGTTGTAGTAGCATTGTGTGAGGAACAAACATAGAACTGTGGATTTTAATTTTTAATCACCAATACGTCGGGGGCTAGCGTGGGGATTATGTCCATACCTTCCTTCGGAAAAATACATATGACCCTGCAGTGAGTCTCTTACAGGCTGATGTGCTGATGACAGGGTACAGTAGTATAGGATTATCAAGAAATGACGAACACAAAAATGTTTAAGATATAAAACTATACTTAATATGATCAAAAATGGATTGAAAGTAAACGTATATTTCATAATAATTCATTTGTTGTTTGATTCATAACCATTTTTGTTATAGAACTCTTAAGGTAAAATACGTTTATAATCCAATATGTTATTATAAAAACCTCTTTCTATCTTCAAAATGATTCTTAATTATACCATTGAATTGTAAAGAATAAGATTATATTTGTTTTTCTAATTAAAAATATAATACTACTTGAATTCTTCAAATTTTACATTAATATAAATCAAGATATAAAACTCTATATCTCTCTGTAAGCAGTTGTTATTTAACAATTAAAATAACTCATTGAAGTTGACGTAATATTCTCACACGTTGCTATGGTTACTGAGTTATGTAGGAGTCAGAGCGGTAAATAAACCTAAATGGCTGTCAAATTAACCAAAAACACTATAAAATTCAAACTACATACAGAAAAGATATGATATATGAAGCGATGATGAATCAGATGGTAGTGTGTTCGGACACACCGTCGAAGGACGTAGGTTCGAATTCTAGCAAATGTGTCGGAGCTTTCGGTGAAGGAAAACATCGTCATGAAACCAAATGTGTCGGAGCTTTCGGTGAAGGAAAACATTGTCATGAAACCATAGCATGGTAGAGCTTTTTCTAAGTCCACCTCGCTATATGTACCCAAAATAATATACGTTTCAATTATATTTCATAAAGCTGTTCGCCGTGACTTCCTGTGTGTATAAATTAGTAAAAAAATATTGTTCAATGTAATACACGAGGCGCGTATTTTACTAGATACCCAAGTTTTTTACTTTATTATTTATGCACAAAGCCATTATTTTTTTACTCTAAAATAAAAGTATAACCGTTTCGAAGATAACTCAGAACAAACACACAGATAGACAGACAAAAATTTTAAAAATTATTGGGTTGTTATAAGTAGCGTATATACTTTCAAACCCTTTTAGTAAAAAGCTGTTATTTTGCATTACAAACAGATACTTCAATTTTATTTGATATCTAAGATTACAAATAAAAAGTTGGTCACAAAACTAACGTAAAATAAATGTTGAATAAAAACTCACCAATTCCATGAACACAAAATAAACTTTGAAAAATGTTCCTTATAAAAACATACCACGTTACCATGGCAACGGTTACAATATTAATGGTTACTATAGCAACAGTTGCTTAGTGTAAGTGGCTGATGCTGCTTGTGGCAGAATATATGATAGTAGCTGAAAAATGCATTTTGGATAGATTTTTCGTAAAATTCGTTCTTAGTGAAAACAAAATCCTCTGTCCACCAAAAAACGTTTCGTCTAATTCGGCTCATAGATTAGTTACGACAAACATAAGACGCGGCAATTTTCTTTGTATGTATAAATTATAAAAGTGTATATATAAACCGTCTATAAGTAAAATACGTCATCAACTCTTGACTAAAACGTGTCAGAATTAAAAAAAACAATGCTAGACAAAGTATATATTTATTTTGATTTCTTTAAATTATTACAGACATTATACAAATAATTCTTATTAACAATAGTTTTGTAAACAGCCTCACTAATGTTAAAAAAATATGGATACTATGATTATTTAAATAGGCAACTATAATTAATACTCCGCGCTAAACGTTTTGACCACTCTGAAGATAGTTGCGTATAACCCACATTCTTCTTCTTCTTTATTTTTTGGCTACGGCACGGTTTGTGCACTAGCCAGCGTCAAGTAACAAGATTTTTCCAAGTAAGTGTCTTGTGATAACCATAATGTTCTAACAAGATGGTGGTTCCCTTGTTAGAACTTTCCATGGAGTTTTGGTGGCATCTCAGAATGCATGCTCCGTGATATTATTTCCCATCCACTTCACTTGTGCATAATAACCGAACAATATTACGTAAAACACCACCAATATTACAAAATATAGAGTCTAATAACACAAGATTACGGATAAAATATAAAAACCACTACATGACAGACTAGGTTCCCGCCAAAAAAAAACAACCCACAATACTATACAATATACAAAGCAATACTAGAATTTCTTGCATTTTATAAACACCATTTTTATTTCTCATCTAAAAATAATAGTTATAGTTTATTGGAAAGGGTATATTTTCAAGGGAACCCATTTTAATTTCATCACCATTAAACATTTGATTTCGAATACGTACTAAAGAACTCTTCAAAATTGAATAGGAAATTGTTAGGTTTATCACAATGTAAGACTATAGATCAACAACTTTGTGCGCGATCGTCCTGCGGGGTGACAGACGTCGGCAGAACGAGGTTCACCTGATGTTACCGGGGGCGGGTGATGTAGTGGGGAAGGGAAACGGCGTGTTACCTCACTCCACTAACGTTTGTCACTAGATGTTAAGGAGGGCAGGCAATGTAGTGATGTACTAGTACATAGTGTAGTGATAGTGCTAAATATATATCAGCAATAATAGCTTCTCTCTTGTATGTCTCGTCTTCGTTATATATTATTCGAGACTGTCAATACTGCATCAATGGCCGCCAATTGTGGCATGAGCTTTCGTAAGACGCGCCTGAGTTTATTATTGTGTTACCTCAAAAATGTCGGTAAATTATATTATTTGTTCAATGTTTTCACCAAAAATCTAAGTAATTTTGTTTTAATTTCAAGGTAGATTAATAAAATTGCTATTTAATGGAATGTAGAAGTTATTTTGATAAACATTGATAAAATCTAGAAATATCTCCTCCCATATCAATTGTAGATATTTTCGGTTTATAGGAGTGCCTCGAAAATTGATTCACTCGGGAACGCTTTAGTACTTTAAATATTAATCATTGTTATGTGCAGTATTGATGAAATTCAAATTTGTTTGTTAAATTTTTATATATAAAATATAATATTTATTGTCATTTATAGCTTTTATCTATATTATTACATAGAGAAAATGTTTTAAAGGATTATCGCTCGACCATACGCAGGCGTAGTGGTCCGTCGGGAGCGTACATAAACGTGACGGCGTAGTTCAGAGGCTCGTGGTGGTATTCCAGCCGATATCGGCGTAGCAACTGGAACAATTATACACATTTTACTCTACTAAGACAATAACTGCATTGTGTATGGTGGTAAGTATTATGCGATACAAAAACGGCAACCACTGATTTAAACAGAATGCATCAGCTTCTTAATATACGTGACATTCGAAAACAAAGACACTGTGACTCCACCATATGCATAACACGAATACCCAATTACCTTAGATATCGGAAAGCTATACGAATGCCAGTACGACAGGTTGTACATCTACTGTGCGGTAGTCAAGATCGAATAAGATACATTGTCCATGTTCCTCTCATTTATAAAAATAAATAAAATTAAAGTGTCTGTTTATAATGCCAAAATAACAGTTTTTTACTGAATAGATATGAAAGTATATACTGTACTTATATCAAAAACCGATTTTCAAAATTTTTGTCTGTCTGAATTTATAGAATGGTTGGACTGACTCTAATGTTGACTTCTGTCGGATAGCTCGTGTTATAAAGTATAAAATGTTATTGTAGGAAAAGATTAGGATTCCGGGAGAATACAATAAAGAAGAAAAAGAAAGAAGCAGTGCCCGGTGCCGCAGCCGCCCTCTTACACTATACTATAATAACGACGAAGAAAGAAGAAAACGGCATTGTCCGGTACTACACTACACTAAATAAAATTTGTTTGCCTATTCCATGCGGACGAAGTCCCAGGTAACAGCTAGGCTAAAATAAAATAGCCTATGTTACTCCCTATAATATCAGCTATCAAGTTCCATCAAAATTGGTCCAACAGTTCCGTAAATTAGCCAAAACAAACGGACAGACAAATATTTTAAAAACTGGCTTTTTGCTATAAATACTTTCGTATCCATTTAGTATAAAGCTTTTATTTTGACATTACAAATAGACGCTTCAATTTTATATATTAGTATAGATTGTTTTTTTTTAATATTCAATAAAACAAAATAAAATCTATTAACCTATTCCGTATCAAAGAAAAAGAAAACCATAATTACTTGTTGTTGGATTGTATTGCGTTAAGTGTGGTTTCGGAAAAAATCGAAAAAAATCTCGATTTAGAAATTAGTTTGAACACTATAAATACCTTAGACAATAATATCTGTATCTCCAAGTCGGCGAATCTCCGTCCCAAGCAGATTCTGGCCCCAAAACCGTAAGGAAGCGACGCGAAAGGATGGAGCCTCCCGTCGGACTCCAGCCACCTCTCCGGCTTGAACTCTTCAGGGTTCGATACAAACTGATCCATGTTACCGGTTACAATCGTTGGGAACACCACTTGAACCTAAGACAGAGACAGTAAAATAACAGTGATACGAATTTACCTATACGATTTCAAAAATAGCAATGATGTTTGAAATGTTGACGATGAAGAAAAAATGACAACTTTTTTTATTCAAAGGGTAACAAAACAAAAAACCAACGTGCCGCAATGTTCCCAGGCGGTCACCCATACATGTATGGACATGTAGTGACTGCGCCCGATATTGCTTAACAAAGGTTGCGTATCAGAATTTCAAAGTCTTCCCATAAGGAGTTTCACTTCAATTATGACAAACTACAATAATTTTCGTACAATACCGCCATCTAGTAGCGAAGCAATGAATTACTTCTCTGCATACCGCCAGGAATCGGTGATAAACTATGGTATTAAGAGATGTATTTTTGTATATAGAAAGTGTCCCTCAAAACGTATGAAATTCAGATGGCGCTGCTGGATCTAGATGGTGAAATTTTAAAGAACGTGCTTATTTAACATTTTGTAGCTTACTAGCTGACATCCGCGACTTCGTCTGTGTTGTTTAATATCTTAACAATATACACAGTACAAGATATAGTATATACAGAAGAAAAAACATTGAAAAAAGAAATAGAAAACAAAAATAAACTTTGCTTATAATTTCTTTGTAAGCAATGTTATCCGTTTACTTCCCTTCTCCTGCGCATGCGCACCATACTGTATTGTACTTACAACATTCAATAAATTGAACTTTTGTCAAGTGCTATTATTATTATACAGTATATTTGGAAACGTTTTTTTTTTCTAAATATACAGTTACCCCTTTAGGTATGTGATATCCGCAAATAACGTCGTCCTCTTGAAGCGTACGTCCATTGCCAATAACAGTGGAATACATTCTGAAAATAATAAATTTAATTATACAAATGTAAGGTATTTTCTATGTATAATATCTCTATATACAAATATGGCAAGATAAACTTATTCTCCTGTTTTTCAACAAATTTTCTTTATTTGGTCAGTAGTTATTGACGAGTTTTAGGGTTACAGATAAAAAATGGAAATAGTTTTTTTTTACGACTACTAAATAAGATACCAAGGCTTATTTATGACAAAATATTTGTCTTATTTCGCGGTCTATTGGCAAAAAACAAAATAATAACAAAACTTAAAATTAAACTGTTTTGGTCGAATTTTGACTACTGGATCGCCACTAGCTTCTTTTATTTTGTATTCATATTTATTATTAGCATTAAAATCATAATTAATGGAAAACATTAAAAAAAAACATATTTGCTCAAAATAAAAAGTGTGTGTGTGTTCTTATGACCACACGAATGAAGTGAAAACTTCTTTATAAAAATTACAACAAAACTGGGGAGAAAACTGGTGTTTCTAAACATACCCGACACAGTGTGTCACTCTTCGCCACCCAAAAAGGTTATCGATCAGAATTTCAAAGCCCTCCTATTATAAGTTTCGCTTTAAAAATGCATTTTAAATGATTTCATCAATTTAGTAATGTCAATATACCTGAAAACTTCTCGTACAAAAGCCTTAGTGTAATGCAGTTTATCTAAGTCAGCATAGCTTATAGGTTTACTCGGGTCTGGGAAGATTCGTTTGATTTCTTCAGCCATTTTCTCTTGCTGCTTTATTCTTATGCTAGCCTGGTACAGGATCGAGCATACCGCCATGGATATCTACAATATTACATACTATTACTATAAGCTTTTTACTATTGACCTTATTTGAGCAGATAAAACTTTCGATATTTTTGCACTACCAGTAAGTACCCTTTAACGAAAAAAACACTGTATTGCTTTTTACAAAACTTTACAGTAATATAGTTCGTACATAAAAATAACAAATACGCTATAATTTGTGTAGATACTATTATCGTTTTGCATATCAAAATAACACCTTGGTCTTACCGTATCAATTCCAACAAGTATCAAATCAAGAGCCATTATGGTAGCTATCTTTGGATCTCCCTCGCTCCTCAACACTCGTTCCAGTAAAGAGAGATCATTCTCTGACGTCACTTTCTTCGTCTTAAGCCTTTCCAATGCTTCATTGATATACCGGCTGCATATTCTGTTCATACATTTAATAAATTTAAATTTATTGCAATATTAAATATTTTATTGCCTATAACTTTTATTATCATCAATACCTTTAAGAATTATCAAATTCTTAGAACTTGGACGATCGAGCTCAGTTAATTAATACAATAATTACATCCTTGGTATTTGATAAAAGACAAACAGATTCCCATTAGGATAGTGCCATATATTATAACGACATCTCGCAAAATTTTGAGGTACCAGTAGGTTGTTATCTATGGACAGCAATGCAAAATATCACTAAAATTAACAAGACGGCATTACTTTTAAAGTATAAAGTATGTTTCATGTATAACATATACTTTCTGTGTGCAAAATCTCATAAAATATAAAAAAGCTAATCAGTTTTAATAGTGTATTACTAATACTATATATATGTGTGTGTGTGGAAATACTCACTCAACAAAGAAATTCATATTGTTTACATATCTCGTCCATAGCGGTGTAGGTATATATCTCCAATATGGCGCTTTCAGCTCCAAAACTGCTACATTTCTCAATGCATATTTAGCTGCGTCGATAATACGTTGAGGTTCCGAATCTTTGTTCAATTCCGGGGAAAGGCAACCCAATCTAACGTCGAGCGCCACACGGCCGATACCTAAAACAATCAATAGATGGCGTTAAATCACTATTTCCATATTTATAAGATACGGACAACAGACGGCAGCACTTTCATAAAGTTGTTATAATTTTGGAATCCATGTTGACAAGCTTACTAGCACAATGCACTTTCTTGTACGTATGCTGGTGAAACTGTAAAGGCCTTGCCAGGTTAACAGTATAGTCAGTTCGAAAAAAAAATCTTGTCGTGAGCCGACGGTATTCTGGATAATGAAATATTGTAGGTCGTGGAGATATTAAAAAAAAATGATAAAATATTATATAGTGTAGTAGTATAAATAGTATGTTTAGATCCATTGTAATGCGATAAAGAAAAGATTTTTAATAACATTTATAGTATAAATTAATAATATAGTTACATGAAGAAGGTCTATAGAAGTAGCATAGAAAAAATTAGTACATGAATGTACTCGGACGGCTCTTTTGCAATGATGTCGTAGAACAGGTGTTCACGTGTAATTGAGAATATAAATTTTAAAGTAAACAAATGTATTTAGAGTTTTTTTTCTACGATAATTCATTCACTTCTCAGTTACAGTATTCTGTGAGTTTTAACGACAGATTCATAAATAAAAGAAAATACTACGCGTAGACATTACTTATGTAATTATTCGAGGGAGGATGCGATTAATGCTACACCGTAATATGTTTTCGAATTTCAAGCCTTGGAATTCCAACTTCTTATAGCAATTTAGCCCTTTTTGTCTACATAGAGAATGAAATCATACTATCTATGCAATAAATTACAACCCATATGAAAATAGACAGTAGAAAACCAGTTAAAAACATCTGCCTCCTTTGTAGAAATACCGATTTTCTTTATTTTCTTTTTATTGGTCATTGACTAGCTTTAGTGTAATCAAGATATTTTTTTAGTAAAGTACTTTCTCCTTAATATTGAAACTTGAAAAATTAATCGCTTATGAACGAATTGATTGGTCAAATTGGACTAGCACTAGTCTATGTGTAAATAGAGAAAGAAAACAGTTAAGAACGTTTTCCACCTATTTTTTCGATTTTCTTTACGTTTATATAGTGACGAGCTTTAACTTTATTTATAGCTCTACATTTGTGATATTTCACAACCCATACATTAACGATCTGTAAAATTTTTGCAATATATTTAATAATCTGTGAAGAAATAAGTATGGTCGAATTTCTACCATAGAATTTCAACATGTTACCTAAAACAAAAATAATACTCACATTCAAGAGACCACCTATGTATGTCATTGTCAAACTCGTAAGGCAGATCACCGTTCTCGTCTCGAGCGTCCTCCATATACCTGAAATTACATGTAATTGGACAATGAATGATGAAATAAGCACTATACAATATTACCGGTAATGTTGTTTAGGTTGTTTTTATCTTGAAAACAAGGATAAACTTTGTTTACAAAATGTCTATGTAAGTAATCTCATCCGTTTCCTACTACTGGCTCTGAGGTATAGCGAGCGCAGTCGTTAGCAAAGTCTAGTTAATAAGCCATTTACAATTACAAGAAAAATACCTGATGAAATCTTCCGTAACCAGCTCGATCGGTGCGACATACTTCTTCACGGTTTGCGGCTGGAGAATCGGACGCTGAACCTTCGAACGAAATCTGCGCCATTGTTCACCGTGTCTGTAAAAGAATACATTAAAAAAAATTGAATACTATCGACCTTCCTCGTCTTCGCACATATGTCATCGTACATATACTAATATGTTGTCATAGTGTCTAAGTATTTCAAATCAATTATTAAAAAACGTTAACAGTCACATTTCATCAAAGATCTTGTTATATATCTTTGAAAAGACAACGTACATATTTTCTTTGTTCGTAATTTTAAAACTGTAATATCTTCTAAAAGTTTCTATGAAATAATACACTGTAAAGGACAATTTTATTCTAGTGAAAAACAAATATATTTACTTCTCGTCCGATTTTCTTTTCCATTATTAACTATGTATTAAGTTTTCTTAAATACCGAAGATAAACGATCAAAGGTTACGATCGTGTTTATAATCTATGATAGAGTTCAATTTATCATAGCCGTATTTATAAAGAAGACTAATGGAAGATCCAATAAGTATCATTGTTATTATTTCATTGCTCCAACGTGTATAAACAAAAATAAGGCCTATCTAATAAGACTATTTCCAATGTGAAAGCTAAGTTCGATTTATTCCGATTTTTAAATAATAGTGTTAGGTTTTACGATAAATTCCCAAAACATATTACCGATTTGCCAGACTGTAAGTTTAAGCGCCACGTCAAGCGGGTTTTGATGTTTAAAGGTTATTATAGGTTGGATAAATACGTGAACGATGGTGATGTCTGGACACTCTTAACACTTCACCATGTGTCTCCGCTAATAACTATTGCAACGTTAATGTATTTTAAACATATATATGTTAAAAACATAAACCTCATCGAATTTCTTGCCGGTTCTTCTCGATGACCGGGTTGTTTTCTGAACCGGTGGTATTTTTGACGTTCATAAGTACCTTCTCAGGGCCTAAATTGTACAAAATATTTTATACATTAGTTAAACTTCAAGCTTCCCTAAACTTTGTCAGATGTCAGATGTACATTTTAACCATGTCTCAGATTTTGATTGTAAATTTACTACAAATCTATACATTGGATTAGCAATACTATGTACTAATTATCTACATCATGTGTTTCGAATATTTTTTTTATTGTAGGCATACAATCCTAAGCGTCAATAAACGGTATTGTAATAATCTTCAAGGACACAACATTATCCATATCGACATTTATTGGAAGCTGCAAACACAATTTCATCTGTCGTGTTTACAATATATGTCATACATAAACATTATTTCAGTATGGACTTGGTATGCATCGCATGTCCATAAGACAGGCCGCCATTCCGACAATAGCACTGCCATTTCGATTCCGACCGCGATTTCTTCGAAGGAATGCTTGTCATGAATGTGATATAGAGGGCCGGTTTTTCTACTATACTAGTTCTATCTCGTCACTTTGTCTATATCGTAAAACAGCCATAACCCAAATAGGTAAACATTTAAAAACTATGATTTTTTAGAATTACTATAACCTAAAAGGCATAGCCTAGGTTTAAAATATCAACATAATATTTTTTTATTTAAGGTTCACAAGACTTGAGTTTCATATTTTATCTGTATGAATAATTTCAAGCAAAGATATAGTTTTTGTTTTATCTATTACGCTATCTTCAAGTCTATCAATCGGATTTGAATATGTATCTATAGTTACGTTATATGGTTAATTGATTTTTATATATAAATTCACGCTACAACCCTCTTAGGAATCCTCTAAATCTAGGTTACGCGTTACGCGGTAGCGGACTAGTAGAGCGAGCGAGCCGTGTGGCACGGCAGTAGTGAAGCCGCAGCCGCACAACAGATTTAACAAAGAAAAAAATAACCAAACATCGAAATATAACCTTAGGATATACAAGTGATAGTTTATATAATTTGCGTCAAAACAATTATACACTTTTTCTATATCAATTTTTATTGCGTAAATATGGAATGTATTATTTACACAGATATTAAAAGAAATGTCGACTTGTCGATGTCTCGTCTTTGATGAATACTTTTTCATTATGTGATCCGCATAAGAATATAGTTTCTGTACGCTGGTTGAGTATCAGCAACGGTAATTGAATATTTATGTCGTTTACAAAATATGCATGTGTATATATGGACAGAAGTCGACGAACTTTGAAGTCAAAGTTCAGAGTGAGTTTTTAGATATTGTTACATCCTTTATGCAAACTCATCTAAACAAAGAATAACGCATCGACCACCAGAACGCCATACAACGAAGTTCTAAAAATATCCCATCTCGAACTTTATAATATCCTCGAATAATGACTTCAGACTTCCAGAGTTTTCTACCCTCCGTAAATAAAAATTATATAAAGAGCGCACCGGTGCATCCAAGCAAAGTTCTATTCTAAACGTCACGGATCCTCTTAATAAAATAATGGCAGCGACCGATTGGTACCCCTCCGACTCTTAAAACGGAGCATGTACACGCCCACGACCGCGTAACCACAGATCACGCCGCTATTGCCTGGTGGTGAATTCCGCTCCCAAGCTCTCGCCGCGACCCGTCTCAGTAACAGCCCAAGCCAAGGGTCGGCCACTTTGGTACCCTTGATCTCATTTAACAAGGGGCTAATGCCCGTTTTCACCAACGTTCCCTTAACGTACCCTTAACTAAGGGATCCCTAGGCTAAAGTGTCTCCTAAAACAGCTACCTAACTTATTTCGTTTTCACCATGCTAAGGGTCACTTAGTAGGGAAGCACTTAGTTAAGCGTCAATTTTTTCGTCAAGCCAGTATTGAAATAGATGGAACATGTATTGTTAACAATTTAAATGCAATATTTTAATGTTTTTTTTTGTAAAAGTAATACAAATACAGAAAAAAGGTAAATTGCAATAAATTTAAATCATGTTAATGCTACAATTTTTTAAAATAGCCTAAATATGTTTTGCTTTTAAACAATGGTACTTTAAGTGCCTTAAGCGCTCGCCCTATTAGTCGATGAATTCGTGAAGGCTCCCGTCAAACCAATAGCGTTTGTCAGTTCGAATAAATAAACGTCAGAGCGACTTAGCAAAGAAACAAAAGGAAGACATCCTCAAGCATACTGCAGCTGTTATAAAATAAACTGTAAGTTTGACTGTAGTGTAATTGTAAAAAAGTGAGTTAATTTTGATCATTATCTGTAATAGGACAAAATTAATTTATTTTGACGTAAATAGAATTTTATTAATCTTCGAGCGTATAACGGAGTGTAGCGGGTAACTATAATTGAAGTCAATCGCCATTATAGTTTTAGTGTGTAAAGGTATTGATATATTCTTTTGGCGTGAAAGTTACACAAGATTATGTATAAAATATAAAATCCACTACATGACATTAAAAGATCCCGCCATAACCTCCTTTATTCATATCTTAATTTATGTTTTATATCGTGCCCGGTAATTCACTTGTAGCTATGCTATGAATGATATGTTATTGATTACAAATAACTTTACCAATAAACATAACAATTACATCGGATAATTCCTGTTTTAAAACTGAACATATTTTTTGTTCATCTCAATGAGTCATAGAAATTCCTACACGCACTAAATTATTACATCAACTGAAACGAAGTTATTTTAAAGTTCAAACAAGATATCGAGTGTTTGAAGAGATCATTGCCGTGAAGATGTTTGCTTTGATGCTAATGTCGATTCGGTGTTTGTTCTCGGGTGTTACATCCGCACGATGTTGACACAGCCTATGCGAACCATTAGATTTTCACTTACAAGGTTACGCTGGTAAATTTTTCCTTGTCAACATTTGTATAGAAAATCTTGTTTAATGACTTTTGTAGTTGGGACTGCCGATATCCGTACATGTGGGATATAAATTACTAGCAATTTCCCGCGGCTTCGCAAGCATTTCTATGCAGTAATTATTTTTAACTCTTTATTTTATATCTCACTAACGGAAAAATGACGGATTTTCATAAAAAAATTAATACCCATTTTCAACACGTTTGGGATTCAATATCCAAAGATCCTTCGCTAATGCTCGCCTACATGGGAAACCACATGCAAATTTGACTGTGCGTTGATATGGCCATCAGTCAATCACATATGCTTTTGAATATACATATATAGATTAAAATGTGAAAAGAAGCTTTAAAATTGGTTATTGACAAAAGTTTTACCATAAAAGGTGGAAAATTTGTAGAAACAGTGGAAGGTTAATTTTAACAAGCTTTTAAAAAGTTGTGGGCTTTTGAATCAACAGCTTTGTGATAGTTCTTATGACGACATTCACGTGTTCCTTAAAAGTAGTTCTGACTCACAATTTGGCGTTTAATATTGACTGAACCGATTTTAACAAGATTTTCACTGACAAACAGACCACTACGAAGAGTTTTATCCTAGATATCATTATGCTGTTCCAACGGGTTTAAATAGTATAAAAATGACAGACTACGAATAATCCAAAGAAGGCGCGTAGTTCCTACGAAAAAATAAAACTTTTCTCAAAACGAGGCTACGAAAACCAACTAGTATTAAATAAATTACGCAAAAACTAAAATCGTTTCGAAAGTATAAATCTGAGACCTATGATGTTGTGCAATGTTTTTAAAATTATAGTGACCGTGTTGACATTTTGTTTCATTGCTAAACTTATGCATAAGTATTCTACGTTCTATTTATACATAAGCAGAAGCAAAGCAATTAAGTACATCTCTTTCCTCTATTTCTTAGTCAATTTTCTACGTTCCTAATTTGTTTAGTAGATATTGATGATTATGAAATGATATAATAAAAATTGTAGGAAAATTTCGATTTTTTTTTTTCTTTATTTTCGAAAAGTAAAACCTTTTAAAGTGTCTATTTATCATACTGCCCGCTCTTACGTCTACACTCTTTGACACTTTTACATAATAACGTAACACTAAAGAACCTCAAAGGTATTGAAAAAAAAATAATCAAAGAGACTCACTCACTATCACACGATTACACTACAGTCATTTACACCATACAATGCTGTAGTCGCAGTTCGTTTGAATATTTCTTCGTTTCATTTCTCTTCGTATTCCCTCCAATGTTTTTTCTATACTTTAAAAGTGTTAGTGCTTAACCAAAAACCACAAACTTTTCAAAATTATATTAAAATAAAACAGCTTAAATTACTTCTCATGAGGTCAGCGGTCTAACCTAGACGCCTTGCCAGGTTAAAAGTGTAATTTTAGTTAGTTAAGTATTAGTTCAGCCGTTTCGAAGATTACGTGGTACAAACAGACACATAAATACACGTCTGGACAAGGCTTGTACAATAGAAAACGGTTGAACAATCGTACGCAAGAGTGAAAAATCGTCATATAAAAGTGAGCGATTGAATAACAGAAGGCAATAAGGAGATCTTCAAAAATGTTAACAAATTGATGTTCAGTTGTCATTTTTATTCATTAAATGGTCGTACAGTAAAGCGAAGATTCGGTCTCATTTTCTTCATGAATAGTTAATAATAGCTAATAGCTATAATAATTGTCAATAATAATGATAGAAAATTCAAAGGAAAACCCCAATAAGGTCGTTTTATAATAGTTTCAATATGATTCCATAAAAATTAGTTGGAAAAACTGACCTTCTACCGACAAATATGGTCAATTCTGGTCGCTTAACTAACTAGCGGTAACGGTCAGGAGGTGTTGATTACCCTGAAAAATTATCACGTTTGATAAATTTTATGAAGGCTATTTGCTTATGTTTATTTTGCAAGTCATCGTATTTTATGTTGCAAGTCATTGTCTTCAAGTATGAATTGGTTATGGCGGTGTTAAAATGTAACTCTCTTTTTCTGTTTATAAGATACGAACTCAAACAAATTAACGTGTTAGAGCTACTTCAATCCATTGTATCCAATATAAGAGTACTAACAAGGAAAATGAGACTACATCATTCCTTTATAGTACGGCATGTAATGAAATATAATGGCAACTGAACACGTGAACGCCAATCGATCAATTCTATCAATATTTTTGTTACACTCAAGTACTCACTTTTATATTTAGACTTTTTTTTTTTATGTCATAGGGGGCAAACGAACAGGTGGGTCACCTGATGGTAAGTGATCACCGCCGTCCATAGACACTAGCAACATCAGGGTAGTCACAAGTGCGTTGCCGGCCTTTTAAATATGTGGGCCTCCGGCGCTCTCACTGACCGAACGAAACGCAACAGTGCAACCACTGTTACTTCACGTCGGCTTTCTGTGAGAAGGTGGTACTACCCCGGGCGAGCCGACCCATTCATTCTGAAACCAGTAATAGTTTCAGCGTAGCTCTACCACCTACAACTAAATTTTTCACTTTTTCATACGATTTTTCAAACATTTTTTTGAATGCATACCTTGTTCTAACAATTACAAACACAACAAATAATGGATTAGTCAAATAAATACAGCAGTTCGAATGTGATGTACTTTTCATTATATATAGAACAACTTCAATTTACGATGCAAATGAAGTAAACTAGTACTTGTACCTCTGTGTAAACAAACATTTATTTTATTAGTTATAATTACCATTATGAAACTACACTAGACAATTTCAATGAAGTCATGGTGGTCTAGTGGATTGACCGGTGGAATATCAACCCGATGTCCGCAGGTTGGAGAATCCCGACATGTACCAACGAATTTTTCTGTTTTCACGTACATTTACTAATTTAAATTGATAACACTATTGGCTGAGGATTAAGGAAAATATCGTGATGAAACCTGAACCTCAGAAATATTGTTGTAGTACCATCGTATGTGGGAAAACTATAGAACTGTGGATTTCTCAGAATTTTAAATCGCCAATACGCCGTGGGCTGACGTAGTGATTATCTTCATTCATTTCTTTAGGAAGAGGCCTATGGCCCTGCAGTGGGTCTCTTACAGGCTGGTGATGATGATGACCAGACAATTTACTATTTAAAAAACTCTTATTTATAAACAAAGGAACGACAATTAAAGTTTATATTTCATTGAACCGATAACTTATATAGCATTATAATGTCTATTACTTTATTTAGAATACAAATTCATATTACATACAATTAGAAATCGCAATAACTACTAAATACAATTAGAAATCGCAATAACTACTAATACAAGGCAACAAACTACTAGGTTACATGAATCTATAACATAAACATTTTTTAACACAAATGTTTAAGAAATAAAACTAAAAGAAATGGTCGTTATTTATCCAGTAGCTTTTGTATGATGCACGCGCTATGGCGTTTTACTCCGGTGAAGTTGTGAATGCCAATCAGGCTAACAGCGTATAATCGGTTTGAAAAATAAAAAAAATCGCGCAGACCTCTATCATTTTTTTCGTATAAATTTAACGTAGACGAAGTCGCAGGCAATTACTACTAAAATATAAACGTGTATATATATCGTCACTGCAATGACATGAAATATAGAAGAATTTACAATAAAATTCTTCGTAACAGAAAACCTTATTTGTTAATTCGTGAACGCATAATTTAAAATGTTCTCACCAGATACATTCATTAAAACATCCTACCTGTTCGAAATAAAAGAAAATGTATCTGTATACTTGTTAAAAAAAGTCAAGACCGAATACGGCCACTTTCGCTTCCTACATTGTAACAACATGAGGCAGTTAAGGCTTTTAAAGAATTCGAACGTAACTCTGCTTTTCAAGGAAAGACGGACACGTCTATAGAATTTTTATACATACATCCAAAATCAAAGAACAAAGATGCATTCAGTAGTATTTTTTGTTTCACATATAGAGCATCTGTTCTCAAATTACATTTAGATAAAAGACAACTTATAATAGCGGTACGCTATGATAGCCGTTTTTCAAGTTTTTACTAACAAAAAAACAGCGCCGTGTGACAGAAACCAATTTCGGAGTGTATGTAAGCACGACACTTCAGAACGGCTGCACCTGTTTAATTTTTTTTTATGTTTCCAATTATCAGAACAAGGTTTGTAAAAAAAACGTCTGAAAAATCGTAAGGAAAAATGAAAAAAAAAATTATAAAATCTCAATAGAAAAAGTTAGTGAGTGAATGAAACAGAAGAAGAGAAAGGTGGTTTTAAAAAAACATGCTTCGAATTCACAGATTGAGATTTAGTTGCCATTTTATTTTATTACGTAGTCGTACAATATTTACCATGGCGTAATTAAAGGGGGCTAGAGCCATCGAAATACCATGGGCCCCCAAAACTTCCGGGACCTCCGATTTAAGGAACTCTATGAGGCAAGACAGACTTCGTAACTAGGATTTACTAAAATTAAATTACAACGTGACGATATTCACTGTGGCCCCGTGCAATCAATTTGCCACAGACCTTAGATGGTATAGTTACGCCATTAACTGTAAAGAATAATATTGAAGGAGGATGAATCCAAGATGGGCAGCTAGTCACATATAAAGAGGTAAATAGCTTACTATATTTACTGTTATATTAACTTGCGTTACCATTTGTACGTGTATCGCGTTTGGAGTCATTCAACGAGCGATCGCTTTCGCTGCGGCCCGCTTCACAAGTGTGCCAAGTATCAACCGACATAAACAACCATTAATGTACTGTTTACTTGATATTGTTGTTTCCTCAAGGTTTTGACACTGTGATACTCTACTTGCAACTGAGTGAACCATATACGTATTTTCACAAGTTTTATGAATAAGTACATTCCCTTTAGAGTGACAATTCACAAAGAAACTAGAAATAACGGGTATCAATAATAAGGCAAATAACAAAAAAACCTTCATATATCAAGTTGGTTCAAGATTCGATCACGACCTTATACAGTAATTTAAAAAAAAGGCATAGCTGATTTAGCCAGTACCCAATTCACTGAACAATACAACTTCAATTTCCAAAACACGTATTTGTCCAAAATAGTAGAATATGTGCATCATCTTTAAACTCGGCTATATTTTCGACAAAATATAGCATGTCATTTTTCTACCTCGATTTCGGACCGTTGTATCGCGTCATGTAGAGAAGGTGAATCGACCGTCCTTTTTCAACCAAAATCGGTAAATCAGAACCGGTTTTGTAAACCGCTTTCCGAGGATTATTTTGAACGTAGTATTCTGTGTCCAAAGGTAAGTTATCAGGAAGGGGATCGAGAATAAAACACCGATGTACGAACCTTTTTGTAAAATTTGATGAATTTTCTAGATGATTTTAATGTATACCGTCTTTATTCTAAACCAGTAGATTTTTTGTATTGTAACCACCACCTACAAATATAAAAATGGATATAGACATATTATTTAAACGCAGAAGGTCCATAATATCCTAAAAAAATACCATCGCGACATTTTTACTACAATGCAGAAGTGCCCGTATTGTTTTGTGAAAAGTATTTTGCAATTAAAAATCCCTATTCCGTTTAAAGTTAGCTTATTAGTTCGGTGCGTTTTTTCTTGTTATTTGATAGAAATGTTTCTTAACATTTAGTCAATACATGCGTTATTTTTTTTTTGTCTTTTAAAATACTTATATTTACCGTATGAGAAGTCTAGTCTATGGTATTTTAAATAGGTTCTTCAGAAGAGTAAAAATTACGTACACGTAGCGTAACGATTTTTGATCACATGTTTAAACTACACAACAACTAGATAATAACTTTATTGAATAATTTTAATATTTGATTTTATAATTATCTACGTGAATAAATCTGTAGTTCTGCCTGTACAAGTTTTTTTTCAATTGTACTAAGGGCACATATCACGAATACTGTATGAAAACTGATTTCAAAAGACTTAAATTATTTTTATTCCTCCACAATCAAATTTTATTCAACCTTATATATACGTCATTCCAAAAAGAAAACTTATATAAAAATTATTCTTTTGAAGGAAATCTAAAAATACACGTTTAACATAGAAATATTTTTTTATGTATTCTGAGCACAAGTTTAAAATGATTTTGCATACAGATGTTCGGAAATTAATGTATAGAAATTACGAGTCACAAATACAAGTAACCTAATAAAGACTTGTAAACTCGACACAGCTACTCAAATACACCTCATACACCTCATACACAGTATTATTCAAGAAGCACAGAACGATTTAGATAAGCTTTATAAATGGTTCAATTATAATCTTTTAACAATCAATATATCTAAAACTTCGTATGTTATATTCTCTGCCAAATATAAAAAAATTCTTAACCATGCTCAATTAAAGATACAGGGAGAAGTCATTAAAAAAAGTGAATGTGAAAAGTATCTTGGATTAAAATTAGACAGTAAATTAACTTGGCAGAATCATATTGAACAATTAAAAAATAAATTGAGCTCTCTTTCTTATTGTCTACGTGGATATAGCAAACACGTCCCTATGCAAATCCGCCATTCAATTTACAACGCTATTATCAAATCAAATCTAGACTACTTAATTGAAGTGTGGGGATGTGCTGCTAAATCTACTGTAAAAGAACTACAAATCGCACAAAATAAAGTCATAAAAATACTCTTTAATTATAATAATTTAACTTCCACAGAAAAAATTTACAGAGAAACAAATATTATGACTCTACGGCAAATGTATATATATAAAACTTGCATTTTAATAAAAAATATCATACATAAAAAATTGTACACACAAATTAGCTTCTCAAAAAATACGTCAAAACGCTGCTTAAGAAATACAAACAAATTAATCCTAAGTAAACCAAGAACAACACGATATGGTATACATAACTTAAAATTTGAGGGAGCTAAACTGTTTAATGAATTACCGAAAGATCTGAGAGAAACTGAATCCCTAAATCTATTTAAAATTAAATTAAAAATGTATATAAAAGATAAGTTTTTTTATAAATAGCTTTTTTCTATTCTCTTTACTTTATTAAAATTGTAATGTTTATTAATATTCTAACCTGTAAGCGATCACTGGATTGTGCTAAAGTTTTGTTTTAATTATAATCAATAATCGCATGTAAATCTCATTACGTGAACTATGTTCTTTTGAGAAATAAATTTCTTTAAACCGAAATAAATATTTTAATATAATTTTCCGATATTTTAAGCAATTCTAAATAACGGGTTCCGTTCTGTCGTATGAACAAAAGACTGGAATTGAAAAATAATTATAATGACCCTTATTGTGTCTGCCTTGTCTTAATTTGATACCTGTTCCAAATATACTTCAGTGTATTTTTAAATTGTTACAATAAATAAAACCGACTTAAAATAATTTCTCTAAAAAACGCATTCTTCCATCTTTAACCTACCCATATCTGGGTATCTATCAATTTTCTGTTCGATTTCTCCGGGTGTATATTCAAAATCCAACGCCCATTACTAATGAAATTAAGCCTGGACGAACTCGTTTGAAAATATCTGTTTTCCAATAACGACGGAATTTCCTAAATTAATTTACAAACGACGAACTTCTAAAGTAACAAACATTACAATACAACCGAATTCAAAAGCTCTTTATCCTTAAAGTCCATTAAAAAAAGCGAATAATTTGACAAAAGCTATAACAATATAATCGAATTTTTAGCGGGACCTTGGAATGTCATGTAGTCGATTTAATATTTAATTCATAATCTTGTGTTATTTGACTATATATTTTGTATTATTGGTGGCATTTTACGTAATATAGTTCGATTATTACGCACAAATGAAGTGGATGGGAAATAATACCACGGAACATGAATTCTGAGATACCACAAAAACTCATTGGAAATTTCTAACAAGAGACACTTGTAACATTATCACCTACCCGGCAATGGCAGCAATAATCTAGATGATTTTATTTGATGAGGTTACCAAAAAAAAACAATAATAATCATTCGATTATACGGTAACGGAAATGGCAGTAAGTTTAAGAATAAAATCTAGAATGTAATTTTTTTTGGCAACCAATCTTCTAAACTATTACTGCCATTGCCAAGTAGGTAATAATAATACAAATGTCCTGTGATAATTTTAATGTTCAAACAACATAATGGCTCCCTTGTTAGTACTTTCCCAGGAGTTATTATTTCTGTAGCTAAATAGGTAATCCTATTTAATTTATATATAGCTTTGTTTAGAGGGTGACGTTATTGTGGTATACACAAACATCACTTAAAGTATCCTTCGGGTAAATCTTTCATATAATAATTTAAATACACGAATAGAAAGACATAGCACACGTGTAAATCATTTAAATAGCATGACAATACGATTATACGTTACTATGAGATGACATCACAAATCTATGTCATACCAAAGCAAGTACCTAACCTCGAAACGGTAGGTGCTAATGGCTGAAAAATATGACAATTCACGGTGCGAATTCGTATAAATTATGGAGTCGACCGAGGTGCAAATTTGATATAAATGGTAAGGCAAATTTACTAAACGTAATATTATTGAGGAAAATACTTTCATTTTTTTTATATTACTATTCTCGTTGTAATGAATCATTACTCCATCTTATCTATATAAATGTATGATAGAGGTATGTTGTTGTCTGTGCATCATACAAAAAGTACTGCATAGATTTTCATTATTTTTTTACTTCGTACATACTTAGAGCCATTATCTAAAAAAATATGACGATAGCTTAAATTGATATGACATTATTAACGTTCCAAGAAACTAAGGACTACGCATTCAGTGATGTTTGAAATGGGGCAAACAGAGAGATATGCATGAGAAGAAGAGAGGATGTAAACAGGTAACATTGTTTAAAAATGTTTGTTTTTAAGCTAAGTATATTTTCGCTTTAAATTTTTCTTATGTTTTTTCCTCTATACATAAAATATATTGTTAAAAAAGTTAAATAACACAGACGAAGTCATAGATATGCTAGTGGACAATATAAGGCTTTGTGTTTGTACCGTATATAAACAATCAATAAAGTGTATAAAACACAACTAGTCCATTGAAATGTTACATTTTTTAGGCCTTACCTTGCGTTTTTTAGAGGACGCAATTTTATTTTTTTGATGTGTAGGGGGGGTCAGTGTAAAGCTAAAATCAAGTTTGTGGGGTCGCCACCCTTGTCCCACGGCCGCCAACTTGAAAATAGGGGTTGAAATGGTTATTACGATTTATCTCTTAAACTATTTATCTGATAAAAAAAAATTGTCAACATTTTTTGTTGCAAATTTAATCCTCTACAACTTTCGTCCAATACCTTTTTGTCGTAGAATTATAAATAAAAAAGTTATAAGCGAAAATGTTCAGAAATTCGAGAAAAAAATTATATTTTTCGATATAACTTTTTTATCATTTTACGAAAAAATGATATCAGACCATTTTTGTAGATCGTTTTTTAAGGAATAACTTTTATAAGCAACATTTTTAATTAAATCAATAGCTAAGGTTTTACAGAGCTCCGAAGTAAGTATTATTTTTCAGTACTCTTAACTATACATATATTATACGTGTGTACTAATAATGTATCATCAGTTATTTTCTTTTTTTTTATTTTGTTATTATAATTTTTTTAATTATTAATTTTGCAATATTATTAATATTTAATTATTGACTCTTTTCCACTCCATTACAGAATTTTACAATTATTGATTTTTAAAATAATTTTAAATTTGATGGCCGTTACTGAGAATACTATCCAGGTAGAAAATACTTAAAGTGACCATGAGGGAGCAAAAGAACATCTGCCTGCTATTATTATTATTATTATTTCTAACCTCTCTTATTGTAAGAATAGCTGATGATATTGTGTTAAAGTTGTCGTTCAACTTATATCTTTCAGTTGTGCTACATATTTCTCTACGTGCGGATGTATTTTATTGTGTTTTTAATTGTGAAGACGATTTCGAATGATTTTAGACACGATTTTAACTTCAGTGAAAACTATTTTTTTTTTATTAGCATTTAGAATTTTTAAACGTGCTTTTTCTATTATTCCATCATGAGAAAATAAGAAAATTAATTTAAATTAAGAAAATTATAATAACGAAATAAAAAAAAAGAAAATAACTGATGACACATTATTAGTACACACGTATAATATATGAACGAGTATAATTAAGAGTACTGAAAAATAATACTCACTTCGGAGCACTGTAAAACCTTAGCTATTGACTTAATTAAAAAATGTTGCTTATAAAAGGTAATCCTTAAAAAACGATCTACAAAAATGGTCTGATATCATTTTTTCGTAAAATGATAAAAAAAGTTATATCGAAAAGTATACATTTTTTTCTCGAATTTGTGAACATTTTCGCTTATAACTTTTTTATTTATAATTCTACGACAAAAAGGTACTGAACCAAAGTTGTAGAGGATTAAATTTGCAACAAAAAATGTTAATAAATTTTTTTATCAGATAAATAGTTTAAGAGATAAATCGTAATAACCATTTCAACCCCTATTTTCAAGATGGCGGCTGTGGGACAAGGGCGGCGACCCCACAAACTTGATTTTAGCTTTACACTGACTCCCCCTACACATCAAAAAAATAAAATTGCGTCCTCTAAAAAACGCAACCCCAAATGTAACTTTTCAATGGACTAAACCGCCATTATAATCTTTGTAGAAAAATCCATTGCAAATTTGACACAGTTTTTACTATCATTTGGAAAATATGTTTCGGAAGGTTTATATACAGTTGAGGTCATCCAGTAGCTAAATTCGATCATCTTTTTTAATCTCAACCGTTTTTTAACCGAGTTACTACTTTTCCATGAGCCTCGGCGGGGGCCACCCCCTGGGACCCATTTCATGGTGGATGGCGCCCGTATCAGGGTGAGGACCCAGATGAAGTATCTGTACCTCACCATGGACGGGCGCTAATGGTTCGAGGTCATCTCGCAAAAAGAGGCGGCGAAGAGGGCCCGAGAGGTAGACCCTCTTAGCGACCCTCTCCACTAAAAGAGGGACGGTGGAAGGAGACAGCGTTTTGCCCGCCTTCTCCCACCACCGTTGCCGAACCTGAGGGGGTGGGCCGGGGGACCCATCTCATTGCACAGATGGTTGTGTACCCAGTCTACCTCCCTATAAGGACGGAGCCCGGCAACCACTATCCGTCGGGCTGACCGCTGGGGCGGCATGGTGATAGTTTTACACGGCCCCATGTCGCCCCGACCAAAGCGGCGGTCGGTATGCCGTGTGGTTTTAGTGAGTAAGAGTCTCACACTACCCACTCTCTCCTCCGAGAGTCTGAAGAGTCCATGATGAATTTCCTCACGTTAAAAAAAAAGAATAATATTATACTATTGTCTTATATTGAGAGTATTTGGAGAGATCTTAGTCTGTCAAGTAGTGGATTTTATATTTTATCCATAACTTTGTATTATTTCACTGTATATTTTGTAATATTGGTGGTGTTTTACGTAATATAGTTCGATTATTGTACTGAAGTGAAGTGAATGCTAAATTATACCACGGAGCATGAATTTTGAGATACCACAAAACTCCATGGAAAGTTCTAACAAGGAAGCCACCATCTTGTTAGAACATTTAAATTATCACAAGGCACTTACTCCCTCAGATCCAGACCTTAAAATGGCAGATTATGTTTTTTTTTTTTTCAAATTTCACGACATCGTACATTGTATTTTTTATAGTTTTATGAAAAAAAGTTCGTACAAATGAAAATATAATTTAAAAATACATTTTACACAAAAATTATACTTGTATAATACATAATTAGTTATTTTTCAAAGTTTTGTAATAAATCGGGTATTTTATTAAGTTTATGCTGTCAACAGTCTTTTGACCTGTGCCTCATGAAGTCTACATTCGTCTGTATGGAACTTAAAACTTTATGCTTTTGAACAGTCCAGGGGTGAAAGAAAAAAAAAACGGTTGACAAACAGAAAAGATAAAGCACACTTAAAGTTATATGAATTATATGATTTATTGTAATCAAATTGTAAAATATATATTTCTGCCGTTTATATTACCAACGGTGGCAAATATTACGAGACACGTAAAAATAAAGTACTACGAAATTGTGTATCTTGGAAAAAACGTACAGAATTATCCGACATGTTATGAAACTACCTCCTGATAATAACTCACAGTACCTTTTATATATTACTAACTACCCGCCCTGGCTTCGCACGTATATACCAACGAAGAAAAGGGACGAAATTTTCCACATACAGTACGACCACGTGTTAAAGTAAAATGGCAACTGAGCTTTTTTTTTCGAACCGAGTACACTGTTGACCTGGGAAGGCCTCTACAGTTTCACCGGACTACTAAGGGAAGCGCTTAAGGCACTCACCCGATTTTATATAGGCAACCAGCACAAGGGCGCACAACGCGCCTTGGCTTGCACTGTTACCGAATATCCCGACAACAACTGAGCAACTGAAATCTGTCAATACTTTTTAAAACTCATTTTTTTTTATATGAAGATTTTCTAACTTATTTTTTTTATTTTTCTCTATGATTTTTCATACATTTTCTCTTATACAAACGTTGTGGTGACAATTACAAACACAACAAAAAAAAAATGAACCAAATAGGTTAGACGTTCCGAAATGATGCGCTTACATACATTCCGCAATTCATTTTTATTTATATACATTAAAAAATTATCTGTTATGCCCTAAGCAATTTCGCCCAATATAATAGTAATCTATAAACAATAAATATGCTAATTACATTCGACATTTAATGAAAGTTAAAATTGCCCTTGACTGTATATAAATTCATTGGATACCTTAAAATAAATCACAGAAGCATGCGTAAGAAAAAAATTATTTGTGTGATAAAATTTTCAAAGCTTCTTTATCTTTGGTGAACTTGGCAAAGAACAAAAAAAAAAAAAAGAATAAAGTCATTAGCAGTTGCTAGTCTTGAATAGAACATATCTGAACATTGTTTGTTGTACCCATTACGTGCTCAGGGACTAATATGCGTTGCATCATTATTAGTAAGTCTAGAACAGTGCGTGCATCGTGAACATGTAACAATGATTATAAAATATAATAAACATCAACTTGAAGGTCTTTAAACCGTAAACCAATACAGCCATAGTCTATTTTTGAAACGAAGTTCCATAATGTGTATTGGGGTAGAAGTTAAGCAGGCGTGATGAGGTACCTGTATCTCAGATCTGCAGGGGGTGGAGTCAGACGCAATACAACTTCCATTGTGAAACCTTAACCTGCCCCCCTAGGACCGTAGTATGTGATGAAGAGCATCCTTCTCGAGGAGACCGTGTCTCGCGGAACACGGAGAACTAAGCTGAAGAGCCGTTGAACACTCTTAGAGGTCGGTATCCAACACCGGACCGAGGCATATACCCCAACAGATAGCACCCCTCTGCTTATCACAGAAGACTAGCGACGGGGTTAGAGCAAAGTTACTTCGGCTCGCCCATCAGATGTTGGCAAGAAACCTTCCTTAAAAAGTTATCATGGAAGAAAATCACTTTAACAAGTCACAGCGAGCGAGGAGACAACATTAAAAAATACAAACGGAAGGTGTCACAGCGGAAGAATGAATAACAAGTTTATAAAATAATATAAAAAGTTACAGAAAATGAGGAGACAACTTCATTAAAAAACACTCCACTTTCCTGCCAGGCCGGAACAACAGGCAAAGGGGCGGAAAACCTGACCTTCCATTGCACTGGTTCGGTGGACGGGAGAGACGGTTTGACCGGGCTGTATGGGTTAGTTAGGGTTTTAATCAATAAGAAGCTGACATTAAGGAGAGACTAGGTAGGGAGGGAGCTCCAGGGAGGGAGGGAGAGTTAGTGTCCAATGCAAGATCTCTCCACGTAAAAAAATAAGTTTATCAAAGTCTATTAAGGAGTAAATCGTCACGTAAGGAAAAAACTATATGACTCTTGCATGTGACTTGCTCTTTCTTTCTCTATCTCTCTCTCTCTTTCTTTCTATTGTATACTACTCCTTGTCTGTGCGTGAATATTAACATTCAAGCAAGACCACTGTGCGCTTCTGATTGTATAACCTTGATAATTAACACGTGGTATTTTCTTTTTTTTTTATCTATTAATATCATTTTAAATTTCCTAAAATATCCAATCAGACGTTTTGATTTTATTACTTACTTTACATTATTTTCATTAAAAATAATAGAAAATATAAATATACAAATTACACAAGAAAGAGATTTTTTATTCCAGCACGACAAAGCCCATATGATGGTACGCACGACCAACGATGACCACCGAAAGATCTAGAATCTAAAACATCGGTCAGCCTCGGCAACTTGGTATACGCTGACTGACTTTGAAACGTGACAAACATAAAGAGTCACTACAAGACATCGTGTCGATGGAGGTAGGTTCGAGTCCTCGCAACTGAATGGGATATAGTGATGAAACCATAGCATGGTAAGTGGTAAGGCGTTTTCTAAGTCTACCTAGCAAGCTACCACTCTCAATTTGAGCATTTATCGCCAAACACCTATGGGTGTATATTCCAGTAGCTGCACTTGAGACTCTTAAGAACCAGGTCCTCTAGGCTTACCGTGATTACCATCTTGGACCAAATTGTCATTTAATATTAGGCGTGATGTGTTCAAACGTTGAAACCAAAAAGTATGAAAAAAATACTATCCACTTTCATATAACTCGCCACTACATGACGTTGCAGTGAATCATATTTTCCGCTGTTCAACCGTTCGCCATCAAATCTCATAGATACTTGAACACGGGAAAATATAAGAATTACTAAAAACATGTGGGAACGAAACCATAACTTATAATTAAGTAAAAATTGAATCTGGGATTTTTATTGACACTTCCCTCTTTTAAACAAGATTCGCTGAAATTTTGTCACACCACTATCTTCCCCCTTTTTCAGATCGCATCGAATTATAATCATACACCAATAAAAAAAAATCACTCAACTCAGAGAGCGATAAAGAGGCCTGTGGTCGGAGATTTTTTGCGTGATCGAATTAGAAATGAGGAAGCCCACGAAGTTATTGACAGCCATATAAATCGTTAAATTTTAATAGCAGTGAACATATTACTTGTAGAAAATATAGCTCATAACGCTGGAAACTTTTCAAGTAACAACCTGATAACGCAATTCATAGTGCAGACACAAGATCTGTTAAAAGATGGACCAACAACCTTTTGAAAATTGGAGAACATATACAAGCAGATCCTGCTGATCAGTAATTTTAAGGATTCTATCTTACTATGTCCATGAGCCGCCGTTTTTGGGCTGATGATATTTAAATAGAAAAAGAAAAAAAAATAGATGGTTACCTATACCAATTTAAAAAGATAAATGTATATTATAACAAACCTGTACTTCGAGGTCGAAACTGCAAAACCACCAGGTTAAAGACATCCAACCTAAAGCGTTTCAACATCTAAAATTTCGTCACCGGTTTATTATAATCGTCGGCTTCTGCGATTACCAAATAATTTAAAATGTTTATTAGCATTCCGTTACATAGTTAACGTCGCGCATAGAACCACGCGTATCACAGACTTTCACAAAAATTGTAATTAGATGGCATAGATAATAAACGCGACTCATCACATTCTAGAATTTTAAAGATAAAATGTAGATATTTGTGTCTCAAAATTAATTTTCGTTTAATAATGAAGTAATTAACAACAAAATTAATTATTCATAATTATTTATATAGAATATTAGATTGCAATAAAATAGGAAACAATCGGAAACATTATTATCACTTAATGTTACAAAGTGTCAATTAATAACAATTTACGTAATGCAATGATAATTATAATTAGTAAATGAAATCCATAATAAAACTTTCTCTATTGCGAATAATTTACAGATAGATATTTGCGTTCGGTTAATTCCAATTTGTCTAATTATAAATAATAATTATAATATAATATATATTTGAGGTTTAGTGTAAAAAGTTTATTATGTAGCGGGTTAAGAGTGTCAGCACGATTTTTTTTCTAATGTGAAAGTTGTTGTCGCCGGGACAACGGCATCAAGTTATTGAATATATTACACGTAATTTCCAATAATGTTATTAAAACCGCTTTATAAATATTATTACATATGTAACAAATACTACTTCATATATATCATGAATATTTTTTTATTTGCATTATTTTGATGTAAATTAAAATATTTATGAACACTAAAAACGAAGACCTAATTAAATTAATTGGTTTTTATAAAAAAAACTCACACTCCAACAACCCCAGGCAGTTCCCCGAAGAAATCTTTCCTAACTTCTGATTTGTATTTCACGAGACACGGCATAGCTGGCCTAAACGGCGTTGGCCCTTCTCTCCTGTACATCCTCTCGATCTCATCAGCATCATAAACGAACAACAAATCCGGCCGGCCTATCAAACCACCAAGTCGAACAATCCTTCCGTACTTATCCAAAAACAATTTGGTCACTTTAGCAAACTCGGAGATATCGTACTGCCCTATAACGGGGACCATACGCCATGTATTCCCCAAAATAGGGATCGGTTTTGGTCCCGGCACTTGGGAGTATGGTTTGGCATTTGCGAACACTTCGTCGGTTAAGTCCGCGGTTGGTGCGATTTGGGAACGCTGTCGTTTGGAGAACGGGCAACCGGTCGACGCAAGTCGAGTGTATTTAGGGTTGTACGGACGCGAGTAAGCGGTAAAAGACATTAATGAGCGACCCATGGCGGTTGACGCCGTGCGACGGTTGCCTGTGGACTGGTCCGTCCGCGATCGAGATAGACGGATTTACCGTTGCGCGAGAGTTGAATGAAGTCATGGTCGACAATTATACCGTTCTCTTTTTTTACTATAAACGTAAAAACAAAAACATTTAGCTACGTGGACGATAACACTCCAACGATGGTCCGAATTGTTAAATATTGGCCTCAAAAAGCATATTCACCAATTATAACCAAGCCTTAATAAACAAAGCACATCAGACTGTCTCAGTATTGAGTCTCAGAAATTACTCTTACGTATTAGTTTAAAAAGAAATTCTACACGTTTTATTTTTCTGCTTACTGGTCAATTATCAAAATTCCATTATATTAAATTAAATTTAAAGTTTTAGTATTATTTTGTTTGTTTTTACCAAATATTGTAAATGAATAAAGACGTAAAAATTGTAAAGAATGACAAATACAGACTCTTAAAAAAAACTTCGACTAGTCGATCACAACGGAAAAAACTGTCTTCAATTTTTTTTATTAATAACACTAAATTTCTCGGTGGCCATTAAAACAAGAAGAAAATAGAGAATATAAGTTGATAAAACGTACTGAACTATTTCATATTTAAAATGTTACGGCAAATAAAAGAGGTTATTGCTAAGGGTAGATCCAGACGTGGCCTGGGGCTACAGGGTCAGATGCTCAAAGCTGTTAAAATGAATTAAGGAGATGAGAGAGATTAATACCGACTATACAGTTTCTTATTGCGTACATAATACTTTCCAAGAAGCAAATAGCCAAATATCACGCTTAAGAATAGAGAATCTATAAAATTTCTGTCTCTTTTAAAAGGGGTGATATAGAGTATATTTTGTAAGATGCTGAAGGTTATCAAGGTCACTTTGTTTTCAATTTTGAAGAGAGATTTACGAATTTGGCGGCAGATAAGAGAAAATATACCTGTAAAATAGCAAAGTTTCTTCTAATTTTAACAATCTTGTGTCAATATATCAAATCAAATCTCTGTCAAGACATTACTTCAATGCTAGTACCAGTACCAGTACCAGATATCTTGAGCAGGAATCTTAATATTAATGTATGTGTAGGTTATTCCTTTTTTACAAGTACTTTTATAGGTATTGTTATATTCTATATGCATAATGAATAAAGAATTAATCCCAAGCACAAAAGACACCCCTTAATTGCCTGGTTCTTGTGCCCCTTCCAAAAATAAATCCGGAATCCGCCCTTAGTTATGGCTAATAATTAATATGAAATTCTTATTTAAAAGCCGATAATTAACCATTTCTTTTATCATTTCGCATTTATAATACTTATAATTAGGTGGTGACTTTATATTTATAGTTTAAATTACAATACTATCACATTTTCCAAAGATCTTATATACAATCTAAGATGTCCTTATTAGTATTTATGTAACGTCCTGGGTATTAACCTGTCTTGGTAATTCGTAAATACGTATGTCATAATATCATCTTCAATCTTACGCTTAATCGCATTCAATCAAGCGCCCTCCCGTAACATTATTATTTTTTTTAAACTATATAGGTTAGTGTTTGAGCACAAACTTATCTGATGTTAACGACGATGTGGTCTAAGGAGGTAGTAATGCTAAACCTAGAGGGAGACTGGCTCTCAAGTGCAGCTCCCGGAACAAACCAACAGGTGCTTGGCGATAGTTTTTCAACTTTTTCATTGCGTTTAACTATTGATTTTATACTGCGTCCTGTCAATAAACCTGAATTACCTGTTATTTTCATTTTCAAATCGTGTTGATCGAATAAAAACAGAAATAAACAAAACATATTGTACTGAACTATACATCCCTACTTCTAGATTATTGTAGTTTTTTTTACTTTATAGATTTTCAGCGCTTGACCACAATCTGTCCTGATAATGAAATGATCCAAGAATGTAAACACACTAAGCCTGAAGGGACTGACACTCGAATGCAGTTGCCGGAACACATCCATAGGTACTTAGTTAGCGATAGACGTTCAACTCGAGGCTGGTAACTAGACAGCCGGGCTTAGAATAAGCCCTACCTAATGCTATGGTTTCGTCACGATGTTTTCCTTTACAGTAAACTTTGGTTTATTGCAGGATTTAAGCCTACGTCGATTGACGTGGTGTTCTTACACGTTACCACCAAACCATAAAGGAGTCAAATGCTCAAATAATAATAAAACGTTAGACCACAAATGAGGAACTAACTGACAAGTGTTTCTAACCAAACGCATAAATAAATCAAGTCGTGGTGGTCAAGTGGTTTGACCCGTGGAATATATGTCAATCGGGATCCATCGATCCATCGTGATGTGCCAACATTTTTATCTAAATTCGCATACATATAAATTGATAACGCTCTCGGCTGACGCTGAAGGAAAACACCGTGTAAAAACTTGAACCTGAGAAATGTTTTTGTAGTAAACATAGAAATGTAAATTTCTCGGAGTTTGAAATCGCTAATACGTCGTGGACTGGCATGTTAATTATGTCTAAGCCTTGCTTCGGGAAGAGGCTCATGGCCCCGCAGTCGGACTGTTACAGGCTGATCTCACTCATAAATGTTTACGACAAATTTCTGTTTAAAACTGATTCAAGTGAACATGTACTGTACATATGTATATTATATATAGAATTTAAATATCAATAGTCAAATCAAAATAGAAATAGTTAGTTTTATTTTAATATTGAAACTCGAAAAGATAATGAATTATGGTCAAATATCGACCATTAGACGACCACTCGTATAAAAGTTGTTATATAGCTATTAAAACCTCCTTAGATTACCTTTGGCACTAACCAATGACATAATTTCAAGTAGCTTTCAACAGCCTGCAATTTGCAATTTGCAAGGTTCGAGTGCCGGAATGCCATTAGCACTCCTATTTCAACATCAAAGCAGTTCTTCTGTGTTCCTTTTCGAAGGATGTGGTTAGCAACATGCACTGGAACACGAGGTTTTTCAATCCAGTCTACCAGAGTAGCAACCTATTACAACTGCCCACAGAACTGCGGTCCTTTTTGAGACTTATCCATAGCTATAGGTACCACTTTAGGTAACGTAAAATTTACCTACTTACTGGTTCGTAATATAAAAAAACAGCTGATATCCTCTTGCTTTTCTGTATTAAGTTTTAATTAAAAAATGATAGTGTCAAAAATACGAAAAATTACGCACTGATGGTCATAGCCATGCATGCATTACCCATTTTAAAAGTTCTAGTTTAATTTATGTGTATTTTAAATTACATTTTGATATGAAGTAGAAAAGAAGGATCGGCCAAATTACTAAACTGTCTTTTTAAAAATTTTACTTCTGATTTTGTACATTACAAAAAGTTTTTTTCTCAAGTTGCATTTTATTTTTAAAAAGAGCTATTTCAGATCTACATAAATCACTGCATTTAATATGTTATTGTAAATTACTTCAATTCGAAAAACTACTTCAAAAAATCCGAATTTCAAATATGTCTGTTCTATAGAAGCCCATAATTTGAGAAATAAACGTGACAGAAAAAAAAATTGTGCATTCACATTCATACCTTTTTTTATACGGAAGAAAATCCTACATCGGATACCCCCACACAGCCGGGGGACCGCGTGAGAGTTATGTCAGACTCCTACCGACTAAAAACCCCAGTGCCGCTTTAGCGCGTATGTGGCTGGTTGTGGGTTGACGGCGAGCATACTCCACTAACCCTGGCCACGAGCTAGGGTCTCCCGCGAGATGGTAAATGGGGACCCTCCTTTCGGGATTGACACATTGTGACCTACTTGAAGTTTAATTAGGCTGAATATGAACGAATTTCAGAACGTAATTTTTTTTTCGTTGTTCGCTTTGCGTGTAGTGGCCCACCTGTCAAACCACTCGACCAAACTTTAAATAGTACAAACCTAATGCGGAATAGCCCTTCATAACTTGTCTGTATTAGTTTAATAGGAAATACAATTTTGCGTGCAACATGCATACTGCACTATAAATATATTATTTGTATGCAGGCGGCTTTTGAAATGAACATTTTAACTTTTTTTTGTGGATAACGCAAAGTACACACGCGACTCCTGCTTAATACGACTTACAATCGCGCATAAAAAATCTCCGGCCATAAAACCTCTATTAAAATAGATGTAAAAATTGCTAAAGGAATTTTTACATAGGTATTTTTATTAGGTACCTATTCTTTTTTATTCATACCTCAATTGATTACTTTCACTGTACCCACCAAATACTATGTTCATAACAATCCAAAAAAGAAAGTTTAACGAGTAGTCAAAACGCATAGACGATCATAGGAGATGCAGCGATCATGGATTCGTCAGTACTTCGACTATTTATATAATAAGGGACTAAATTACTCTGCTGAGCTGTTTCAGAATAGTTGTTAGATTTTAAATACTTAATTTAACATTCAACAAAAGTGGTTAAAATAGCTAAAAATGTATATCTGAAACAAATAAAAAAAAATGTGGAATTCCATTCACATTAAAAGTATGTATGGTTATATTATTATTTTTATTGTCATTTAAAGCTACATATATGAACATACTTTTTGTATTGATGAAAACATTTTTATATCACTATTAAAATGTGAATTTATCTATTAAAAATTTACTGAAAGCACAACTGATCACTGGCAATTAGACACAAATACAATTCTAGCAAACAATATAGAGTGTAGAGGTAAGGAGATACATCTCATATGGCCAACATGTTGAAAAAGTATCCACATCTAAGCACTAAATAACGCTTCCAAAACTCTCTAAAATGGTGTTAGCATAGGCAAAGGGCAAAAAAATAATTTTCTAAATATAACTTAAAATAATTGCTGTGAGAATACATTTACAGTGATAGAAGTTTTGTGAACGTTATATAATATGTTTAGTGTACTGTTATAAAACTTTTTAATTGAACAATAATTAACCCTATTGCTACTGTAGCGCCACCATATTTTAGCAAATTTTGACGGACACATTTTTTTACACATAGATGGTTTTCCTTACCTCTGTACTCTATACTACCAATAATCTATCACTTGACAGTGACACTGACTGGCTAAAATATAATGGTTAAAAAACGTTCAATGGTAAAAAATGTCGCAAATTTATCAAAATTAAAGTGTACAATGTTACAGTTTACATGTTTTATATTTTTGTTGTCTGTTTGTAGATAACCAGGGTTAGATACAAAAAAAAAATTGTTACAATCTTCATCGTTTATGGTTGTATTCATGTGACGTTGGCGAAATTATGTGCGCACACATGATGCCCTTTTGAAAAGAAGAAGAATGTTTCGCAAGTAAAAACAAGTGTTGAAAAGAAAAGTTTAGGTTTTAAGAAAATTGTCTTAAAAATGATATCAGATTTTGCCAAAGAGAAAGTCTTTTGGACGAGGAAGATGAATTTAAAATTAGTAAAATTCATTGAAAGTAAACCAAATATTTGGAATCCGAAACATCCAAAATATACTTCGATCAGTGCTAGAGACCATACATACTCTGAATTTGCTTACAAATACGGTAATGAGTTCACATGGCAGGCGGTAAAAGACCGATGGACAAATATACGATCAACATTTGCTAATTATTTAAGAAAAATTAATGCAAGCCGGGCAAAAGGCGACAGTGAGGTCTTATAATTAATTACATTCTTTTCGATACCGTAGTATAATGCTAAAATTTGTGAAATTACCTAATTAGTAGCCAGCTAATTGTATGGCCAGCCATAATGTGTATAGGTCTGCAACATGAAAAAAAATTATTTGTTCAATCATTTACACTTACCCATCTGACCCGCCTTTACTAAACTATGTTATTATCTTTCATATCCTGATAATTCGATTTTTAGGGATAGAGTCATATTCATCCTCTGTTACGTAGAATTTAGGCAAAAATTATTTGTATAAAATTAAAGATATATCAAGTAATGTATCTAAATTAATGTATATCTTTCAATAAAAAATTTAAATAATCCATAATTATTTTGTGTTATCTAGTTAATGTAATCAATCAATATTACAATTAAAAATTATGTGTATGTAGAATAAATTCTCAGTAAAGGCACTAGAAATATTGGAAATGTTACAAACAATCAACTTAATAAATATAAATTGTATATTATATGTAATTTTATATTATTATTATTTTGAAGGTGTACAAAGTTAACTGGCATCTATGGAAATCGTGCAGCTTCCTATTAAAAGTGAATAGAAAACTTAATAAGGATGATAATGTGTTAGAAAATGATGACCAGAAAGAACAAGTAAGCCAATAACATTAATATTAATTTTAGGAAAAGGGTAACAAACAAACAAATTCGCATTTATAATATTAGTAAGGTTTCCAATGTGATTTATCATTCTTCTATACTGCTTGACTGAATATAATACTTTTTTATACTATTATGGATCACCAGGATTTTTGAGCTATTGTTAGATATGGTATGTAGTGCTGTTATGGATACCTAGATTTTAAATTTACCTACCAAACTTATTTAGATATTTTTTATTCCCCACATAAAGAAATCAACTGAATTTTCGCCTTCCTAGTACCTTTCAATATTTTGTATTCAATTACAACATATAAGATCTGTGGCAGTACAATAAATGTCACTAGTAATTACTAAATTAGAAAATTGTTATATATTCCTGTATCAGAAAATATTAATAAAAACAATTTTTAATATGTCTAAATAATATGTGTTATTGGAAAAAACTAACTGAAATCATAATCAATTTTGGACTTCAGTAATCTTTTTATGGTATTACTTTAAACTAATTTCAGGATATGAACTCCGAAGGGTTGAGCAGTGAAGATGAAGTTTCCTACAGCAATTTAAAAAATTCAAATACTACCTGTGACAGTCTAGTCTCAAATTTACTGACTGTTTTTCGTGGTGTGCAGAATGATGCATTTGGTTTAGAAAACACCAAACATGGACAAATAGGCCGAGCTGTTACTAAGAAATTGGCACAAATGAATTCATATGAAGCAGCACAGATGACTCACAAAATAACAGAAATTTTATTATTGTATGATAAAGATAATCCAATGAACCCAAATAATATGAAGAATGAATAGTGTTTTTTTTATAATAATTCTCTTAACATAACACAGTTATATACATTTTTGCTGTCTAGATGGATTTATAAATATTGAATATTTTATTGAAGTAACAATTGGAAGTATATTTCATATTATTTACATTTGCATGTTTATGCTAGCCTTACACAGTGTAGAATAAAGTTGCTAAACAAATCAGCCACAAACACTATTAATCTATGTAGTCTTTGATGGATCGAATGATAAATAGTATTCTCACAAAAGAGTCGAAAAACAATAATTGATTATAAATTCAATAGCTATTTTACAACTTTACAGGCTTGTTCAATAATGTATGTCTTTAGATAATAATCATGGAAATACAGTAATTAGCGTATAAAAATTGTTTTATTAAAAAAAACTCAAAATTGTAAGAAAGTTCAGACCTGTTATTATTTTTTATTATGTCATTGATATCTGTATGTATAAAATGTACAAAACTAAAATCAAGAATTATGTGCCTATATATTTTTACGTGATCTTACAATGGTAACACCATAGAACATAATATTACCCTGGTAACAGTGTTATCGTAAGACTGTCAAAGTGACAAACAAATTGCGAGATCGGGTGAGAAGATTCTGTAATTTTTTTGGTATAATATGTACAAGTTATCTGATTTCAAAATTATGAATAACATAAGTTGTAACGAAAACACATCTCCATTTATTAATGTCCTTAAATTTAAGTGGGATGAGATACACGAATTACCTGACGTTTTTCGGTATAAAATTCATAAAATGCAGGAAAAGTTTGTCGATGGCAAATATTTACTTCAGGTATATGTGATTGATATGTAGATATTGTGTACTTAAAATTTAATTCTCCAATATTACGAACGTGGTGTCTTGGCAAACTCTAACTAATCGACAAAATCTAATTTATCAAATAATATTGTAATACGTACTGTGTTTAACGTCGATTTTTTTTACAAGTTTTACTAAACGTACTACTGGCAACCGTCGCAGACTACATCATCATTAAATTACAATGTAATACTTATTAAAATAAGGACCAACTAAATTAAAATAGATAGCATAAAACACACTTAAGTATGCCAATTGTTCTGGTGATCGACTGATAGAACAGTCATATAAACTCCAAAGTTTATCAATTACAGATATAACAACATCCATTGTTATATATTCACATGCTATATATAATATTGTAAATTAATTTAACAAAGTTTACATACAGACTAATAAATATTCATGATATTTTGTGATAATCATAGATATATAATTACATAAAATTGCCAACCGATTTATCAATATCATTGTAATATTACTGTACAATAAACTAGACTGTACTTGTGACTTTTTCTGTGTTGTTTATTGTTCTAAGAATATATTATGTACAGTGGGAAAAACCAACAGCACCACACCACTTTTCCAACCCAAAAAAAACATATCACTAAATGCATAGTGCTTATAAGAAATCATAGTTTTTTTAAAGTTTTAATAATCTTATATTAAATGGAGCTATGATGATAACATTTTAAATTAGGATCAAGTATCCAAGAAGTAAAAGTAAAAAAAAATATCCAATAGTTTTTTGTGGGGTTGATAGCATAATGGCTGGCATACCTCCATCCTTTTATTTATGTTAATGTAATATATATGATTTATTAAACAAAGGTACCAATGACATTTTTTTTCTAGTTAAACCCTAATAGAGGAGTGAAAAGGAGAACACCAGAATTGATTGATAATATTTATCAACCATTTGATGGCAGTAAATTTAATTTCACTAAAGTGTCTAGTGATGAAATATTGTTTTCTTTGGGAGATAATAATGAAGGTATGCTGTAAGAAATATGTAACTCGAAATTGTTATGTTATCATTTAAGGATCAAGTTTTTTAGCTAAAACTATGAGTGTCAGAAACTGTTCCCCCATTATGGCTGATTAAACTTGTAATTTAATCTCATTAAGGCTTGACAAATTTATCAGCTGCTTGTTAGATCAATTTTAATTGATATGGTTTGGTTTACAAGTTCATAATTGCTTATCATAATATAAATGAAGTATATAATCTAAACAAAAACACAAATAGTAGAGGCAAAATCCGAGAGGTCTATGGTAGCTCACAAATAATATTTAAATAAATACAATTAGGTATGTATTTGATTGATATCAATCAATTTATGTAAATAATTATAAATAAAGTAGTTTTTGTTTGGACTTCACATTTAAATACATAATTAAATTTGAGTATTGTAAATATTTTCAAACATTGAGGTTTTTCTTTTGATTAATTTAATAGTTAATAATGTATTTTTATTTTATTTACCTATCTACAAACAATTGTCTCCTTGAATATGAAACAATTTGTATGGAATTAAATTTATTTCAATTCCAGATACAGAGGTACATCATTTTTTAGTCAATGTTAGCCCAATATCAAAGTATCATACACTTCTTTGTCCATCAGTTCATAAACACTTACCACAAGTTGTCACATCTGACAGCCTTCGATTGGCCATTGATGTAATGTTCCTAGCTTCGGATCGGTGAGTGTAGGCAAGTACAGTATTTTGTTTTCCGTATTTTCATACATAATTTCTAGAATATTCCATCATACAGAATATGTTTTCTCTGATGATTATATTCAGCATGACTTCACAGATAGACAAAATTGGTGTGTTTATATATAATGTAAAGCTAGTAATTATGAGTATATTTAAAAATCCTGTAAAATATACACTTGCATTATAAATATGAAGAACTACCCTGGACAGTGGTAACAACACCTGCAACACAAATGGAGCCCTGGCACCTTGACAATCCATAGATTGCTAAGAACTTTATCATATTGACCAGTTGTTCATTTATAATTTAATGATAACATGCTAGAAATATTAACAGTAAAAATGTAATCCATGTCAAATCTAAGTTTGAAATGTTCTTTTGATTTCCTCAATTTTATGATATTTTAGTACCCAAATTTTGAGATTTTTTTAATATTGTAAATTTTTACTGTACAATCATTCAATGAAATTGGAAATCAACAAAAGATTTGATAACTGAAGAAGTTCTGATGTTCGAAAATGAAGAAAAAATATATATATTAAAAAATTGAAAATAAAATAAAAATCGTAAACACATCAAATTCCGACCAGTTTTAAGAAGGTTATGTGCAAAAAACTAAAAAAAGATCCTTTTGAAAGAGTAATAAAAAATTTATGAAACGAAACCGATAGAGGAAAATGTTCAAATCAACATCATAATATCAACTGATAATCCCGCATCTCTCTCTGGTCATTGTCAGTGACATATAATAGGGTGCAGTCATGTGATTCTGCTAGTATATTAATGCTTATGGTTATTTTTAGTGACCTCAGGATCGGATTCAACAGCTTATGTGCCTTTGCCTCTGTTAACCATTTACATTATCATTTGTTGATGGAGAGTTCAATGCTACCTGTGGAGGAAGTTGTAAGTATATTACTTTATACTATATCTTATCTCTTTGTATTTTTTTTTTTTATATTATAGGGGGCAAACGAACAGGTGGGTCACCTGATGGTAAGTGATCACCGCCGTCCATAGACACTAGCAACACCAGGGGAGTCGCAAGTTTAAATATGTGGGCCTCCGGCGCTCTCACTGACCGAACGAAACGCAACAGTGCAAGCACTGTTACTTCACATCGGTTTTCTGTGAGAGGGTGGTACTACCCCGGGCGAGCCGACCCATTCATGCTGAAACCAGTAATAGCTTCAGCATAGCTCTACCACCTACAAATCATAATGTAATATTTTGCTTCTTATTATTTAAGCAAAGTTGCTCAGTTTTAGTTTTGTTTTTGTATATTCAATAATATCTTGTTAAGGGTCATAAACAAGAATTAATTTGATTTTGACAAGTATTTTTGTGGTTGGTATCTTAGCTTTACTGAATAAGTGTATAACGCTTTGTATAGTCCAGTGCAAATATATGCAATAGATGTCATAAATTATTTTTTTTGGGAACTTTACGCCTCTGTAAGTTGTTGTGGCCCAGTATACTATTGTAATCTATGGTTGTTTGGGGATCGATACGTACACTCATGTGGTTTGCAGACTTTAGCGTATCAGACGACCATTAATAAATTTATTATTGTAACACTATAATGTACATTGTAATTATTATAAATTATAATGAATAATTATGTGTCCCAACCGGCGAGCTCAGCAAACACTAGGTACTTAGTATTTTCGATGATGACGCGATATAGTTTTTATTCTATAACTTGACTGTCGTTTTCATAATTTCATGTTCTTAAAGGCTACTAGATAAACAGCGACTAGTAAAGATTATTCTAAAATTATATTTTGAGTTTCTGCATTATAAAACACAAGTCATGACTATTGTTTTTTTCTCATTGACAATCATAGTTTGCGCATTTGCCAGTATCAGACTATAAAAGTGCTTCAGCCGTTTATTAAATAAAAATTTTACAGGAATGGAAATACATAAATGGCCGACTTTATCGTTTAGATGAATCCTACATCGCACCGGCATTTTGTTTTTCAATCGAGAAGCATTCAACTGACATAGCTTCAAAAGAAATTTACAAGATTTTAGAGTATTTCGTGAAACAATCGATAGCACATAACATTCTGATTACGATGAGAAGTAAAACATTGGATGATACCGTAAAGGTTATTATTTGGCCTAGGAAACGGACGTCTGGTGTGAAACAAACGACTGCGTTCAATGTTGCAGTTTGTGAACTGAGTGGATGGTTTCCTATTTACAGTAAGTCAGTACTTAGCTTTCCTCCAAAGCCTATAAAAACAGTATGAAACATAATGGGGCCTTTAAATTTATTAGAGGTAGGCAAAAATCTCTTCCCAAAAGTCGGGAAGTCGCCACATACTTAATTATTACTCCACTCTATGACATATTTGTTGCTTTTAAACACTTAAGAAACTTTCCTTTCACATAGTGATATGGGAAAATTTCTTTAAAATTTATTACAGCCTTATGTCATTATAAAAGTAAATTGATAGAAGAATGTCCTTGTGCACACACCACTCAAAAATTGGTGGTTAGATTTCGATCAATTTATTTTTTAGTTTTACTTCTTAGGTCTTATTCTTTGGTCCTTATTTAAAAAATGTGTCATTATTAAAGTTTTTAATAACTACAATTTTTATAAGCACGTAGAGATATTTAGCGATGTTCAATTTCTTGCCATGGATAAGTGGACAAGCGGTGTAGTACGCATACGCAGATAAGGGCAAGTAATTGGATATTATTTAGAAATAAATATTGTAGGCAAAAGTATAATTATGCTTCAATTTTTTTTTAGTTGTCTTCTCTACATAAAATATGTTACTAAGAAAATAAACAGAGCAGACAAGTTGCGGGGTAACATCTAGTTATTAAATAAACATGGGTATAAACTTTTAATTGGATCTTAATTAGGTATTTATTCACAATCCCGGTTTAAGGGTCAATATGGACAATGAAGTAAGACATGTACTTAGTTGAGTGACACGTATTTGCTTTTAAATACTGCTGATTGTTTATTGAGTATTGTACTACAAATTTTCATACCTGTTTTTTCACAAAGCTCTCCATTGAAAGGTTAGGGTTCACTATAATATACGGACCCTCCCATTCACATCATCTCTCCTAAAGCTTGTGTATGTGCATTATGATACCTACATATCATCTGGTTTAACTATTTTACCTAACTTTTACTGTTAGAGTTTTTTTATTAGTATCCGCTATTATGGCCACCATTACGTGCTTATATCCGTGCGTCCTGTTCTTTAAAAAGTTCGAACATTCTTGACATTTCTTTGTTTTGATCAGTTCCATTTTGAACGAATATTACAGAAATGCAAACTTTTGTATTTGTACTATTTGATTCCCGATTGTGTGTGTTTATATAGTTGCCGTATGTGTGCGTATTTATAAATACAATGAATAATCGACTAAACCACCAGGATAGCACGTTCTAATACGTACCTACGTAAGATTGACGTAGGTTTGAATCCTGATGAATGAAAACTTCATGGTGGAACCGTATCGTACCATAGTGTTTTTTAAGCCTGCCTATCTAGCTACTAGCCTCAAGTTAAAAATCTATCGCCAAGCACCTGAAGGTGTGTTCCGGCAGTAGCATTTGAGCGGCAGTAGTCCTCTAGGTTTAGCGTGTTTACCACTTAAACCGCATAATCATCCAACATCAGCTAAGATACTAAACTCTATTAAATATTTACAACAAGAATTAAACAAACACAATTTTGTTTCAGATGAAGAAAGTTACTCAAATCTCAGTACAGAAGATTTAGAAAACGAATTAGCCAAATGGGTGATAAATGATTTTGATCAACTCTGTCGACAAGTGAAATGTTTATTTTAAGTAAAATTACATATAGATATTGTGAATTTTATCATAGGAAGTATATTTTACTTTTAGAAATAACTATAAATAAAAAAAAATAATATATATTTTAATGTATAACTTTTGCATTAGTTGCCAAATATACCTCTATATGTATTAAAATATTGTTTTTAACACCTCATAAAAAGCTCCTTTAAAAATCTGCATATGGCTGGTTAAACATAAAATACAGATTAGTGAAATGGCCATATTTATGAACTCGAGTATAAATATATAAAAAACTTGATCTTCCTCTTAGTTTCCCTCGCGTTCTTGTGGATATGATTCCTACCTCACGGATAGTAATCTTTTCAGGATGAAAGGCATCCTATGTGTTTTTCTGTATTCTTAACAAAGTGCGTGCAAAATTTCGTTTTATGTCAGTTATGTTTTTGTATTTTTGATGCAAGAAAATTCGACAAAAGACTTTTTATAACACTTCCCATTCCTGCTTTATGATTATCTATTTCACACAAACTTGGTTTACAAAAAAAATCCAAAACGTTCAGAAATCATACAAGTGTAGCATGTAATAAATTTATTTCATTATGACGATAAAAATACTGAAAGGATCAACAAATATCAATACTAACAAATGTATTACCTGAATAAATAAATGCACAATTACATTCTATGAATTTTTGTTATGTTTATACAGGGAAGCACTAAAGTATTTCTTTTTTCATTCATTAAAATATTGGTTTATGACTCTTATGGTAATTTTGAGACTTGCTTTGTCCATTCATTTCGGTGTACATTATGTAAATTTATTACTGATATACAAACGATGCAAAGTCCCTTCGAAAAAGGACCTTTCTACTTTAAACAAGGATAAATAAATCGAATATGGAAGATTATAAAAAGACTTTCAAAAGATTTTAATAGTTATATAAAACATTTTGAAAGTCTTTTAGCCCTTGTATTCCCATTGCTTTTAATCACATTATTTTTTTAAGTTTCTTTGTTATTATACATTTTTGCCATTTGAAATTTATGCTATTAATATTATTTGAAGTTATATTTAATGGTATAAATCAAAAATCAAAAATACTTTATTCAGTTTAGGCCCTGAGAAGGCGCTTATGAACGTCAAAGTTACCACCGGTTCGGAAAACAACCCAGTCATCGAGAAGAACCGGCAAAAACTCGATCTGGTTTATCTTTTCATTAACATATTATAACTCACATTTTTAAAACATAGTTATAAATAATTACATTCGGTTTTGGTGGATGCACAGAGAGGGCGTCATTTCCAGACGTCACCGTCGTTCACATATTGATCCACCCTGTAATAGCCTTTAGATATTAAAACCTGCTTGACATGGTGCTTGAAATTAGTATCCGGCAGATCGGTAACGTGCTTTGGAATTTTAAAACTGTTACCGGTCCTAGTGAGCCTAAAACATGGAATGACCAATTTGTTCTTATTTCTTGTATTTAGATTATGTCGGTCCTTTACGAAATCTAGCTTATCTAAGTTTTAGCGGACGTACATTAGATTTTCATGTATTTTTTTTTTTTTTTTTTTTTTTATTATTGTGAAATAAATACAAATCCTCTGACAGTAGACAGAGACCTTAACTAGGTTGACAATGTTAATAATATTTATGACAATATTTAGTGTAAAATATGCAAGATTAATAAATTAAAAATATATTAAAATTAAACCTAAGTAAATCAAAATTAAATGTATAAATTACAAGTAATAAATTTAAACTATGAGTTATATTAAGAAACAACTAAACTACACTTATTACTATCTTAAGATATTAAAAAAAAAAAAAAAAAAAAAAATTTAGAAGAATATTATTATTAATTATGTATGTATACACATATGTATGGGTTATGTGTATGTTGTTGCACAAATTTATTTTTATTATTATTAAGTATGTATTGGGAGGGCAGAGTTAGGATACCGAACTCCTGGAACTTATCTTTTTACAGCATATAATAATTTAAATATTAATTATTAATATAAATTTAATTATTTTTTAAATTAATTTAATTATTAATATCAATAAAAATATAATAATTTATTTTATTGTTTGTGTTTTACAGCAACATCTTGTAAACATTCAAAACAGTTTAACTAAAATAGTGCATCAATACATTACTATTGAATTCTTAGATTGAGTCCAATCTCATTGACCAAAAAACTTTCCGTCAGTTGCATTGTGTGCTTACTCTCAAAAGAAATTTAGTTTTGTGAGCTAAACAAACGAAAAGAAAACTAATGTGACCTGTTATTGAAGAGTAAGTTGAGGAAGATTTCAATATTGATGGAAACTTAAATTTATTGCTCTTTTCCACACCACCGCAGAGGTAGAGCAAAAGGTGCGTTTTTTTTATAGTGGTCTCCCCAGTAGGCCTAATCCACTATGGTGCTTTTGAACTTTTGATGTGTAGTAAGATCATATCAAGTTACACTCATGAAATAAAATTTACTGACATACCACAGATAGATTATTACAATAAATAGTGCTATGCCATCAAATACTTTTTTCTTTCAAAATGAAGCTAGACCCATACAATGTTAAGATTGTAAAAAAAAGAAACAACATTTTTAATATTTATTTTATTATTTTTAGTACTTACACTAGTTATTAAATTACTGTCAATTTATTTATAAACATATCTAGAATTATTTCAAATCTGGTATCACAAGCTGGATGACTTTGTCAATTGGATTAAACCTTTGTCAACATCAAAATCTGTGCCTATTTCTATGTAACCCACATGATTTTGATTATTTAAATAGGTAGACATTTAATAAATTCAGTAAATAATAACTTTAAGTGGCATATCAAAATTTTATTTCATTAAAGTTTATATAACCTCATTAGATACTTTATAGATCACAGTGACCTATTTCACACACCGAAATCTATCTTTGATATACTATCATACATTACCTGTTTATCAGTAATAGACCAACTGTCAGCCATTTTGTTTCGTAATTTGATACCTTACTGTATGCATATATATTAAAAGCACAATTTTAATTATATTTTAGTATTTACATGAGCAATAACATTGTATTTTATAGTCAAACAAGGCCAGTTAAGTCGATTACCAATTACGCAAGCGCGGACTTGCAGCATGGTTTAGAGTTGAAGCTCTTTCGCCAATTCAGGTCTAGACCCAGCTTGATAAGTATTTAAAACTCGCTAGAAAAGCATGGAACAAAGCGAAACTGACGATCAGTTATGCTTCATTCCGGGAACAATGTTATACCTTTTACCAATATGACGACATGACGCGCTGCAAAAGTCTGTTCTGCAACCCCTTTTGTTCCCAAAACATCTCAGGTGACATCCATGCTTCTCGTTTTTTTAGATTGGTAAGATTTATAGCCAATTTTCTCACCCCCTGCCACGTCGATTGGAAGGTAAATCCTGATTTAAAAAAAATTGGGTTAAATTGCGAAATACAAACTACATATAAAATAATATTAATAAATCACTCACATTTAGATTCTTGATGACAATTCCAAACAGTTAGTACATTAATTTGTATGGAACAGTATGAACATGCCAGAATTTAAAACTACAGGCCATTTCGTAAACTGCAAAGTGCGTAATAGTAAAAATTGTGAAATTTGACGTGGAATCAGTACAGTGTTGCCGACGGCTAAACTGGATCTCATTTCTCACCAGACTTCTAAAACCACCAGAAAACGGATAACAGGCCACCGCTGTCATAATGTTTAAAGATTGCACTAAGATGGTTTTTTATTTTCGACAAAAGAAAATACTGAGTATATCTGCAAAACGGTTTCTTTATTATTTCACATTGTGTGAAATATATATTCTTTTCCATAAAAAATAATAAATCAACACAGTAATAACATGTCAGCAACATTAATTATCTACTCAGCTGCTACTCTATATACGTCAAAATCTTCTCGTGAATTTATACATTAATGTTCCCAAATTACAATATACACAAAAGTTTGAATGAGTAACGTCTCGGTCAACTTCACAGTTGCTTATTAACTAACAGGAAATATTCTTGAAAGAAAATAGAAAAATACTTTTAGAGGAAAGCCTTTTCAGTAATTAAAACAAAATTCCAGTGATCAATAAAAACATCAGTCACTAAAATTAATACTTCCTCAATTAAGGGTGGTTGTAGTCAATTGCTTTAAGGAAAAATTTACTAAGTTGGTAACCCTATTCAAATTTAAATAATGAGGAACGTGAAAGGTGGTACAATGTATCTGTAACAGATGTCGCTAAAAGCTCTAAATTAAAAATCATTTGACATTAACCTTCTTCGATATAATATTTCCACAACGATAATCAACCCAATAAACATTATTATCACACTTGTAAACAAATAATATCAAATTAGGTTATTGGTTAAAAACGGAATTATGAAAGAAATTTTAGATGAAAAATTATTATACGTGATCAAAAAAACTAACAATAACAACCATTCCAATTTTCAAATGGTTTTTAACATAAGATGTAATAAATTCATTCTATTTAAAATTTTAAAAAGCTACCAGTGTTAATGACCATATTTTTTATTATTCCAATATATTTGACTGTTATTCGACTTTCTGGCAAAATTACATCCTTAATTTATATCACTATATCCGACTGATAATTGATCTGACGTTACTCGATGGTTCAAAAATAATATCATTTTGAATAGTAAATTATAACATTAACCAATATTATAATCAACCTTTTTTACAAATACTGACATAATCTTAAAGGCACAAAAAACAAACAAATAGGTATTGAAAGATGATATTACTGCGTGCCAATCTCATTTATACTTGGCATGCTGCGTGGTGCAAGAGCATGAAAATAGTACGGATAGTAGGATACCAAGAAATTGATACGTGGAGTTCGTTTTCTTTAAAAAATATATCACATTCACCCGTTTGTCAGAAGAGCGTAAGCGTAAGTAATACGAAAAATTATAGGTACCAAATTAGACTTTATTGAACATAAACAATTGCACGTAAATATTTTTTAATTTCAAAGTAGGAAATAAAGATGTCATGTCTAGAGCAGAGTTCTAAAAAAAATAACAAATTATGTATTTTTGGGAAAAAGCATTCTTAAAAATTACTTACTTATTTCTAAGAACTTAATTTTTTTAACCATAACATTTTCGATTTCTTAAATAATTTTATCATTTTGTGTAGGATAGACAATGATTTAGCGTATTTTACTATAATAATATAGTAGTATAATAAAGCAAACTATTATATTTCTACCTCATTATTTTTTTAATATTTTACTTATTTCATTCTTGCAATTTACGGCCATCTTGTATAAAATATAGCACAACTGGAGGAATTCGTAATAATAACCAAACTCAACAAAAAACGACGCAATTTAATTAAAACTTACAAAAAAACAATTAAATAAGAATTCACATAGATTTATCATTATTTATATGTAAATAAATAATAGGTATATTAAAAAGGACAATATATAGATTTGAAATACTACATTGACTATATACAAAGCGTATAATGATTATTTATACAATAACATGACTGTTGCACTTCTAGTCAGCATAGACTATATAACGATACTACGTGGTCACAAAGTAAATGAACAATTACGACTGAACAACAGGACATTGTTTGGCTACAGCCGAATAATTCGGTAATGTATAACGATAGTATCATTTCTAAGGAATACTTATTGCGACCATAAATAAAAGACGTAGATACATCGAGAAGTACATCATATTTGACGAGAAAACAGAAACAAAAATATTTATTTTGACCCCTGAACTGTCCAAAACCATAAAAGTTTAAGCTCCATACAAACAAATGTAGATCTCATGATGCACAGATCAACAGATTGTTGGTAGCATAAGCTTAAAAAATACCTGATTTATTACTAAACTTTAATAAATAACAAATTATGATTTATATAATAATTATTTTTTTGTAAAATATATTTTTAAATTATTTTTCCTTTGGTCGAACTTTTTTTTACTAAACCATGAAATTTACTATATACGATGTCATGAAATAATAAAAATAATAATAAAATAATCTGCCATTTTGAGATCTGTGTCTTAAAAAGTCAGGCGAGGAGCTAATTTTAAGCTCCAGGGATTAACATACATCTCGGACAATGTTGCTAGCCTGCAAGATGTGTGACCAAATTTAAAATCACAACTCTGCGAGACTGCCTGAAAATATGCAAAAATTACTAATTATTTTACGAATATTACCAAAACAGTGCTGACGTAGATGATATTAATCTATATTATTTAATTTAGAAAAATGTCATATTTGCAACCAGAGACCAATATTTGCAACAATATCTGGCCATTTTACGCCTTCGTTCTTTACATTTCTTTTTAACGCATTTGCCATTGTCATATCATGTTATCTTAGGCACCTTATATCACCTTATAGCACCTTCTATCAAATACGTAAAGAAGAATGACAGATATAAAGATGCAAGTTAACGTAGCACACCTATTTCGTTAACTTGTTCGTGAAATATGCATTTTGATTTCTTTTGTCTTTGTAGACATAGCGCTTGACACAATCTCATCGGATCTTAAGACGATGCGGCCCAACATATACAGATACGGATAGACGAACTGGCACTCACTTGCAGCTACTAGAACACGCATATAGATCCTTAGTGACAGATTTTCAAGATAAGATTGGTAACTGTGTAAGTGTTAGAAAATGGTACACCACAGTGTTATGCTTGACATCACAGTTTTCCTTTATTGGTAATTCTGACTCATCGTCGATCGTCGTTGTTTTTGAAGTTATACTTCTTTAGGCTCGTTATGAAAAAATGATGAGAGTGAATTTTTAAAATGCGCGCGCAGCAGTGTGACACGAGATCTACAGGTTGAAGCTATCCGCAAAACATACACCCTGAAGTTAGCTATAGTTAATATTTTATATTTGTACTTATGCGCTACGCGTTGCCGTTGCTATAGTAACGATTAATATGTAAATAGTTGCCATGGTAAAGTGGTAAGTTTGTATTCTAAAATTATTTTGTCATATTCGACACATATCTGTAAACATTAAACATCGAAAGGGCAAGTTATTAGTTAATAGACAAGTAAAACTATATAAGTATAGTTAAAAGATAACTCGTCGATAACATTTTTAATTATAGATTATCTTAATCCGTTCATGTACTGTAAATATCTATAAATAATTATATTTCATATATATACACTGAGAGATTAATTTATTGTATACAATTAAAAAATATTTATACTTAAGGAAATACGATGTTTGTTGTATTTTGAGTCAAATTTTAATTTTACTATTCAATCAACTGGTATTGTCATATCTAAAAAATAGTATGTATGTATTAAATACCTTTTTTTCTATTATTAGTGTCCTTTTTCTACAAACGTACATTAAAGCGAAAGACAAAACTTTTGAAAATATTTTTATCTTGTTACGCCAAAGAAGTATAACTTCTAACGCGTGTACACACTACTTATTTTAAACAAGGTAACACCAAACCTTCGACACATTCGTATATTCTGAAGTAATCTCAATGAAAATAGTACAAATGCAAAATATAATAATAGTTTTGTAAGCATATTAAAATAATGAATATGTTTTTGACATTAAAATTACTGCTATATTAATTTGAAATTCTAAACATAGGTTGAAAAACATTTGTACGTACAAATACCACACACAAACATTGTACCGAACACATGCATATAAATCGATAACAAGAAGAACTTACATATTTACCCGTATACCCCTTGACCCCGCGTACAAGGGGATAAATTACGTTACATACTTCATAGTTCGTATATCGGTCAGTCTGGTTCCGTCGTTCTCACGGGTTCACGTGTTCGCTACTATTTCACAAGCATGAAGACGCAATATATTTTGTTGTTTATATTAATATTGTTATGCGAGTATAGTGAATCAAAATACGTATCATGGTTTCCGAATGTGTTCGATACATTTACGAATAAAACTGCACAGTTAACGAACTACGTCAAGGAAAAAGGTAGGAATATAAGAAATTTTTACGTTCAAAATGTACGAAACAAAATCACATATTATTTCGGTGGTAATAAAAATATTACCAAAGTATATGAAGACAACAAGCAGTTGAGGATAAAAAGGAAGTTTAAAAATTACTTGGAGGAGTCCGAAGCGAATGATAATAAGATTTTTGATACTATAGCACCTGAGGCATCTACATACAAATGTGATGAAGATCCATCGAATCAGATGACCACACCGCAATTGTTAGCGATGAACGGGTACCCAGCCGAGGCACACACCGTCATGACCCGAGATGGATACATCCTCACAATACATAGAATACCGTACTCCAAAAACACCACTTCGAAGACACCACCCAGAAAGACCGTGTTACTCCATCACGGTCTACTTGGAAGTTCCGCTGATTGGATCTTAGCTGGACCTAAAAAAGCCTTAGCCTATATTCTATCTGAAGCCGGTTATGATGTCTGGCTTGCGAACGCTAGAGGAAACACTTATTCTCGTGCTCACGTATCAAGGAATATAGATTCGTTCGCTTTTTGGAATTTTACATTCCATGACATAAGCCAAAACGACTTGCCCGCTGTAATCGACTATATAATGGAGATAAAAGGTTGGGACATTAAGATAAACTATATCGGGCATTCCATGGGTACCACTGTATTGTTTGCTTTATTATCTACAAAAACGGAATACAATAAAGTTTTAAGAGCGGGTTTTGCACTAGCCCCTGTCGCATTTATGACGGATATAAGGAGCCCGATACGATTACTCGCTAGGTTTAGTGATAATTTGGAATACTTAATGAAATTATTAGGTGCAAACGAATTTCTACCACAGAACGCTGTATTACGCTGGTTGGCGAAGCACGCCTGTGAAATAAATCACTACGAGGAGGCGATATGTGAGAATTCCCTGTTCGTTCTATGCGGACACGATGAAAAACAATTCAACAATTCATTGTTACCAATAATATTGGGGCACGTTCCCGCGGGCGCGTCGACAAGGACGTTGATTCATTACGCGCAGGAAATAAGAAACGTTGGTAAATTTCAACAATTTGATTACGGACCCGAAGGGAATATTAGACAGTATGGTACCGCTTACCCTCCGGAATATCCACTTCATAAAATTACATTGCCAATTGCTTTGTTAAGCGCTGAAAATGACTGGCTCGCAGCTGACTCTGACGTAACTAATTTATATGTACAGTTAGTGAATCCAATAGAACATTATGTGGTACCTTTAAAGGAGTTTAATCATATAGACTTTTTATGGGCAATAGACGCGCCCACTTTGGTCTATGCTAAATTATTACAATTGTTAGAGGAAGGCGTTAGTGATTCGTACTTTTCTTCTAATTATGACCGTGTAATAAATGTCTAATATGATAATTTGAATATACTTAACTAGTTATGTAATTGAGCTTTAATGTGATGTAAAAATTAAATAGCCTTTTAATATCCTAACGAAGGCTCAGTCGTTGCGCTATCGCGAAATATCTATGATTTGGAAGCGTGCAGCTGCACTTGAGAACCAGTTCCTCTAAGTTTAGCATATTTACCATCTTCGGTCACATCATCATTTAATATCAGACGAGATTGTAGTCAAACGCTAAAACCTCTAAAGTTATAACACCTTTTTTTCAGTAAAAGAATGCATATCGATTACTATCAGACGCCTTTTGTACTCATCTGATAAATAGTAAAACTTTACAAATTATATTTCTAACACAATAAATACCTACTTAATGGACTTTAAACATACAAAACATTGATATAAACTTTAAAATAGATTGATGTTATTATTATAATACTAGAGGGGGCTATGCAGGCTTTAGACCTGTATCACTGCGACCAGAATGATCTATTGTGATTGTCCCACAATGTTAAAGCTCCCTACCTAGTCCTATAGCAGTTATGTATTGTAGGACTTTTTTGGCCGAGAGCACTTGCACCTCATACGGGAGCAGTACATGCTTTCCCAGAATAGATTGATAAAGTTATTTCAAAATATTACAGGAATTATGTAAATATACAAACATAAACATATTGGTAATCAAAGACTTCGCTGATGAACTTTATTCGTGATCCAAATGACCAAAGACACCTTCTTGTGATAACTAGTCGTGCCTGGGGTAACTAGCGCTTGTGTGAACTACAAAATTATTGTTTCATATTTTTTAAAGGCTTTTTATATATAAAAAAGTAGTACGTACTTATGTACACGCGTTAGAAGTTATACTTCATTGGCGTAACAAGATAAAAATCTTTTAAAAAATTGTATTTTTCGCCTTATTCTACGTTTGTAGAAAAAACAACACTAACAATAGAAAAAAGGTATTTAATACATACATTTTTTTTTTAAATAAAATGTTGACTATAGTTAACTTCAAGGTGTCGGTTTTTCGTGACGGTGTGCGCGCGCATCGTAAAAATTTACTCTCATCATTTTCCCTAACGCGCCAAAAGAAGTATAACTTCAAAAATACCTAAGCAATCTGACCAAATTGGCTGCCTCAAAGGATTAGTAGATATAAATGATATAATAATGTTGATGGAATTATGTATGTTGATGAAGATTAATATTTTGCATATCGCTTTTGATTACTTTAGTTCGCTTTATTATTTAAAACCGGGCCACTGTGATCTAAATATAAAAGATTTATAGTACTGCCGATAACACACTTGATAATTACAGTAAAAATATATACGAACATTATAAATGCGACAGTAAATTTGTTTCTCACACTTTTACACCGCAACTAACTACTCAACACATTGTCAGTGGGTGAGATAAAATACTGTTTCCGAGGGATAACTCAAATCAATATTAACACGAGCGAACTCGCAAGTCTAAGTTAGTCTTCAATAAACAGGACAGCTTAGAGTGTAAGACATACATGGAACGCAAACACATTAAAGCACAATCTTCTTCTTCCTCTAACCCTAATACCACCTAAGTAGGGCCTGCACAACATATTTGTCGTGTTGTGATGTAACATTTGGCTTAATTTTTAATATCGGACGCGCACGCTTGACATCAACCCTTCTTGGGATTATTTGGTAGTACCATTATGTGTGGGATAAATATGTAACTGTTGATTTCTCTTGATTTAATACAATGACGTGGGCCGCCGAGACGATAATGTTAGTTGATCCCTCCAAGCAGAAAGTTTTTCCCAGCAGTGGTGCACATACAGGCGTCCGGCAGACATTCTTATATAGTGTAATAAAGATATTTCATGTGATATAAATGAGTAAGGCTACCCATTAATCTTTTTGACTGGAGGAAATAATATCAAAATGTCGACGCAAACACATTAAATAAGTATACACTCTGATCCTGTCATTACCAAGTAAAGCGACATGTATATTTAGATAAGAAATGGACAATTACTAATATTATACAAAAATATATAATAAAGTAACGTTTGCGCGCGGCTTAGCTGTCGTTATTTCTGCATGTAAGATACTCTTCGGTCCCCCCAAAATAGTGTATGCAAAATATCACGATTATCGATTCAATAGTTAAAACGTGAAAACGTAAACAATAAACAAACTCATATAAGGATTTAAACTCCTGAGTAATAAAATTCTTATTAATTAATAAGTCATTTTAAAAACAACCATTCAAAACTAAGACAATACTGTGTTGGTAAATATGTAAGTAAATATTTACAATTGGAACACCGGTAATGGATTTACGCTTAGGTACGGCAGACTTTAAAGATTTGATTTAGTTATTAGCCGGCTTCAAAAATAAGAACGCTTTCAATTCGATTGTATTATTTTTTAATGTTTGTTATTTATAAACCTATATAGATCTTTATCATTTATAAACCGAAATTTTCTCTTTATGGTTATTTCTTCATATCATATTTCATTTTTAAACTCGTATTTTTATATTATTAACCAGTCTTTTTGTCTTATATATATTTTCTAGTATCTATTCTTTGATGCAGTTTATGTACTTATGAGCGTAATTATTCAGGTGTACAAAATTAAATAAGTATAGATTATAAAGCAAATAGATTTCATCTATTTGGGGGGTTAGGGCGCAGTCTCAACCAAATCCGCCACTGATTGAAATAATAAAATAATCAGCAATCAAATAACAATATTTGATTGCGTTAAAGATCTATTCACAACCAAGTATGATTCATACGTTTGTTGAACGTTCACCCTTTTTGATAATATTTGTATTGGTGGAAATATTGCATTGGATAATAGAAAATATTATATAAATAATAATTGCTTGTGAATGAGTCATTCAGAAGAACAAACATGTTATCGCGATTTATAACAAAAACAGAGAAATACAAATACAAAGGTCGTCTACATCGTTAAGAAATATTTTAATTATGTATTCAAAGTGAACATGCACCCAAATAGATTATAACGATCGGCATTATTCTAAATAACACGAGGAAGTCGTTTACTTGTAAATATAATACTACCTATTTTAAACGTCATGTTATTATACCTACTGGGTTTATTTTAGTATATTTTTTTATCCAGTTTTACGATCATAATCTAGCTAAATTTGTAATAAAATGATAAAATACTGCCGTTGTGGACGCTTCATTCAAACACTATTGCTGAGATTTCGATGACATTATTTTAGTTCTATTCCTTAGACACTTGACCCTTATATAAAAAAAAATATAACAACAGCTTCATTTAATAAAAAGTTATTTAAGAAACTTAGATTTTTATGAGTACCATGCACGTTTTCAGCGATGTTTTACTGTCGTGAAGAACTGGGGTAATAGTACGTTATGATGATGGAACGCGATATGGTTAGCTTATGTTTTTTCCTCTATACGTAACATTTTGTTACGATGTAAGCGAATTCGCGAGTATTACAACATTATAAAGGTTTAAATTTGGAAGCAATTAATTCATATTTGAAGAGGAACTGAGATAATACTGTAATATGCCTCCCCAGTATGTTAAGAGTTGGTAACGTTCTTATTTACCGTAAATTACCAGTTTAATACAATATTCGATCCTACGTTTAACTGATGTGAAGTCCGCGCACGTTATTAATTTACTACTTAGCCACTATCGCTTCAAATAATTACCTTCTAGAAATTTAAATCTATGTAAACAAAAGTCTACTGCGAAATAACTAATAATAAGCGCATCACTTCAGAACGGCTGCACATTTAACTAATTATTATTTGTTGTTGTATTTGTAATTATCAGACCGAGATTTCGATGAACGAAAATATTTGAAAATTGTACTAAGTGTGAAAAATTGGGTTTAAAAAGTCTCCATATAAAAAGTGAGTGAGACAGATAGCAGTTGGGATTCTTCAAAGATATTGACAGATTGACGTTCATTCATCATCATTGCACTTTGTTTAATAACATGATCGCACTCTGAGGGAATGTTTTGTGTCTTTTTCTTCAATAACACACCCGTACGAAGTCGGAGCGAGCAGCTAGTATTATATAAAGCAGAATGGCATTTCGCATCTTTCCGTGTGTTATTATATTATATCTTATTTCTTCTAAACTATGCAATTAATTTTGATACGGTTTTTAGTATCGTTCAGAGAATTTCTACTATTCTGTCTATTGAAAATTCTATGACCCAATTTTTAAATTTTGATGATGTTATTGATACTTTTGCGGAACAAAAAGCTCCGTGAGAAGAATCTTATTAACAAATATCTTGTTAAAATTAAACTGTTATTTTATTATAAATAATAGTAACATTGCTTTTGAAAATTAAATTTATTGCATAATTAACTAAAATGATACAACATTTTTCCAAATTTCATTATTTAACAAAATTAGTTTTTACGATTTAACGCTATTTGCCTTTATAACAATATATATTTTTTACAATAATGGTGAAAGAGGACAAGAAAAGGGGAAAAAATGTCACACATAACAACATAACAAACATGATGTGCTAAACTTACTTAGGTGGGATAAGGACAAGAAGATGATGATTTAACTAAAGTACACAGTAATACTGTAGGGTAACTAATTCAGTGGTTTCTTAAAATTAACTTACAAAGTGATAATTTCTACTGAGGCCCTATCCAATGCATTTGCCACTGACCTAAGGGGCATAGTTATGCCATTAATTACATAGATTTTAGGGGTATGTTGAACTGCAAATATCAAAGCGCCCAGAAATGGAGCCAAATTCTTTACAGAACTATCATTTACCACATAAGTACATTACACCCATGCAAAGTCTAAATTAATAAAGAAACTTCGGTGTTCTAATATGTTTAGTATGATTCGTTGTGCACGTAATTCCGAAGAGTTCAAAGTCCTACAATGTGTTGTAAGTACCAAGTTGAGTCAGGACATTGTATAGATAAGAACGCTGCAATGTTCTGAGTTAATCAAGACGTAGGTACTTAATCCTGTAAGCTAAAGTGACGATATTAAGATATGATATAAAAAGATTGAATATACTTGCACACTGTCATATGATTAGAAAGCAAATATAAATAAATAATAAATGCATTATTGTGATTCGAAACCATTACAATAAAAGTACAATAATAAATTCTTCCACGGATTTAATATAAGAAAAAACAAAAAGCGTCATGTCTGTGGTCAGTGGTCAATACGCTGTGTCGTGAGTACAGTCCTTGTCAAACTTTTTGGCCGCTCTGAATACGGCCTTAAATTCAGGCTCAAGTATAACACAGTAAAGAGTTTATTATAAAAACAAAATTAAACTACTATTACAGGAATTTAAAATTGATACCTATTTATTCTTAAGTTGTCAATGTTATACATTCGTGTATTTCATACATTTGTGTCTGCACTCACAACGGTCAACTGTATGTATGTTAAATTCCTTGATAACCTAAGCCATAGGCTAACCTAATCCGGATTAAACGTTCAAAGAAATGAGTAGATACTGATTTGCTTAGATAATTTAGATGCGTAAATTTAGAAATGGCCTCCATTCACGTCTAAATACTTAATTTAATTTTTACCTGTTAGATTTCCAAAGAGTATAAAATAAAAAAAATAGATGATTTTATATATCAATCAATAAACTTGATTTAAATTTTTATACTGTGCACAAAATGCTTAAATATACTAGAAGTGTTTTTTTAGATTTTCTCGTGTTTAAATTCCTTACTGATTAAGAGGACCTGTAGAGCTTTTCCAACTTTAACTATTGTATGTAATTTATTGCGTTTTAATTTTTTACAACACATAATTATATGCAATCTAAGCAATGAAGGTATTATACACAAGTCATATGACATATAAAGTATGTTAAAAGCCCTTTATTATTTGTATGTGATCATTTCTTAATTGTTATTTATATGTAAGCTTTTTTATGGTTTATCACAATTTTATATGCATTTCAAGTGGCATGAAATTATAAATAAAATATCATATTCTTTGCTGATTACTTTGTAACTTTGTCACATACAAAATTACATTAAAATGTAGACAGATATAATAATAAACTGCCTAAAATACAGGCAGAATTTGTAGGCCAAACCTTGTTCAATTTGAAAATAATGGTAAAAATGTCATTCAAATTACAGGTTCCCACTCATACATATGATAAGTGATAAATAAATAATGCTGCAAATATCAATTATAAGTTTGTAGCAATAGAAATGTTATAATATGACAGTCAGCTGTTTATGTCATTGCAGTAATATAATATGTCATTCCTTAGAGTGGTCGTACAAAAAAATATGTTCAATTTAAATTAAATAGCTAGAATAACAGAATAAAATGGCATACTTTAGAGGTTGGCGTTATACGGTATTCATCGGTGGTTTCGTTGGTCTTATAGGTTTAGCGATGTATCCTATAGCTATAAGTCCTATGATAGATATTTCCGACTATAGTAAGTAAGAAAATAAATCCATTTTTCTTTAAAGCAATAAGTAGGAGAGTTCCGTTATTTTGCTGGACTTTTGTTCACACTATAAGCAATATTTACCTTTGATTTAAATTTTGCAGAACAAATTCAAAAAGAAGCCAGAAAGAATATTAGGCAGGAAGACATACAACCTGGAAGTGAGTGCTATTATTTAGTTTATGCTTGTTTGAAATTTAGCCAATGTATAATTGTAATATCTTTTCTATTTTAGATATGAAGGTATGGACAGATCCATTTGGACGAACAAAAGCTGACAATGAATAATTTTGTATTATATGTAAATAGTCTACTGATTTCAAATAATTAAAAGTAAGTAGTGAATTCAAGTATTTTTTCTTTTATTTTGTTAACAAGTTTTTCAACCTTATTTATATATGTAGTATATCACAACATAAAATTTAGAGACAATACAGCATATCACCACCTAACAAAGATAGTATAAAATATTTCTTAATAAAAGTTTTATGATGATCAGGCAAATAGTGTCAGAGTTCATCAATGTCAGGTATCATGAACATAAATTTTTATGTATACAGATATCATAGAATTTGGATTATTTTTTCTTTTGTAAACACGTGATCTCTTCTCTCCTCTCACGCTCCATTTCATGGGAGTACTGTTCCACTGTAAGTGTCATCTTGGCTTAAATTTTTTACATCAAATATTGAGATCTATTGCTATAAGAGTTGACCCTCTCATAGGGAGAATTTATCTGTTGCTCCAGGTCCAAATCTTTGGGAGTGTCCATGCAGTATGCGATGCATTAGCAATAAAGAAAATAAATGATTTTTATATCACCTTATGTAAAATGACTACACTTTTACTTGCCTTTTCCATAGAATCTAAGCTGTAATGAGAAAAGTGAATATAGGTAATATTAAATTGGAGAAGGTAATAGGAGTAAGTAGTAGTAATAAAATTATATTGAAAAACGAACAAAGATTCCTTACAATTTATCTTGATACAAAACAAGTAGTTCCTTTGAAACAAAAAACAAAACCATTTGCCGGTGCATCCCGGTGGATGACGATGCAAGCATTAGTCAGTCTGCACAAATAAATAAAATTGTGTGTTTGTACTGTCAAAATAACTGTTTTTTACTAAAATTATATGAAAGTATATAAAATACTTGTAACAAAAAGCAATTTTTGTAAATTCTGTTATCTATTTGCTCCTGTTAATCACCAAGACAATTGAACCGATTTTGACATAAGTTTCACCGGCAGATAGCTGATGTTATACGAGAGTAATATAGACTCCTTTTATTTTAGATTCCAAAATTAGAATTCCACTCAAAGATACAAACACCACCAATAAACTCACCGGGAGCTGCTACAATAAATAAAACAAAAAAAATATATAAAGAATTTTTTTATTACAAAAAAAACTATTGTTTCTAATTCAATCTGTATGTCTAAAGCTTTACAATCCAGTGGAGCATATTTTGTTTTTCAATATAAAAATACTTTTTTTTTACATTTGTATTTACATAATGTGCACTTTTTAATTAATATTCTTCTATTAATTTTGAATAGTGTCCAACACTTATAGTTAGAGAAAAGATAGAATTGAATGAATTGTTATGTAAATTTATGTATATCTAATGTCCCTTGCCTCCAGATCAAAGTATGTTTAATACAAGAGATATTGTACTATTATATCATCCAAGAAAAAAAAAGGAATGCAATTCTTGTCAATAACATTGTCTATGGTTGTTCACTTAAAAAAGAAATTAAAAACATGACTGACTAGGAGAGTACTGAAATGATTACCTTACTCTTGAGTGATAAATTAAGGTTTATCCGTAATTCAGTGTTTCTTTTAATGTATTTTAGTACTATACGTAATACAATTGTAGTAAGTAATTAATTGTTTTGATATTTAATAAAGCAAATGGACACTGATTATTAGTAGTGTTGTGTTTAATATCAAACATATTGAAATTTAATTAACTACTGAATACTAATTCTTTGAATTGAAATATAGAAAATATTAAATAGATTGCTTTTGAGGTTATGTCATATTGACCACTATTTTTTTTTTTATAATTCAAACTATTCTTCTATAATAATTCCAGTACCCTCATAACATGTATTTTTTTTTTTTTATTGTTAATTTTATCTAACTTGAAGTAATATATATCAAGTGTTTGTACTGAGTAAATGTTCAATCTAGAATTTTCTCTTAAAATATAAAATGCCATCTAAATATGCAGTGTGTCTTTTAATATTATAATATTTAAAACTATAATTTTAAAATAACATGAAATACCTTTTGTTAATTAATAAAACGAGAGTCATTATTGCTTGTGACTAACTAACTTCGCGTTAAAGAGAAGTATACATATATATATTGCGCCTCTTTTTTCAGCAAACATTATTGCAATACCCTTGAATAATCAATAATAAATTTAATTATCGCTAATTTATATATGTGTATATAACTAAATGTAAATAGCCATAGTAGGTTCAAACAATCAATTACATAAAGAAAACCACCTATTTAAAAATATACTTAAAATACAATAGTAACATTTGACTGGTTCATAGAGCTTTAAGTGAGATTATTAATATGAAAAATCTAAACTCTCACACGTGTATTTCTATATTTTATCGAATGAACACATTAAAATCAGACGCCATATTGCACATAATAACTTGAGCCTTGCCTATGACATTTTTCACATCAGAAGCACAGGCTTTAGCGTTGCAAGTAACTATTGTAATTCTATAAAGTGCACGATTTATCACAATACTTTACGAGGCTTGATTAATAAATCAGCTTTTAGTTACTTAGCATTAAACTTCGAATTTTGCTTGCTGCTTAACCAACAACAGTGTAAAAACGCGTATTTCAATATTATAATACAATTCTTATTTTGCATCTGTACAAGTACTATTTTTCACTAATTAATAATTTAACATCAGCTGCGCAACTTCAGATCAACTTTCAATACAATTCCGTAAGCGACTCGAAAATTCCAAAAATATTATCCATAATTTTGTTACTATAAAAATATTGGCTTTATTAAAACACCGATTAAGTCGAACTTGCATTGAAAATTTCTATTTGCTGCATTGAATATAATTTTTTTCTGAATCCGTAACTTACTAGGTAACGCTCTAAAACCGAGTTTATAGGTTAACCGGTATGACGGTTACAAAATAATTATGTAGTAACCTAATTAATACACATAATTAACTCGACAAACAGGTACATAATAAGCCCAAACACGGCCAAAAAGTGAAATAGACAAGATTTAAAACATTGTGTAATCGATTAAAGCGTATTTATGTGTTAACCTTTACATTGGGTTACCGGTAACCCGTCCGGTTCTCGATAATAAGTGAGTATCTCATACATTTGAATAAAGAACATTATAATAGAAGAGCTTTCAATCAATATTTATTATATCACTTCACTATATCTTTACTAAATCGCATTTTAGTCCAATTAATAGTCTGTTTTATAAATGTATCACTGTAGAAATTCATCGTCGTCTCCCACCTGAAAAAAAAGTTGTTATTCATTTTACTGAAACAATTGTTAAATAATACTCCGAATGTTTTTAACCCACCCCGACTTTATTGGAAGTTAGAGTCATTTGTTTATCATCATAATATAATATATAGAATAAAAAAAATAGAATGCAAAAATATACTTTGCTTACAAAATCTTTGTAAACAATGTTATTTGTTTACTTCCCATCTCCTGAGCACGCGCAACACGTTTGTGCCAATTGCAAAAGAAAAAAAAAAAATGAAATTTGATGTTACAGATATGTAACATAATGTGTATTATAGAATATTCGTTTAAAGTTTATATTGAAAGCAAAAAAACTTTACGTTTCGAGTTGAATGTAAATAAAGACAATGGGTTCGTTGGTGATATTGGTTATACTGACATTTTTTGGGCGGATATCTAAAATTACTTTGAAAAGCGGTAGTTTTCGGTTTAAAGCGTTAAACATTGCAAACTAAACATTAGTTACTAAATAAATAAACATTTATAATAACCTGTAAGAAATATTCAAAATCATTACGATGACACGCTCCTTCGGCGGCGAACGTGAATTTATGGAAGGTACCGTCTTCACAAATAACTAGAACAGAAAATAGAACTTATAAAACCTAATAAATGTAAACGATTTTATCGGTTTTATACAATAACCAATATTTGATTTATAAGTCAATAATTGTATTCATTTATCGATAATAACAACAACCGGTTTCTATTGATATTTCATCGTTTAATAGTCGATTTTACAACAAAAGCAAGTTTTTTTTAACCTAGTAGATTTGTATATGTGTGATTTTCTTAAAGGACCAATATTTTGCCATTCTTTTGTAGAGTATTCATATTTATCATATATTAAGCATATATTTTTGGAAAGGTTTTAGCATACAAAATATTAAAAATCCTTTCTTATATGCAACTGTGTTTATTGTGGAACAAAATTATTACACTCTCAGCAAGCCAAATTCATATGACACAAGTTAAATTAAATTCTATTTGTAATTAAAATAAATACTATTTATTCCTATAGATGGATGTGATTGTGTAAAATCTTAGGAATTAAAAATGTGAATATTTTCATCAATTTCTTCAGTTTCTCAAAAGTTACCTACAGACTTTGATATGATAAAAGTAGCGTTGTAATTATTCTTTATGTATCCACTTTTATTAATAACCTCTTAAAATATGGGTTTAAATATACAAAAAAGTATTATTTGATAATTAGAACTCTTATGCCCGGTTTCTGAAGCATTTTTAACTGTAGTTTATCTGTTTAATAGCGCTATCGGCTCGATAACTTGTCAAATTGGGTTTCTGAATACACAATGACACGAGAAATGTCAGTCTACGTCGCATTCTGTATTCAGAAACATTGACAGTTAAACGCCGCTTGTCTTATGGATAACGTTATTGAATCAATAGCTATTGATAGTTTAACTGACGGCTTCAGAAACCGGGCATAAGTGTTGTATTTGGGTATCTTCCTTTTATGATACACTAAAAAAATTATAATTTAAATCATATATGACTAGTGACTTTTTTATTTTTACGCTAATTGTATTTTACTGATATTTTTATGGTGTATAACTATTGTTCTTTGTCTATTAACTAGAAATTAAATTGTTAATATTTAAAAAGTAACAGAACCATTTTTGTTTACATGTATTTTTTTTCACCTTGGTGTCTATATTAATTTAAGTACTTGTGTGCATGCGTGTATGTGCGAGCGTTTAAGCACGTGTAAGTGCGAGCGTGTGCGCACATGTAAGTACATTCACATATTTCTTTGTATTAGCAATATGTTTGTAATGGATGTGCTTACTAATTTAAATATCGAGATAAATATGTTACCCTACCAGCTGGAATAGAACAGCTATATTTAATTTTTCATGTTAAAATAGGCAAAGATACTGACCAACAGCGCTGGTGTCGTCAGTGAAGGCGCACAATGCTTTCGTGTCGGGATGCGCGTGGGCAGCCGCCAAGTGCGCGTAGTTACCGCGAGCCGACCACACGTGAAGTGTGCCTTTATCCGACACGCAACACAACAGCGAACCGGACAGATTGAAGTTTATACTAGAATTATATTTACAATTAAAAAAAATACAATTTTGGCCCCTGAGAAGACGCGTATGAACGTCAAAACTATCACCGGTTCGGACAAATAACCCATTCATCGAGAAAAACCGGAAAGAAACTCAATCGGTTTAATAAAAAACGGAACATGTCGTAAAGACACGTCACAAATAAAACTTTTGTATTACAGGGAAGCTTTTTAATTAAAAAAAAAATACAACAAATGGCCAACGTCACGCGGTGATCGAACGAGAACAGGTGTTTTCAATACTCTATCCGACATTGTGTTTACCCCCCACCATTTTTGGCCTTTAAAAAAAGATTGCCGATCAGGGTTTCAAAGCTCTCGCATAAGAAGTTTCATTAAAAAAATTCGTTACAATTACAAAACATTTATAGCGGATGCACAGAGAACAGTGTTATTTTCAGATATCACCCGTGTTCATATATTGATCCACTCTTTAATAGCCATTAGACATTAAAACCCGCTTGACATGGTGTTTGATTTTACTATCTGGCAATTCGGTAATGTGCTTTGGGATTTTGTTGTAGAATATAGAATCTAATACTATTATTTATAATAATTGATAGTCGACGTACTGAGCCTGAAACATGGGAGTTTGTTTCTAACAGTTAAATCATACCGGTCTTTTATTAAATCCAGTTTTTCGAAGCTTTTGCGGACATACATTAAATTATTAAGAATGTCTTATGCCCGGTTTCTGAAGCATTTTTAACTGTAGTTTATCTGTTTAATAGCGCTATCGGTTCGATAACTTGTCAAATTGGGTTTCTGAATACACAATGACACGAGAAATGTCAGTCTACGTCTCATTCTGTATTCAGAAACATTGACAGTTAAACGCCGCTTGTCTTATGGATAACGTTATTGAATCAATAGCTATTGATAGTTTAACTGACGGCTTCAGAAACCGGGCATTAGAGGGGCAGAGTTATGAAAATGGATTCCTGAAACTTGGGCCAGAACGATGTTTAATACAGTCTATAAATTAACAAAAGACAGAAGGAAACACCGTAAATTATCTTTTTCATATAAACCTGCAGCATAGTTAACGGACCATTTGGATTGCATCCAGTCGTCGAAGCTACCGTAACGTAGTGATATATTGATCGGTTCTTACTATCATATACATCGCAATCACTATAATTTCCAGGTAAGCAAAAAAACTGTCCTCAAATCTATTGCTTATTCCTATCACTTTTTAAAAATACTAAATAGGTTTTAACACTTCACCAAAAACCCATCTGATATTAAATGATAATTTGGTCTAAGATTGTCAACAAACTAAACCTAAAGAGACTGGCTCTCAAGTGCTACTGCCGGAACAGAGTGACAGGCGCTTGGCAACAAATTTTCAACTTGAGGGTGGTAACTTGTCAGGCGGATTTAGAAAAATCTCTATCACCATGCACTGTACATGTTCTTGATATATATCTTGCTTGTAACTAAGTGAAAGTAAGTAAGCTTGAATGAAAAGAAAAATAGTTGTTCCTGAACATTCACTATCAGAGCGTCTAAATGATTTCAATTCTTTCCTGTTTCCACCAACTATCCAGTAATTAAAATATGATGAAAGTACAGTATAGTGATAGATCTTTTTTAAAGCCCAAGGCTCTCTACCCCCAACCAAGTTGAATATCTGTCACCATCTGTAAAATGTCCCTGTAGCTGAACTTAACAGGCAATCCCTGTCAAGGTTTAGCGTGTTTACCATCTTTGTCTACATCGTCATTTAACATCAGGTGAGATTTTGGTAAAACACTAAAAAGTATAAAAAAGTCATTATTAAAATCGAAGAGAATAAAAAAGGGGGTAATATTTACCAATACACATCAGCGTAGTCGGAACCTCTACGTAGCTCGTGCAGCATATGTTTAGTGGCAGTGTCCCAAAGGCGGATAATGGTCCCACGTTCGGAGGCCGTGGCTAACTTGCATCCGTTGGGGGACAGGCTGAGACATACCAAATCGGTCTGGTGGCAACCCACTACAGCCGGCGAACTCGAGTGTGCGTCTTTAACCGCGCGAGACACATCCTGTATAAAAAAAAACACTAATTTGATGGTTTCGTTCTCGTAACGAATCGTGAACACAAATTTGGCTAACGTACTAGTAATTGTAGGGAGCCTTTCCTATGCGCGGGTGCAGCAAGAAGTTGCGTTGCGTTCGGTTCCGTTGCGATCGCGCAGAGGGGGCGGGATGATGGTGCCGTGCGTAATAACGCAACTCGCTGAAGAGAAGGCAACGACAGCACTTGAACACTAGATGTCAGTACTACTGCCACTCTGTAATATTTATAGCATAAACAAATATTATACAGACTCAACATTAATGGCATTGAGACTAGCTGAATACGTGTGTGGAGGAGCATATACAAAGATTTCTAAAAAAAATTAATTTAAATTACCTATTTATTCTCTTCGAAATAAATCTCGGGTATTCTTAAAGTAGATGTTCAAATTTTTGTAGAGACGTGTGTTTTATTTTAATAGACTAAATATGCCAATCATTGCCTAGATATTCAGCTCCAATATTGCCTTGTAACAAAACGGATCTTAGGGTAAATGACGAGAGGGACAAAACATTTAAATGTTCCCTTTCACTCTCTTCGGAAGTGTTTTATATTAACGCATCTCAAACTGCAATTATTAATGTCCTGACATATACTATAGTCCTTTAGCTATAATTATAGGTATATATATTTTTTAAATCGTCATATACGACAGCAGTAAACACAAAACTTATTAGTCCAGTGAAGCTGTGAAGGCCCCTTCGAAACAAAAAGACATAAAACTTAGTCATAGTAATATAAATAAAATAAGTTTCCCTATCTATAGCACTATTAGTCTATTATTAATTGTAACAAACGATAAAATATGTAATACAGTTTTGAAATTACGATAAAATTTGCCGCTCGGGTTACTCGGTGAAGGTTGTTGTTTGTCTTATCGTTTTTTATTACATTGAAACGTGTTTTAAGTCTAAATTTACGTCGATTCAAACTGTTAATTTATTGTACATTTGTACACGATACACTTTACTGTTTTATGAGACTCTTTTTTGGTAAACTTTGATATTTTATTATTTATCAATGGATTATGATATTGGGATGACTACTACATATTTTATAAACAATTTTATAATCTACAAAAATATTCTATTAATACTTCTTTATTGGAGTATGATGAAATGATTTCAGTGTACTGTTATGCTGATCCCATACCTGCGTAACGAAGCTTCGGCTCTTTGTAGCGCTAAAAAGAAACCTTGCCATAAAGGCACAGAATAGCGTTTTTACCACTCTATGATTACAGTAATAACTCAAAATTAGCGTTTCCAGGTTCCTTTCATGTGTAAACATTCGCGGACACAGTTATCTTGCTGCGTCTATCGTCACACAGTTTTATAGTTCATAACGCATAACGCTAATGGCTTCTTACACCTGCATTTATTGCGACCATAGATGATACTCGGTGGCGCTATAAGGGAGTACGGGGTATGGGAGTAGCATAAAATACTAAGCAAGTGTAATCCAATAATGAGGGTGATCATTAATCCGTCGTCAGTTGTCTCTGTCAAATCACCCTGCTGCCTCTCGTCTATCTATACACAGATCTAGAAACGTGACAAACCAAAAGAGTTACTTTGAAGGGTTATTCACCAAGTACGTGATAATAACGCAAGATAAGATATCTTGTACAAAGTTCTTTTTCTTTGTTGTTGGTAAATCAGATTTTAAACAATTGGAGTGTGCAGGATTGAGCACGAAATAGTGTGTACGCGAATTCACAAGTGATTGTTACTGTTCGTCCTATACTCGCGCAATCTTTCCCGCACGCTTGCTTGCTTTTGCATTTTCACGTGGCGAAAAAGCCTGCCATTTCGAGTAATAGGAACGTGCATCAAAAATTCCTTACGAGTGACATGCAAGATACTAATCTTTAATGGTCCTTAGCAGACTAGACCAAAAATACTATAGTAGAATAAGAATTTACATCTGTAATCTTGCACATCAAATCTACCACTTTGCTTATATAGAAAAAATATATTGGCATAAGATATCTTATCACAGCTGATGGAAAAATATGCCAAAATAATGTGAAAGAAATTTATAAAGATGCATTACTAACTTGTCTCTTCTAGCTCGTAGCGCTCTTATAGGCGATTTGAAGAGCACCTCCGCTCGGAAAGCCCGCATTTGGTCGTCCAGCAACATCAGGCTGCAGGGTCTCCGCGCCTTCACGACCAGCAGCCAATTAGTTCGGAACACCATTTCACATAGCGATACCTCACCGAGCTCTTCTTTGCCTGTTGAATAATATTTATATCATTTGTCGACATATGTCATAAAGTATAGGATGTACGTAATGAAAGTGAAGAGGGGGAAAGTGATAAGAGATTCTTCATTGAATATAAAAAAGGCTTGTTATTTGTGTCGAAAAATGCATTTCCGTTTCTTATAAAGACTTATATTCTTATTTAACCTTGGGACATACAATTAGTGCCTCAGGTATGCACTGTATTGCATTCGAATGCAGTGTGTGTTCCGCCATATCTCGTAATTCGATCTTCACTACTAAATTACTTTAAGCTAAAGGTGCATGAGACATTTTGTTTGGAGATCGTTTGATGCGCCCTGTGAAGGAGCTGCAGATATGGAGAGGACCAAGAATACTGATGATTGGTTATGCCTTTATTTATGATAGTTCGCGTTGCATTTTCGGCGTAACATGCTCCTTTATATTTTTACAATAAAAACGAAAGAAAACATGGTTATAGCGGGCGTAGTTAGTTTGAATAGTTAGCAATCCTTTCACCATTTCCTTCTATTAATTGAAATCTTTGAGTTGAGCGATGTTTATTAAAGATGTTGAAAAATTAGTAAAGAGAAGGGAATTCCTAATTGCATCTTAGTGAATTTTTATTTCGATGTGACTACGCTGTTGGCTTGTCTGGCCTCTACAGCTTTACCTGACTATCTTGGGGCAATTATGCGATTTACCACCTTTAGGGAAACAGGTTAAAGCAATATACTTTAGGGGACAGGTCATCGTTATTAAAGACAAAACAAGATATTTTTAGCCTTAAAAGAGTAGTGGTTTCCAATGTTAGTTTCTCAAAAGCAATTTAAAACTAAATAACAATACCTACTGCAAAATATTCAAGCAACGTATAGACATAAATAATTATCTATTTCCAACACAGGGTACTACTTCCTCACTTAAATATACATTTTAAATATGTCTGCATACATCTATTAGCATATTTATAAACGTAATAAAATCCCAGTACAAATACAACAAGTGCGTATTTTGTTGACGGACCAACTGGCATATAACATTTTGTACATTCAAACATTCGGAACGTTTATTGCATATTAATTGCTCGACAATCATTACAATTATATTGTAAGTATGACTCTAAACACGATATTAATTTTCACATTGTTGCCAGCAGGTTGTCTTCATTATCCTACGATCGACCTAAAATTACTGAGTTTTAGGAATAAAATCCCAGTTGGTTACTAATAAAATTGAAAAGTAAATCTTAAGTTTAAAGAGCCGCAGCTGGATAAACTTAGGATAACTTGTTTATTCCATAGAAAGCTAACTATACAGGTCATAGACGCCTATTCGCCTTTCAAAAACACACTGAATACCTCTGCTTAATATTTCTCACTCTTTAAAATTCCCTTGAATCACTTGTACTTTAAATTTCACATTGGAGCCTTAAAAACCCTCTGAATTTTGGGGAAACCATCTGACCTGGTAACCGATATTTTAAAAGCAAACTTATTATGACAGCTGTACGGTAATAAGGCTGGAAATGCCATTAGTCATTTCTTATATTAAATTACATTAGGAAACTAATTTAAAAAGGAATGTATATAATATGTCGCTTAAGAAAGAATATAATTATTGTAATTTATAGGTATAGCACTATAAATATTTCTCGGTATTCATTCAATAAGAGAAATAAATATACGAAGAATGTTTTTTGTAAATAAAAGGTTCATTCACATCAGACAGCAATACCCTTGCAATAACATTGACCGAACTTTTTTATTCAATCAAATCACGTCATGTTTTCCATTTTTTTTTTATATTCCACTTAGTTTATACAGTTACGCGAAATATTTATTCCTTTTAGTACATTAATTGATTGAACAATATTATTAAGACATGTATTATCTTGCTTGTAAAATAATTTTAAACAGATTCGTTTTGCTAAACCGCGGTGCAGCGTAACACCATTTTTTGCAGTGCATTTAATGTGTATTTCACTATTTCTGTATAGAGCGATCATATTTACGCTTATGTATCTTACAATTACCTCAAGAGAAATATATTTTCATTATACACATATAGAAAGACAATTTTTAAAAAGCCGTTTTTACATTTCATAGTCAAATTCGCCAGTGTTTTAATGTAAATTCGGATCTATGAATGTAAACGAAAATCAATTGGACTTCGTACGTAATATATTCGATAGCTAATTATTGGACAATTGTATTTAACGTAGTTAAATGTTGTTAATATAGCTAAAGCTTAAAAGAGATTCTGAGTACACTCGAAACTTTGGAAACACTATAATTAAACTTTATTATTAATTGCCATTTCCTTCATAATATAGCACGAAACCGGTTTTTTTAAATCATAAATGAGGTGCATGACGTATCGAGATTCATCCAAAAATTTTAAAAAAATGTCTCCAGTAAACACACAGTTTTTAAAACAGAGTTTGTTACTTAGCTAACAGACACCCGCGACATAGAGATTATCATTAAAGAAGTTACATATAATATGTTTTTTTTAAATATTCATATTTTCAAAATAAATCGATTTCTTCACAGTCATAGGTGAGGTATTTGAATAAAAATATATCGAGGGGCATTCAGTAACAAAAACTTCAATAACATTTAAACTTAAAAGAAATTATGAATTACAGACAAATTTCAACCATTTGTATTAATAAAGTATAGATTTGCTTATATACAATTATATTCTCTATAAATTCTTTATAACTTACTATAGTGGGCCTTTTCAACGAGCGGTTCCACATTGTAGACGCGTAGGCCAGTCTTCAAGCAGCATGTAAAACAGCCTGGAAAAAATTAAACAACATATGTTAGGTTGTAGCATATGTAGATATGCAAGCAATTAGATTTATGCTTTGTTTTGAAGTAATAATTTGTTCTTTGATAGAAGTAGGTTTGAATCCTGTAATGGTCTAGAGCTTTCGGTTGAAGGAATGTATTGTAAAGAAAGCAGTATGATGTCAACAGAATAATAACAATCATTGGCTGCCACTCTCAAATTATACATCTATTACCAAGCTCTAAGCTCCAAGGTCCAAAAAAGTACCAATTACCAAGGCTAAAAAAGGGTATAAATAGGCATTTGTGGAATACAAAAATATCAGACCAAATTACAACTACATATTGAACATAGTAGAAGTAAAAATGTAAAAAAAACAATTTACTATATGTAAGAAAAATTCTGACAAAACACCTAAAAACATAGTCTACCTTGAGCAATATTGTCCATTTATTTTTGTACTAAAGAGATCTTGTGTAATTTTATAAAATTTTTCATCAGAGAAATTTTGGATATCTACTGAAAAAGTAATTTTGTTATAGTAGAGTTATAGATGATGCCCATTGTCTTCTGATGGAATGTGTAACGAAGAACATTATTATATATTACATAAAATATGCATTATATCATATATCTTAGAATAAACTAGGATTTAAACATAATAGATGTTAGCTGTTACATAGCTTTTATTTTTCTTTTCACTTGAGTACCTCTACTGCGGTTAGGCAGACACTTTGTTAATACTATTTCTTTTCAGCCATTATTTCTTTTTTTGTCACCTTGGGGTGAAATGCCTTCATCCGTACAAACCTGTCTTTCTCCTGATCTCTATACTTTCTTGTTGCTTTAGTCTAGTCATTTCTTATATAGTTAATTCCATATTCCATAGCATTTCAATAAAATGAGGTTCCTAAAATGCTAATTGATTGAAAGATGATTCAATTCAATACAATCAATCAGTTCAGGTTCCTTTTTCCTAAATGAATGAGCAAGTAATTATAATAAAGGGTTCTGTGATCAACAATAAGATGGTGGCACTCTTATTAGAACTTTCCAGGAAGATTTTGTGACATCTTCAAATTCATGTTTAGTATTATTTCCCTTGTGTAATGAGATGACTTGTGAGTATATAATAACCTGTCCATATAACACAATATGCGAGCAGTAATAAGAGTCAGGTATAATGCAAGATTTTCAATCCTGACTCATATTATCAATGGTAAATTGAGTTTGTTACACTTTCATAACATAAACACTTAACCGATTATGACAACATTTTGTACACATATTGTCAAGGGTATAAAAAAGACATAAGGTACTTTTCATGCATAACAATGTACTGTTAAAGAGCTATAGATTAAGTCTAAAATAAAGCTAGTAACTAATAAAGCGACCGTCATGGACTATGATGCTACTAAAAACTCCCTTATCAATTAGTTATAATGGTGCTGATATGACTATTGCCAATAACATGACATTACAGAAAAAAAATACATACATATATATAGAATGAAAAACAATAAACAAGTTAAAATAAAATCTTAAGATAAAAAAGTATTACTAGTAGAAAACTAGCCCCTAATCTAATTCTGTTCACAACACAATTACTATCCATATAAAAGTTGTTTTATGATTATATGTTAGAAATGTTGAAACATTTGTATGCTAAAAAGCAGTATACTTAATTTAATTCTATATCTATATACTTGTAAAGGTGATTAATTATATACAGTATCTTAAAATAACATTATTCTAATAAATTACATTTAAATTGTGTTACTAAGGATATATTTAAATTTTATTGTAATAAATTAGGTTCTAGAATGAAATATTATAATAAAAAAAATGATTACATTTAACAGATCCCATGTGTACATGAGCCATAAAGTGTTAAATAAATAATAGCTCTATTTTCCTTGCTTTTCGATTTTTATATCCCCATATTATGTTTTTTAAATGTTATAAATCCTATCATATAATAACTGCGTAAATATAATGTATTTGTTCAAAATTGCGTTTCAAGTTTCGAGTATATGCTCGCATACGTGTCTGCGAGGTCGATGAAACTAACAGCCAAACAATAACGAGTTCGCGTACGAAAGTACGCGTAGGTGCGACGCTAAATATATAAACAACACGTGGAACGGTGGACGCGAGAGGCATGGTCCGTTTTTTGTAGCAAATCTCACCACAGTATCGAACAATCTCGCGTCATTAGTAACACAGAGTGTAAACATACTTCACAACAAACTATACTTGACTCATCTGAATCACGTATGCACCTGAGAACAAAGAACTAACGTACACGAACTAGGAAACAAATACACACCTTGGTCCTGGTTGAAACTAAGGCTCGTGATACCGCTGCTCCTGCGACGCGCCATTGCTCGTCAGCCGTGAATTTATCATAAACATTGAGTTGCTTTTTTATCGGTTATCTCTGTGGACATTTTCACACTAATAATTTTAATACGCACATAAATTGTATTGCATGTTCTCTGTGTGTGGAACACAGCTGATTTGGTGACGGATGACAGCAAAACAATAGTGTTGCCAGTAAAGGAAATTGTTACAACCTAAAATGTATTTCGTTGTCAAATATATTTCGATATAATATATACTTTCAATTATATAAATTTTATCATACAACTTTTCTAGTAAACGTTTCGTAAACCAAAAAAAAAACTATGTTTTCTTTTTGTATCCGGGTATTTATTTATAAATCTTTATGTGCTATAGATTTTTAACATATAATATATTAATAATTTGTGTTATGTAGATAAATATGAATGACATTATTGTAAATTTATAAATAACTGTAGCAGAAAATAAATCCAATTTTTATTACATATAAAACTTAAAATCCCTCTTTTTCTTTCTGTTCACAACATGTCTTGCTTATACATTAAAAAGTACTTATCTGATTTACGTGATTATTTATATAATTTATGTGTGATTTATTTTGTTATATTTCCATAAATTCTTAATATATTAGGTAAGAAGATTTTAACAAATAATTAAAGGAATTCTAGTGGAATATACGTATACATACATATTCATAGATTAAGTAGTTAGGTAGTATATAGTACATAATAACTTTATATATAAATGATCAAAATTACAGATCTCAGTTTAACAAATAAATCAGAATCCATTATGATTCTTATTTCCTTTTCTATTTGTATTATTTTATTAATTTTTTTGAATACTCTTCACTCTCAAAAATAAATTAATCAAGTTTTTTTTCTAATGTTTAATTTGTGAATAGTAAAGTCAAAATTTTAATTTAAAAAAATATCGAAAAATGTCAATATGTCTTTATCTTCTCTCGTTGAAGAAATTATTTTGCAAATAAAATTCTTGGCTTCAAAAGCAATTCTAAATTATGTAGGGTGTCAAATAGCAAAAATTGTAATAATAAATCTAAAAAATATTAACGTGATCAACTAAGGTATACGGATATAATATCGATTATGACATTGTGTCTACGAAAGTTCCACATAAATGAGTATTATGTTTTTCAGGAAACTTCCAAATAATGGATTTCAAAACCGCAACAAACAATGACTATCAGTGGCCGTTTCCAAAACCGGTGGTCGGAAAGTATGTAGATCGCCTAATAAAAATATTATTGCAATATTTTGCAGACAACAAATATTGCAGGAAGCCTGAGATTACAATGAATTAACAATCTTTGTCGATCCTTAGTATAATGAACAATACCATTTTGTTTTCCCTAAAAAAAAGGATTTTATATTTTCAGTGATTATTATTGAAATTAGCGCCAAACAAAAAACGTCACTACTTTTTAACAACGGATTTGAGACTTCCACCTTATCAGTATGCGTTCACTTGAGAAGCATTGCCGATTCTAGTCCTAGTAATGTGTTCTTGTACTAGGTCTAATGTTTCTATACCTTTTTTGTTGAAGTAAAACTTCTATGGAAGGGCTTTGAAATTCTGATCCGCCACCTTTTTGTGTAATCAAAAGTGGTGAGGGTAAACACGGTGTCGGATAGAGTGTTGAAAATACTGATTCTCGTCTGATCACCGAATTAAGCAAAATTGAAAGAAGTTTTTACTTTCGACGAAAAAGAAAGTTTTTACTTCTTTCGTGTGGTCATAAGCACAAACACAAGTTTTTTTCAATTTTGTCTGATGTTAAGAAACGATGTCTTTTAAGATTGTAACACGTTAAGTGGAGCTGCCGGAGTGTTCATTAACGTGCTTATTGATAGATTTTCAACTGCAGGCTGGTTTTAATTAGATGTGTATTCTAAAGTACACAAGGTAAAAGTTGTTTTCTCATTTTTACTTCACCGAATGGTCAAGCTTATTGTACTATTCCAACCAATGTAGATTGAGACTGTATCCAAGCACGCTAGCGAAACCATCGCTTCAACATATGTCATAACTAATCGTAGGATTCGTAGAAAGTTAAAACTGATTTCTTTCAGACCATGTGAGCCACCAACACCGTCGGCGACACTTGCTATTCGTCCGCCACCGGTCGTGCCTTACTGTCACTGCGAGGCACACTCTTATTCACCAAGAGTCGAACAGTACAAGCAGCTCCTTGAAAAAGAACAGAAGTTATGCGAAGATTACGAACAATTGAGAAGACAGGTTGTTTTAAATACAAAAAAATATATTTTCCTATTTTCAAGATGTGCAAAGTATTCAAAAGACGCTTCATGTTTATGCAAAATGTCTCTGTAGTACACAGATGTAGTGGAAAAATATAAAACTTTTGAATTTCTCATCAAAATATACTTCGTATTTTCGGCAAATGTTTGGTTCCATATAATTTCTGGCAACCCATTATCCAAAAAAGTATTTGGTGGCTTATGTAAAGTCGTCTTTCGTGTCGTACTTTTGCTTCCAATCTTTATTATTGAAGATTATTACAGACATTATCAAATGGATAAAATGTATTATGAGCGTTCCATGATAAAAAAGAATAATATTATTTCATCAATTTTGTCATATGTTTTAGTACTCGTCACATTGTCCTTCTGGTAAATTTTAAGTTTTTTTTATTATTCGTTAAGAATATATATTTTTTTAGTATTTTGGACATCATTTTCTCAAAAATAGTCCAAATTTGACCTGTTGTTTTTTCGTTATTACATATCCTTTATAGAATAAAATAAATCCAAAAATATTTCAATGTTTTTATAAAGACTTTTGAATTTTAAACTATTAATCGAGTTTAAAAAAATGAATGTACTCCTCGTCTTTTTTACTTTAACCTTTTATCCATTCCTCAACTTTAAAACCCGGTTAGGTATTAGGGTACCTATACTATATATTTTCGATTTTTGACAAATTGAACTTCTTCAGTTTTCACATCTCTTCTTGATTTCATTTGCAGAAAATAATCAAAAAGTTTTAAAATTTTAGTAATTAACAAAAACAGTTTTAGTAATTCGCACCGTTAGTAAAACAATTTTACAGTAATCATTATTTTTCTTTTGTTAATTTAAAATTTGGAACGTAAGGAGAGTCATGACAGGGTTGTTCAAATAACATGCTAATACATCGTCAAATTAAGAAAACCTTTTTCTTCTAAGATTCATTGAAGTAGAGAATATAAACTGAAATACCCTTTTTTAATTGAAACGTCATAGCAGACCTACGGAACACTGGATAATTGTTTTTTATTGTAAAATCTTCATTAGTAAATTATATTAAAGGAAAATCAATGTAGTTTGAAAATTATGATTTCATTATTAAGCGTAATTGTTCCTAGGATACCATAAGTGATTTTCACGAAACCCACTTCAGGAATTGTTACTCTGTTACATTGAAAAGTGTGGACAGGTCAAGGTTGATTTGCTAACACCCCATAATATTATACTGATGTTTCTTTTGAAATTACAAAATAATATGAGAAATCATAGAGAGTGTTTTTTTATGTTTGATATGTATTGTATCGGATTCATATTCCACCATTTATTATTTATATGTTTATGTTATTTATTGAAAACGTTATACATAGTAAATTTCGTCGTTCGAACTTTTCACTCTGTTAAAATGTATACAATAGTTGTATTCACGATTCACTTTTTTAAATTCATCATTATTTCTTCAGATGGTAGATGTCACAAATGATATACTAGATCATCCCTGTGATGACAGCGATAGCAAGATGATGACTATGTATCAGGCCACTTTTAAAAAGAGATGTTAGTAATATTTTGTGATAATTATTTTATTTTATTTAATATTCGAGTTGGGATTGGCTTAAAATAAACTTATATTTTTTGTCAATGAGCGTATTGACAAGGAAGCATTATGCGACAATCAATAAGTGTGAAAGGGAGAACAAAACATGTTGTTCCTTCTGAAACAATGAATACCAACTTCCTTATCGTGCTCTTGTTACGAATCGCAGTACGATACAAATTAACTAACAGCAGGATAACTGACAACAGTTTTTGATAACATTTGTAGTAAACTATTACAACCGCGTAATTTATTGTCGTAATATAATCATTATTGATACTTACTTATACATATAACTATGTAAACCTACTTACGTATCTTCTTAGGATCTAAATTGCAGTTCGCTTAATTAACGCCCTATTAATAGTTTTAATTGTTATATTAAATGGTTACTAATGGAACATAATCAATTTTTTTTATACCTTATAGGTTTTAACGTTTGATCATCATCATGCCTGATGTTTAATGGCAATACGGTCCAGCATGGTAAATATACTACACCTGTAGCAACTGGCTATCGATGTAGATACTGAAACACACCAACAGGTGGTGCTTAACTGACAGGTTTTCAACCTGGGCTGATAGCTAGTTCTAATACTATGCAAAAATGCAAACTAACATTATTTAAATCAAACCTATGTACTGCTCTATGAGCATATATTTTCGATTAGGCGTTCTTAGGATTTGCGTGCTATTTAGGCAATCAATGTTTTTAGAGTCGCACGTTGTTTTAGAGATGTATGTTGTTTTATTTATTGATGATATGCATGTGCATCAACATATGTAATTCTCTTTCGATTCCAGCTTTCCCTGTCTCAAACTATAGGACTATCAGAGCGGCGTCTCAAGCAAACGCGCCGATACCGATGGAATCGAATCGTCTCGGTGTGCTACGTTGTTACAAAGATCCGACTCACTTCACGGAGAATCCACCTGTTGTTCGGCCCACGATAAATCCACCGGGAGCTGTCCATACCGGTGTAGCATCGAAATCGATACGAACTTGGTTCGCCGATTTCCCGGGTAGGACTGAGTACATGGACACGTACAGCGCCTCCGCTAAAGCTTGTTGGAGATCGATGCAGAGGTATAAGGAACCGATGCCGTCGACTCGACGCCGAGCCTGATGACACGTGTGTTTGAGCGTCATATGTTTTATGCTATGAAATAAAAGTAAGGGAAGATATTTGCATAATTTTATTTATTGGCAATAAGTATATAAGCGATCCCCTGTTACTTTTTTACGTAATAACTACTGGATAGATATCGAACAATTTTTTTATTTCGTATCTTATACACTTTCAGATTTTTGTACATAGATGAAATTTATTTTTAAGAGATTAAACAACGCAAACGAAGTAGCGAGTATCAGCAAGTACTATAAACGCGAAGGAAATCTGTATGTTATATTTTCGTACTTCAACCGCTGAACCGTCTTTAATGAATTTTGCCATAGAGACAGATTGGAACTTTGTGACCGAACGTAGATAATTTATGATACTTTTTGTCACGACTATAAAATTGAAATGGGGTGAAATCGGGGAATAAAAAAAAATAAAGAGAAAAATAAAAAAATAAAAAAAACAATAAAAAATAAAAAATAGTAAAGGGAACGCATCATATTCCAAATCAGGCATATAAAAGTTTATCCTATCTATACTTCAAATAAGAAATAAAGGATGTCTTTACGTTTTCGACTAGTCAAGGTAAAATAGAGGTGATTTTATAGTGTAACGCATTTTTAAACATAATTTTTACACATAACGCAGTAGATAAGTGCTTAGAATAATAATTACTATAAAAAATGAAACCTTTATGTAAATTAAAATAATAGTGAAAGGTTTTACGTCACACAACAAACTAATTAATCTCGGAAGAGTTAAATAATGTCGTCATTATAATCAAATAATGATTTATTTGTTCTTACCGACGTCGCATCAGATTATTTAGACATTTGAAGCGATGATGGCTTAGTTGTTAACAAGTTCAGACACCGCATCGATCGGCGTAGGTTCGAGTTTTTGCGAAGTAGCCGCAGCTTTCCATGAAGGAAAACTTCGTGTCGAAACCATAGCATAGCGGTTGGAATTTTTCTACACTCCGGTGTCGAAATTTATCGCCAAGCACCTATAGGTGTGTACAAGTAACTGAATTTCGGAGCCCCTACCTCTAGGTTTAACCTATTTGCCATCTGAAACCACATCGACAGTTAACACCAGGTGAGATTGCGGTCAAAGGCGCATAGTTAGTTATAATATAAAACGTAATGACTATTAAACTCCGGCGAGTGGCACCTAATGGCAAGTTTTAATAACAGGAATAGCACAGCATCTAACAGATCTCAATAATGGCTACATTTATAAAAATGAATTATACTATTGTGTTATTTTAACACATTTTCGTTTAAATTGTTGTCAATTATTCTGCTAATTGGTTAATTAGCTGTTTGCAATTTGAAACAACGATGTATATTAAAAAAACACCTCTGTTGTTCATGTAGTGACATCGAGTGTGGGCAACGTGAAGTTCTTTTCCTTTCACACATATTTATTATTGTATGCGATAACACTGGCTGATCATTCTCATTATGAATAATTATAACAGGACAATCAACAGTAGAATAATTAATCTTCAATAATTTGATATAAATTGCGTACAAAGTCATTACATTATTAGTTGTTGTCGTATTATATTAAGGCTTGCATGTAGAAGGTAATACTCGGAACTGTTGATCCGATTCTGAAATTCCTTACTAATAATAAATATCGAATATTGGGTAGCTACTTTATCTATCCCTGAATATTGCAGGCAATTTTTTTATCTCAAAATTGTATAGAACATATAGTGTAAGTAAATCATTAGTCACAGAGATTTGGGTATAAACATATAGTAAAAGAGGTAAAAATTTAGAATATTATATCGTATTTTCAAATATTATTTTATATTTCGTTTACTTCATGTATCTACTACCATTGTCACTGACAGTAGTCCAAAGGAATCGTCATTAAAAATAGATATGAAAAAAGTCAAGACACCTTTTTTTAGGTTTCAAAAGATACAGACAATAATGAAATAAAAACACTAAATAGGTTTTTTATTTATTTTAAATATTAAAAATACTTATCATTATTACTAATTAAAAAAAAAATTCGATCATTCGTTTATAGTTTTTATAATTTTATTTCAATTCAATTGTAATGGTAAAATCAAGTTTAATTTAATAAATGTTGCTAGTGTGTAACAATAGAGAAAAAATTCAAAAGTACGTAACAGCGCTATCTAGTGATACATACGATAATAAATATTCACAGTAAAGTTCCTTCCAAATAGACATCGAAGAAGCGGCGAAAAGACCGTGGACTACGCTACAGTTTCTTTTTTCTTTCTAATACATGTCGTTTCGCAGCGTTACAGAACGAGATAGCTATCTTCTCGTTGTCACACCAAATCTTTAAACCACAGCACATCTCTTTTTCCCGTGTCTTCAACTCACTCTATAATAGTGTTGTGTATTTCAATAATTTTTAACATTGATTCAGTTCCATTTGTTGTTATGAATATTAAATCTAATAGATAATATATAATATCACTATGTACCATTAAGCGTTATAAATATGTGGTAATTAAGTAACTATATTTTCTGTAATCGTCTGATATCTCGTTGTCTTTTGGCAGAATTCTGATAAGTTTTCTAATATTCTCAACGCGACTTAGGCTGGGCTCCATCACCGATGGTAGTATGTGTCCATTGATAGTTATAATTAACAATGCGAGTAGTAGGATTACCTGTAAAAATTGCAGTGTTATATAAGGTTACCACGATAATTTGTCACTTAAAATATTGGTGTCTCATGAATTTCATCTTCGTAGTAGGAGTTTCATGGAAGAGTAAATATATTATGTAAGTAATATGAGTAAATATATTATATGGAAGTTATAGCATTATAATGTACTTCAAGCTCCGTGAATCATTAAACTATTTTTGTTACTATTGTGTCGCAGGTGATATATCACGACCTGTTATATGTTTCATTAGTAGATATTAGCGATTTCGTCTGCTTTATTTATTATCTTTAGAACATATTTTATATACGGAGGGAAAAAAATTTAAAGACGTTGCCCCCTTGCATTTAAATGCGAATAATTAAGTATTATATAACAACCTATAGGTGTGAAAGAACATTTCGCATAGGTTACACTCCGTTATATATTCATTTCAATATTATGGCACTGTGACAACAAACTAACAGTATAACTAGCATTAATAGTCTATAACAACAGTTGTGAAATAGTATAACAGAGCATACATACATTATGGTATACATTATGCGTATAGTAATAGGTATAAGCTATACTTATGATTTTTATGTGTCAGTACATTTCAAAATGCGTAAAGTCCAACTTTAAACATACCTAAGTTTTTAAGTTTTTCTTAATGATTTTCTGATTTTACGTGTATAAAATTTGCAGAAATAAAATCTTATTTGGAGCTCTTCACGGTGTGTAAAAGCTGAAAATCTATATTCCTTTGACTTATTTTGAAAAGTAGCGACTCCTATTGCATTATCTTATTAATCAGATGTGTTTATAGAAATCTGTTCAAGAATTATGTTCAAGACCGAAAAATAAATTAAAAAAATATCAAATTATTAAGCTTAGTCTCTGAGAAGGCTCCTAGGAACGTCAAAACTACCTCCGATTCAAAAAACAACTCAGTCATCGGGAAGAATTGGCAAGAAACTCGACAGTGTTTATCTCTTCATGGTACATATTTTAATTAAAAAAAACCATTATACTTGCAATCACGTTTGGCGGATATACAGATAGAGATGTTGTTTCCAGGCATCACATATTGATGCGTCTTATAATAACTAGCCTTAAAACATCAATACAGCGTGACGTAGCGCTGTCACTTACATTCCGGCAAATTGGTAACATGTTTTAAGACTTTGTTGTTAAACCTAACATTATTAACTAAAAAATTGTTACTGGCCTTAGTGAGTTTGGAACATGGAATGATCAGTTCGTCATTGTTTCTAGTATTTAAATTATTTCGGTATTTTACTAAATCCAGCTTTTCTAACTTGTTGTGGACACACAATAGATTATTTAGGAGGCATTAGGAGGATTATTAGGGAGGCAGAGTTAAAATACAGAATTTCTGAAACTTAGTGATAATGCTTCGCAAGGATTATATTAGCCATAGACTATTATTCGAAGAGTAATCGTATGTACATTTCTGTGGCGTAAATGAAGCATTGGTTACCAAGGTGTTAGTGCGGTTTTCATACCGCAGTCCCCACAAAGGTCACACAGCAGCGACATTTCTAGTTTCAAGACTGTCAAGATGATAAATAATGTTACAAAGATAATAAAAATCAACCTCTTGCTAAATCCAACGCGGACAAAGTGGCGAGCGATTATCAGTTAACAACATTACATTGTCGCATATAAGATATATCTTTATTCGAACATACAAAAGTGCTCATGTATCTTCGTAATTGCTGTATGTCAACAAATAAGCAGATACTAGATAATCATACATATTTTCTTGTTTACAAAACACGTAATGGATTTTACCAAAGATACTTATAACTATTTTTACAAAATTCACAGAAAACATTAAAATGATAAAACCTGTTTACCAAAATTCCAACAAACTCTTAGTATTGATAAATTAAATTTCGATTGTCCATATTGTTTCAGTTGCGAGGGCCAAACGAATGATGTTGGCTTGTTGTTGTTATTAAGGAGAATCAGCAATTTGCATCAAAATTTTGAAATGCTTCTATTTTATGCTCTTTTAAGATATTTTTAAAATTCAAAGTCTCTCCTTCGAGCTCAAACGATTGCACGATAACACGAAAGATTAATACTTAATTACTTGTAAATTGAAAAACTGAGAAATTAAAACTTTTTAACAATATTTTAAACTTTTTAAGTGCGATTATTTCCTTTTCTGGTAAGATATTCTTATGAATGAGTACATTACACGACGATACTCACTAAGCAAATTTGCGAAATGTTGAAAATTTATGATATCCAGGATTTTTCCTGAAAACTTTCAAGTGCCAATATTTTCTTAGATATTGCGAAATTCAAATTATATCCTGCAATACATGTTCGCATGAAGAACTTCATTTATAGATTTTTTGTTATGTTGTAAACACTGTTCGGCTTTTTTTTAAATTTTGAACTTCCTGTAACTTTTTCGGGTTTGAAGTAAAAGTAAAAATAAAAGAGATACAAATGTCTGCTAATAAATTAGAATCGTACCCAGTTAGCACAGTTTTGATATTACATAGTAAGGTGCAGGTCATATTTTGAAAATACTATAACTCTTTTCACTTTCAGGTATAAATGAATAAAAAAAGCGTTAAAATCGGGTACAAACGAGGCACTATCGAATGGTATCTTCATTATATATATTTTTAATTTAAACTGGGCTGCAAAGTTCATATAGCTGCGAAAAAATCCAACTATGCCTGCTTGCTTTTGTCTGCGGCTTCGCTCGGATTAATATAAATTTAATCCATCTTTCAAGAGGAGTACTTTTTTCTGGATTAAAGAGACCCTATTTTTTCTGTCCCCTTGGCTATTAAGGCGTGAAAGCGTAACAAACAAACAAACACATTCGCATTTATAATATTAGTAAGGATAAAGATAATAATATAAGATTAGAAAAAAAATTATTATCTATAAATTTGTTAACGTAGAATATATAAAGACAAAACTTATTATACGAAGATGTATTTACTAAACATATATGAAGACAGTTTCGGTATTCAAAATTATTGCCAAGAACAAGTACCGAAACCATGATATCTTATAATGAGGTTGACACAGGCAGAGGTTGACCTATATCTTCATAAATAAAATGATACGAGGTCTATCGTTGTGCGTGTATCACACAAAAATTACTGGACAGATTCCTATCGGTTATTTTAGTTTTACTTCTTAGATACTAGGAACTTATCAAAAAATAATGCACAATATCTTCATTTAATTAAAAATTATTAAAATTTTAAGGAACTACGATATTTGTAAGTACCACAAAACATGAAAGAAATTTGATAAGCAAAGCATATTTTTACTTATGTTTTTTCTAATGTACATAAAATGTATTTTTTAGATAATAAATAACACAGAGGAAGTCGCGAGTGTCAACTAGTTATATGAATAATATTAAAACACTCACCAGCTTCCGTCTCATATTTAGAATTCAGCAATATTCACTGTTTGAAAGAAATATGTAAACAACACGATAATATAATAGAAATGTTTTTCTTCGAATACAAACAAAGGGATAAACAAGTTGTTCTTTGATACAGTTACTGATAATTTGAATATGCGTGCGACCAACACTACGAGTGATGAGAGAATGTCATTTGTTAATAAGCGTCCTAAATAGTTACCCTGTCCATGGTTCCGTAATAAAATATAGGAGACCGAAAATAAGTACACAAATTACGACGCAACACTACTACCCACTCCCGTTACACCCGGTTATAATATATTGTAAATATATGGTGTGTATAGCCTTAATTAATATAAAGCAAAATAATATTTCTAAAGTTATCAAATTATTAAGAATGTCGCGTTAACTCATTCGATAGTTCGAACTATTCCACTTCAATTTAAAATTTTACACCAGATGTCGTTGTTTGAAGCGTGTGATATTTATTCCATAATATTTCAAAATGTATGCAGAACCATGAGAATAGAACGTTATTCTGACTTAACTTTATATTGTTATCACACGATTACTGGAACGCAGGAATGACCAACGCGGCACCGTCCTCTTTTAATTAATATATCCATTAAATTAAATATTCCTGTATGTTTTAATATTGTAAGGATTTTATAACAGCCGAGTGACTGTAATGTAAATAATAGAAACGTTATGAAGAAGTATACCATAGTGTTATTTTTATAAGCTTTTATTTAGCTTGCAATGTTTATTAGTTTGTTTATGTTAAAGCCTGCACACTGAATTAAAACCAGTTCCGTTAGACCCACGACTTCACAATTTTACATGTTTGCAAGTTTGTTCAGTACAAAATACACGAAAATGAAATAAAAACAAAATGGCGACTTACAAAATGACCGTCGTAGGTACTCATTCAAAAAAATAAACTCGAGTAAGCAACCGCATTTGAATAGAAGCTTGTTTTAAAAAGGTTTTATTTAATTTTAATTTATTTTTATACACTATAAACATACATCTTTTGAGCACAGACTGACCTGATCTTAAATAAATATGTGATCTAAGATGGTAAGCACACTAAACTTAGAGGGAGACTGCCTCTCAAGTGGAGCTGCTGGACGACACTTTGAGGTACATGGCGATAGATTTTCAGTTTGAGGTTGACAACGTACTACGTAGGATTAAAAGAAACCCCACCACAATCTATATCATCGTCATTCTGTAACACGACAAGTGTTCTAAAGGACATGCACCTTAATTGCTTGTTCTCTTTCCCTTAATAAGACTATATTGTGGACTCTGAAGTCACACAAATATATGGTAAATTTCATCATAGTATAAACTAACATATGATCTCTTCTCTACAAGTTTGGTCTCTATATTTCTATAAACTTTGGTGCCACGTGTAAAGATGCAGCACTATCATTTATTTATCAAGGCTTGGTTATGACTTGTACATTCTTAGTTCGAAATTGATATTTAATTATTTCTGGTAATGCATTTCTTTTACGAAATACAATACGTATTAGTGGGTGAAATATTTCAAGTCTGAAAGTGTAGGTACGTTCCTGTAGACAGGAAAGGGACGAGTCGCTTATGATTGACGGTCTCTCATTGGTCACCGTTGTTTCGTTATTGTATTCCGTTTAGCAGCAGGTAAAATGTTAATGTACCAAGCTATTGTAAAAAAACTGAGCTCTTTTCTAAAGTTATTGAAGCAAAGTCTATTGAAACCGAGATACAGTACCTGGCATTTGATATGACAGGTCGGGTAGAAGAGTGAGACGTCCACCCTAAGTCAGCTTGCTTCGGTTTGTACAGCTCTATCTCACTATCGTACAGTATAAGGACTGCGATAGACAAAGCTAACGCTATAATAAACCAAATTTAGACCGCTATCTCGCTCTTCTCCAAGATTTGTCAAACCAAAAGCTAGGTATTCTATAGAGCATTTGATTCATCCTTGTGAACAAGAAACTTTGTAAGAATGAATGGATGCTCGTTACTTTTTCAAGAAAAAATGCTGATTACAGTTTGATAAAACTGTGCAGTAATCTATCCTATAAACATTTGAATAACACATATAGTTTACTTTACAAAGGTATTATTTAATTTGGCCAAAATATTACGGTAAGTGTCAAGCAAACTTGACAAAATTCTATCATCTGGGAACTAACGAAGAGTTAACATTGATAATGTGTAATGTCCCCATTTTTCAGGATATAAAGGAGCGGATACTAGTAGATAGCGGATTACTAGTAGTATAACATCTTCTTACCCTTATCCCACCGTAGTAGGGTTGGCACAATATTTTTGCCATGTTGTGATGCATTATTTGGATTAATTTTTACGATCGGCCGCGCGCGCCTGACGTCAACCCTCCTCGGGATTATTTTGTAGTATCGCTATAACTTCAACTTTTTAACTTCGTATGGATGCCGAACGTGGATATAGGACTCTTCGATAACAGGTGGTAAGAATTCAAATTACGCGCATGATGTGTATGATGTATCCGTGAATTGTACCTCCACAGGCTCTGGTTTCAGGTCTGTCGTAGCAATGAGGACTTCTAACCGCAAATCTTATTCAAGAGGTGCACTGGCAATTGTTTTCCTTTTCTTGTTCTTTTACGCCATTATTGTTGTTACAGAGTAAAATATTACATTTTTTTCAATTTACATTATTTGTATATTGTACAAAATAATTTGGTATTGTCATTAACATCTAGTTGTCAGATTTTGAAATAAGTATTATTTAAATTGGTAAAAATATTAGTATAAATATTATATCTCTAGTAGTTTGAAAAAATCCCATTATCTGAAATACCAACGAAAAGTTAACGAAGTATGTGTCCTCAGTTTATATATATGTATATATATAATATAAAATTAAAGTGTCAGTTGTTCATCCGAACTAATCTTCGAAACGGCTGAATAGAGATTTTGACAAGACTTTAACTAGCAAATGAAGGATTTGTCAGAGTATTATTTCTGCAACATATAATACGGTATCCTTTAGAGGCTAAGTGATTATAGTAAAAATTAATAGATATAACTTAAAATCGAGACTTATAGTGGTTAGGTAGGAATGATAGTAATTATTAACGAACGATTTATTACGTTATCAATTGACATAGCGTTAATTTAAACAATAAAAGACATTTCACAATTAATGTAAATAAAAGTCGCGGGTATCGACTAGTATTTACTACATATTATAAATAGTTATACGAGGTATTTTAAAACACGTGTCTAATATTGTTAATGATCGCATAACGAATGTGATAACATCGTGATAACATGCAACTATTTGGTATGATTCGCATAATTTATTATCTATATTCTTATATATTATGATTGATTATATGTAAATATAATGATATATCTATAATTATAATATAGATATAATTACCTACATGTTGTTCCCACATATAGTGGCACTACAAAATAATCCTAAGGAGGGTTAATTACAGACGCGCTGCGGCTGATCGTAAAAATTAAGCTAAATCATTCATCACAACGTGACTAACATGTTGTGCCAGCCCTATGTAGGTGGGATAAAGGTAAGAAGATGATGATGTATGTAACCGATAGAGGTCTGTCGTTGTGCGTGCATCACACAGAAAGTATTCGATTGATTACAATCAATTTATTCGTTTTATTTCTTAGATATTCGGTCCTAAACAAAAAACAAGCGAAACAGATGTAAACAAATAATATATCCTGATTTAATATAATGTTATTAAAGTTTTAAGAAACTACGATTTTTATAAGCACTCCGTGTCCGTCTGAGAATTGGCGCAAGCGATGTGGCGCGCATGCTTAGGAAAGGGAAATTTATAGCGTAATGGATTTGGAACTAAGATGGTTTAACGTATTCGATGCGAATTCAAATCTATATTAGGTCTGACATATCAGCGAATGCATATATTATAAGGAAATGAATATAATCAGATGAATAATCAGATCAACTAATTCAAGTTGTTTTAATTGAATAAATCAAAAATACTTTATTCAATTTAGGCCCTAAGAAGTCGCTTATGAACGATAAAACTACCACCGGTTCGGAAAACAACCCAGTTATTGAGAAAAACCGGCAAGAAGTTTGATCGAGTTTATCTTTTTACCATTCATAAAATACATGAGCGTTACAATTATTTTTAGTGGATGCATAGAGAGAGATGTCAACCGCAATAACTATTGATAAGATCCGCATATGATGATGGCTTAGCTGATTATGTATTCGGATACCGTGTTCATCGAGTAGGATCCAATCCCTGCAACTGAATCGGAGCTTTCGGCTAAGGTACCTGTACGACTAATAGTCTGTGGGTTAAGGAAAACGTCGTGATGAATTTGTAAGTATGATGGTAGGGCTTTTTCTAAGGCCGTTTGGCTAGCTACCACCTTCAAGTTGAAAATCTGTCGTCAAGCACCTGTTGGTGTGTTCCGGCAACTACAGTTAAGATCAGTCCCGGATCTACAATTTTTTCGCACCGGGCCTGAATCTTAATAGTGTTGCCTCCTATTCAGATAAATTACTTAAAGAAACTCACAATTATCTAATGGTTAGCATTTTTCATGAATGAGACCAATAATAACCCTTTAATAATTTTATACTCTTCAATATTCACTACTTAATAAAAATTCATTTGTATGCTTATAATATTCTATTATTACTAGAGGCATAATGATATATTGTAGCCTAAATATTAATTACTATTTGTGTGTCGTTTTTGTTGTGTATTATTTATTATTCCAGAATCTTCTACACATATAATAAAAATATATTTCCTTTGTCGTTCATTTACATGACAATTATTGGACGTATCGGCGTATGAATATGACAATTCGATGTGTAATTCTTTGTGGATGGTTCTAGGCAACTTAATTATTTTTTTGTATTCCATTGAGTCTTTACCTATTTTTAAATTAAAAGCTTGTTTAATGGACAATGAAGCGGGCGGGTATCAGTTAGTAAACTTTAAAATAATAACATCTTATAGGATAGTTAAACGTAATCGTGATATTGTTCGATCCTTCGCGCACGATGTTAGCGCGATACAGTGAGACTGAAATATTTCAATCATCTGTTCAACAACATAACACAGACCACACACATACCTGTACTCACTCACACAAGTAGCTACACATACGATGGAAGGGTTTTATTTTGTTTCCTCATTCGATTTGACTTAATTTAGTTTAGTTCAATATATATATTTAAGTTAGTGAGTCACATATATGAGTCTCACAAACTTTTATATTTAGTTAATTAACTCATCTTAAGTTACTTAATTAAATTAATTGAGTTTAGCTTACACAGACTCACGATATTGTATGCAAGGCAACAGCCTATGCTGAGGTTCAGCCACTGTGGTATCTTTTGAGCCTGTTGCCAATCGGTTACTTTTTTAGTGTTTTTCCATTTCATCACCTGACATTTTTTAAAGACCTTCTTTTGTTGAGATTATAATGTCAATTATGTTTATTTTATTAATTACACCCTGTATTTTAAGTTTAACTGTTTTAAAAGCAATTGTTATAATGCCCTATTCATAACTTGCACTGCTTCTAAAAGTTTTGGTATACTTATTATAAAACAAAAAAACATTGGTAAACGTACGAACGTAAAAAAAATTTGCGGTTTCAATGATAAGAAAAAATCAGGAAATGGGTGTAATTTTAAACAGAATATTTCGTATTACTGTTTGTTCTTTAGCGTCGAAAGTGTTACCTTGAGGGCTATAGTCACGGGTTCTAAATTTAGCTATGAATAGAGACGTGTTTTTTGCTTTATTTACCGGTTTCTCGTTAAATTTGTATAAATGTGATGTATAAAAATAAATTATATTAAAATATCTGTTCGTAATATCAACAGTTAATTAATAAATCGATACAATATTATATATGATACTTACAACAAAATCCATTTTTAAAATATTCATTTGTTTGTTCCGACTAATCTCCAAAATGGTTTTATTGATTCTGACCAGATTTTTACAGGCAGATAGCTAATGTTATATAAAGTAACTTATGCTACTTTTAATAAGAAAAGGGTTCCGCGCAATTAAATAAATTGAACAACATATCGCGCCCACCCCACTTGCTCCTTTCCACTGAACATTTTAGTTTTGCTAAAATCCACACAGGTGAAGTCACGGGTAACAAGCAGCTTGTCTGTAAATATATCAGTAAAGTTTGTTTATTCATATGTGGGTAATCTTTGAAACTTACTGATTCGACATTGAAAATCCTTTTACTTAAAAAAAGCTACGTTTTCTATGGATGACGAAACAATGTGTTTTGAAGTGAAAACTTCTTTAGGTGCATTAAAAAGTGAATAAAAGTAAATCATCGCTTTGGAATCAGTGATGCTGAATCGGGCTACTTGGCTTCAGTCGTCATCAACCACGTGTTTTTATTCCTATCGTATGGTCATAATGATACACCTATTTTGTATGTTATTTTTATTGTTTAGTTTTATTTTGGAATTTCGTGAACGAAGTCACTGGTAGTGACATATGAATACAATAAATGAATACAAACAGACGTTCTTTAAAAAGGTGACGCGACTTAATTTCAGTAGTAAAGTTCGTTTAATGGACAGCGAAGCAGGTGGGTATCAGTTAGGAAACTTTAAAATAATAACATTTTATACGATAGTTAAGCGTGATGTTAATCGTGATATTGTTTAATCCCCGAAGTGCAGACTTCGAGCACGATGCTAGCGCGATACAGTGACACAGAAAAAATTTCAATCACTAGTTCAACAACACAAGACAAACCACCTTTGGATGGTTATCCTTACATACGTGCACATACTCACACAAGTGTCGCCCATGTGATGTCATCAGGCCACCGTTTCGTTGAATTACCGAACTTACTTTTTCCTTCTGGAGCTTACTTTCTTGTGGTTTCTACCATCATCATCAGCCTGTAAGAGACCTACTGCAGGGCCATAGGCCTCTTTCCAAAGGAAGGTATGGGCATAATCACCACGTCAGCCCACGACGTATTGGAGATTTCAAACTCTAAGAAATTCACAGTTCTATATTTTTCCCATATACCGTGGAAGAACATTTACAAGAACATTTCTCAGGTTTAGGTTTCACCACGATGTTTTAATTTACCGTCAGCCGGTAATGTTATCAATTTAAATTAGTAAATGTATACGAATTCTGAAAAATTCGTAGGTACATGAGGGCGTTCGAACCTGCAAATATCGGATTGATATTCCACCGGTCAAACCATTAGATCACCATGACTTTTTTTTCTGGTTTCTAAGGTCAATCTTTTATTATAGTAGCTTGCGATGTGTTCAGCTCATTTCCATCCCCAAAAAATACATTGGACTAAAGAACCAGCAATAGGAGAAATGGTAAGAGACATAGCAAATGTTGGAATAACATCTTTGCTTATTTGTACAATTTGATACAATCGATTCACCACGCATCACGAATTATCGAGTGGTCTAGGATTTTCAAAGTATGTTTGATGTGTGTTATAAAAAATTGTAATATAACTTACTACCCAGTAATTAAGAAAAATCGAATACTTGTGATTCAAAAGCATTATGACACGTAAAATAAAATAATTTCTTTATGAAATTTTGTGCATACACGGGCATTAAGTCGGATTTAATAGCCAAGCGCATGTTTTTATAATAAATCACGTAAGATATGTTCGTATGTGCTCGGTTCTGTTGGTTTTTATGCTGAATTAGTATTTTCTATTAATTGGTTTCTATTAATTGTTGAATTACATATAACACGAATTCTGTATTTATATCTTAGTGAGATATCTATTTTTATAAATTGACACTTTTGCCAATAACTTTGGCATTCTAAACCTGACATAAATATATATTTGTTATATGAAATAAAATGTAGTGCATGCAGTTTTATCATAAAATGTAGAAAAACTCTTGTAGCGTATCATCATCATCTTCTTACCTTCATCCCCACCTAAGTAGAATCGGCGCAACATGTTTGTCATGTTGTGTGATGTATGATTTCGCTTCATTTTTACGGTTGGCCGCCTGCCTTACATCAACCATCCTTGTGATTATTTTGTAGTACCAGAAAAAAACACTATTTCTGTTATCTATCCATAGTCTAATTATTGTCTATAATCTATGGTAGTAAAAAAATTGAGATAAATTTCTGCAAAATGTCATCAATTATGACATTAGAAACTAAATTATAAGTAATAATTATTACAACATAAATACAAGGAATTAAGCATAATATAAATCTTAAATTTTACCAAGCATGTGTCAAAAATCGTTAATGCTAATTCTATGTGCAATTAATATACAACCAGGTCAAAAATGTAGACTATCAACTCGAACGCATTTTGGCGAACCACTACCAGTTATTATTAGAACTGGTAACCTTTTAGAACCCACTGACAATTTTGGTAATATTGAATTAGAACACGGAGATAGCCTTACTTTAAGTTGTGAAGGAACAGGATATATACAACATCCCAATGTAAAAGCTCAGGTGACAACTGCGACAGTATATTGCGAGGGTCGTGATATGTTTAAAAATGATGAATGGTTGAATGATTCAGCATGGTTCCCTTATTTTAAATGCCCTTCATCTCCCAATCACATCAGCAAACGTACAAATCGATCATGTTTCGAAGGAAACAAAATTATCGAAGTCGGGTATAATGTTCAAAGTGAATTTTACCCCGTTTACGAATCGTGCTTTAACGAAGACACCCTCACGGTTATCTATTCCGTATATACACAAAAGCCATACAACGCCTTTTACCAAACAAGAGTTGTCCGTCCATATTTCATAGCAAACGATAACTACGGATCAGCGCCTGTTGAATCTTTATTTACTCCAGGTGGTCTAAAAACGGCTGTGACTCAAATCGTAGGACCGATGATTAATAGATATGTTACGAGTACTGAGAACCTATCTCGAGGACATCTCGCTGCGAAGACGGATTTCGTTTTCGCTTTCGGGGAGCGAGCGACATTTCATTACGTGAACTGTGCTCCCCAATGGACCGGTTTTAACGGTGGCAATTGGAACACGCTGGAGGTTGATTTAAGGAATCACGTTCACGCTAAAGGCTACGATACAATTATATATACAGGCACATATGGAGCTATGCAACTCTTCAATCAATTCGGACGTAGGGTTGAGATTCATCTTTACACTGATAAAAATAACAATCCGGTTATACCTGTCCCTGAATATTATTATAAAGTGGTGTACGAACGAAGTACGCTACGTGGTATAGCTTTTGTTGGAATCAACAATCCGTATTACACTCCGGTTGAAGCTAGAGATAAATTCTTTTGTGAAGATTGTTGTAGAGGTAATCGAGATTTCCATTGGCTCTCATGGCATCCTGATAATGCCAGCGAAGGATACACTTTCTGTTGCACTATTAGTGATTTTAGTAGAACAGTTAGGCATTTGCCTTCATTTGAAGTCGCTGGTTTATTGAGTTGAATTGTCCGTATTTATTGAATACTTGTCGTATGTATTGATGTATTACGCATTGTTATTTGTGTTTATATTTCGGGTTAATGTCCGTGTTCACAATAATATGACGACAAAGAGATGACACTATCAATCTGTCGGATATCATTCGTGACCTTTAGAACTCTGTGCGTCGTCACAGTATTGATAGAACAGTATCCAATTCTATATTGACCTTTTTTGTTATTCCTGATGATAATAAATTGAATTATATTTAACTAAGCTGAGTTTGTGATTAATGCATATAATAAATTTTCTCATTAACTTAAGATATTTTAAATTATAATTATATCACCAACATTAGCTCTTAGCCATATAAATAAATGGGCTCTATTAACAAAATTGCATAAGCGAAATTTCACATACTCCTATGAATAATAATGTTATAATGAATGCATTAGTCTAATTTATTGTAACGAGCAATGAAAGTACTAAGTATTCTGTATTATTATTCATTATTAATGACGTCTCCTTCGATATTTATTGATTTTGCGATGCGGCTTTCACTTAGTCCTTTATTGTCCCTTTATAGTGGTTGTTTGTGAAGTTGTTCGAATTGTCATACAAAATGTATAGCAAAAGTGTAAGTACCAACATTTTTATTTAATGTGTACTTTTTGAGATACCTACTTCTTCCGGATTAAATTTAAATAATAGATATATCCAAATTTTGGAGTTAATATTGCGCTCAGAGAAATTTTATTAGCAATATCCCAATAGCGGATAACATAGAATAAGTATGCGAATTAATTTAGATCGACTTTTTTTACGAAGTAATTATTACATTAGATATCATTTTGACAATCAATTTATTTACACAATTGTTTGATTTCAAACAAGTGACAAAACAATTTAACAAAACTTTACTTTCATTATTACACTCCTACATTTATAATTATTCGCCCATATCTCGTGTATGGTTTAAAGCAAATTTTACTATTCCTAATACATCATTTTATTTCTTTTAGATTATCATATCTATATCTATTATGATTATATGCGCTGAAGCTGGAATCATCACAAGCGCTTTCGATTCCAAATTAGAAACATTTCTCTCGGACTCAAACCAAAAACTACAAAAGAATGATAAACTATCAAAGCTTCCAAAGAAATACACAGATGTAAGTCATACTCTGGGCGAATATAAAAAAGTATATGAGAATACAGGCAAGTCAAGTTCAGTCAATAAATCATGGATAGAGAACAATATACCTCGAATTATTAGTGACTCGGAAGTATCTAAAAAAGTTATTCAGATTAAAGTATTCGATAGTGATGTCTTATATTCTGAGGGTAAAAATATTAATAAGACTCTCCACGTAGCTACTGTTGTAGATAAAATCAACAATCAGCAACCTAATAACGACTCAGTTGTTGAATATTTAGAGTTGGGTATCTATCCTAATATAATTGACGAAAAATTTAGGCTGTCAACAAAAGACTATCATCATATTACAGATTCTGACGAACAAACTCATATAAAACGAAGTAGAAATAATACAGATGTAGTTTTTGATGTTGAAGAGAAATACATTGACAATGAAACAGAAAATATTAAAGATATTGAAGAAAAAATTGTTACACCACAAAATAAAACAGAAATAATCTCAGACGAAGGAAATATTTCTATAAATATGACAATTCCTATAAAATACGATGATAAAAATGTATCTGTAGAACAAGAAAACGACTTCGACGAATTTATTTTCATAAATAATGTAGACGATATACCCGAATTCGTCACTGAAATTACTTTTGATAATTTTGAAATAAATGCAGACTTACTTATAGAGGAGCCGAGATTTAAAAGGTAAATGTAATAGTTCTTTTTGAAATACTTTTTTTTTCTTATCGAACTGACATACTGTTGGCATACCTGTTGGCATTTTGGTCTCTACAGATTCACCGGACTACTTTTGAAATACTTATAATTTCAATATTAAGCATAATAAGCTTGTGAGTCATTAGTGGAAGAAACCATACCGTAAATTAACAAAATATATTCGAATATATTTCTAATATATTTTTGATAATATGTTTTTGAACTCTAATAGATTATACATAATTTTTCATGTATTCTGTTTATAATTAACTATGGGTATGTCATTGACAAAAGAGTTTTGAATGTATCATGTCTGTATATATAAAAAAATTACATTGGTATATCTGAGATCAAAAAAATCCAATACTCTTTAAACAGTCACGAACAGTGTTGGCACTTCTAATCCACTCCTAGATGACGCTAGATTAAACTTTTGTTATTAAATTTTATTAAATCTTCTAGTAGATTATTACTACCATTGTCGAGTAGGTATATTACAAGTTTCTTGCGATAATTTCAATGAACACTAACAAGATGGTAGGCCGTGTTGTTAGAACTTTCCCGGGAGTTTTTGTGGCAAGTCAGAATCCATGCTCCGTAGCATTATTTCCCATTCACTTCACTTTTCGACAATAACCAAACTACGTTACGTAAAACGCCACCAATATTACAAAATATAAAGCCAAATAACACAAGATTATGAATAAAATATAAAATCCACGACATGACATTTCAAGATACCGCCAAAAACTCCATATGGTAATTTAACGTTGACGAAGTCGTGGGCAGTTATAAGTGTGTACTATAATGGCAATAAGTCTGAAATTTCAAAACTTTCACTTTGTAAGGGAAACATAATATATAAAAATAATAAAATAAGTCGGCTAATAGGTACCAGTGAAATGTCAAGCACTTTATTAATATTCTTAAATGACATAATATACAGTTGAAGCGTATACGTTCGTGAATGCATTTGTTGTATATTAACTTTATAAAGTAAAAAAAACCATAAACAATGAAATAAAAGTACTCTAATAACCTTTGAAAATTGATTTAAAATAAATAACTCAATGCATTTAACTAGTAAACACCAGAGGAATAAACTCAGTAATATTTATAGATAAATCTGTTTACCTTTTTACTAAGTTAATTAATTGTAATGTAATAATTAATTGTAAAAAACTTTATTAAATTCAAGATAAACACAGCGGGGTTGCTAGCCTTAAAGGAGCCCAGTATCAAAAATTAGTGGAGGATGGGGTTAGCTTCTTACTGTTGACTCATTGTTCTTCCACGACTGTTGTGACTTATGACTCATTAAACTCTAGAAACAGTTTCGATATTTTCCTTAATAATTAAATAGGGACCTTTATTTATAACAATTTGAGGTTGTGGGTAACATTTTACGAACTTTTGCGTAGACACGTCGGAGCTTTTGTGGTGTGTCATCGATATGGCGGATAACGCGGTAATTGTACCCCTGGACGAACAACTATATCAACATTACAGACAAATGAACCCAATTATCAGATATTACGGCGATATTCACAAAAGTTTTATTAAATGTCTTAATTTAATTATTTTGTAATATTACATATAATATATTTGTAACTGTAACCATAATATATTACAGGGCTGTGAACATCATAGAAGAAGAAAATTTGCTTACGACGGTATCCGGACTTCAATACACAGGACGACACAAAATATTGAACAATGATTTATCTTATAAAAACATTAATTCTTAGAAAATGATCACTATTGAATGAGGATCAAAAATGTATTCTGCTAAATTAATTCATATTTATTATAAGAAAATGCTATAAACTTCTCGTCTCTCTTACGTAACGTAATCTTCGAGTATTAATGTACCGTATAATAATACATGTAGGAAATTGGGAGTCTGCGTTCAAAACACTGAGTTATTATTTTACAAAAAGTTACTATTCTCGGTCACTACTCATTTGGCATTCCAACCGCAATGACATCTATATGACAATATGTTATATAAAAACTATGATAATTATATAGAATAAGTGATAAAAAGAAATATATATACAATTTAACATATCGTTCACAAATTTAATAATTTCAACCTAGAGATTGCAAATTGACAAATAATATATATGAAGCAGTTATTCTCAAAAGCAACCACATCATAGGGAATAAAACGAGATGTATAACATGTACTTTTTACTAGAAACATTTTATACTGTATTTACTTTTATATATAAAGAAAAGTCTGTATTGTACATAGATTTCTTTTAAACTAAATACTCATGTCTGTGTATATTAATGTATTTCCGAGAAGCATGTTTAATTTCTCTTCATAATATATATATGCTGAAAAGTGAGGCCATAAGGAGGTCGAATAAGAAGAAAACTCGAGGTAAAAATAGTAGTGGCTAATAATGTAAAACAAGTCAATAAATAAAACCAGAAAAAATATACATAATTACAAATATTGTTTATTCGATTTTCTACAGAAAAAAAACCTTACATTAACAGGCACCTAAAATGTACATACTTATCCTAGGTACGACGTAATGGCAATAATTCAATTCTCCACGTATTTTTGTTCATCACACTAACTGAATGAAACATAAATAAAATGTAACCTAAGGGCAAGAGAAACATACCAGTTGGTAACTATCTTTCACACATATATAGATAAGAGACACGATATACGAATAAAAATATGTTTGAGGCTCTTTAAGACCGTCATCTGCTTGATAATGTTACAGATATAATATTCAAATGGCATTAAGGAATAATATTCATTTAATTTCTAAATTCTTTTCTATCATTCTCATTAACATTATTAACACATTAATAAATTATCGCTATTTACTTTATCAAAAGAGTTCACGGACTTATAAAAAAAATTTAAACTGTAATGTATTAAAATATTGTTAATTTATTTTTTTATTAGAGAGCATTAAAAATAGACGAATCACTTTTTATATATATTCCCTATGTACGTTCATTTAAAGAAGTTTAAAAGCTACATCATTCATCCTCATAATTTTACTAAAATAAAGGAATTTAATAACATTTTTCATCAATCCAAGCTGATACAATATTGATTATAAATCTTGACGGTCTATGGGCCACTTAATTGTACTTGGTATTTACGAGCGACTGCGTTCAGTTGGTTTCGTAAGCTTTGAATAGATGGCGCTTATATTATTTCTTAGTTAATCTGAAGACGTCATTGAGGGGTACGTAAGGAGTCCTGGATGTGATTGTATTATAGGCGTAAGAGGGTTGCGCGTCCGCCCGTAGTATGACAACACCTGTACACAAATAATATATTAAAAAAACTGATCACACCCAAATAACTTTAATTTGACATTAGTAACTGTTAAAAGATACAGAGAATGTTTACAATAGAATATTGTTTAAGCAATATTATAAGAAATTGTAGTTGTTAAAGCTGTTATCAATTATTCTGCTGTTGGGTAATTTGTTATTTTGTATATTATTTCAGTTTGTAATAATAATACGATTATGAAATTAATATTTGTTGTTCTTGGTTGTAAGCAACGTGTAGTACTCTCTCTTTCATACCCATTGGTTATTGTATAAAGCTTACTTGTTCACACGTTGCGATATTATTAACTTAGAAAGAAAGAAAGAAAGAAAGAAAGAAAGAAAGAAAGAAACACTTACTATTGTCTTTGTCAATAATAATAACAGAAGACAGACAACCACCAGCACAATAATAATTTAATATGTTACTCATTGCTTAGGAATAATCAATTTACATTATTAGTTGTTGGGGCATGAATTAGTTATATGAAAATCATTTTAGTTTCGTGTTTCAATTTAATCTTTTGATCCCAATCGAAGAAAAAATTTAAGTATAACATTACGCGCTTCTGAAGAAAGGTTAAGTAGTAATATAAATCGATAATTATAAAAAAGCACAGAGTAAAGGTAATAATTAATCCAGATAAGGCACGTTACCGGGGAACATCAAAACCATTTTCACGTAAACGAAGTCGCAGGAATCAGTTAGTCCTATATAAATAAATAAAAAAAATATCTAACTACAATACAAGAGGGACACGTCCTACCTGAGGGGTTCACTTTGACTTTGATCTTGGTCTGGGGCGACAGGACCCCATAATCTACGTCCTCGTACAAGTCCTGAAAAATACAAAATCATTGTAATGATCTTAGTTACTAAATAACACCGATAGATGTCACTAATCATCACCTTAGTAGCAACAGGATTAATTATTGTTCAATTATATAAAAAAGTTTTATAACAGTACATATTATAAACGACAAAACAGTTAAGCACTAAAACGTTTACAAAAATAGATCACTCTCCGATTTTTCTCACAACAGTTATATTAAGTTATATTTACAAAATTACTTCGGACTAATCACATACTCTTTGCCTATGCTAGCGCCATTTTGAAGAGTTTTGAAACTGTAGTGCTTAGAGTTTGACACTTTTTCAACATGTCCCCATATGAGATGGTTCCTCTTACCTCTACACTCCATATTTAGGGCCGAGAACAGAAAGAACAGATTAACTATAATTTTGTGATATATAGCGTTATCCTTTACTAAAATAAAATACTGGTGGCGACAATACTTACACTCCTCAACGAGGTATCACCATTTGTTGACTTTTTCGAAGCAAGCTGGAGTGCAAACAGAATGAAAATCAACCATGTTGATTATGTAACTCACCTCGACTCTGTATCCTGAAGGATTGTTAAGACCGAGTTCCCGCAATGTAACGGCCACGTCCGACGGAGTACCGTCAGTCCGCCGATTAACAAAAGCAACTGCGTACGAGTAATGCTGCCCTTGAATAGGCAGGATAGGGCGCGACCAGATTTCGATACCTCTGTGCTGTAAGTTAAAAAAAAGCGTATTATACAAATAGTTTGTTTATGTAGGATATTAAAAATCAAATGTAATTTATCAAATTTAAGCCTTGAAGAGTCGCTTATGAACCTCAAAACTATCACCGTATTGGAAAAAAACTAAGTCTTCGAGATAAACTGCCAAGAAACTCGGACTGAATTCCTTTTTTTATAATACACGATGTTATACATGTTTTAAGTGGATCCACAGAAAGGGTCTTGTATTCAGATATCACCATCGTTCACATATTAATCTACCCTATAATAAACCTTTAGAGATCCTAACTCAGTATTACAGTAAAATCCATCTAATAAGAGAAGTTTAAGGAAACAAGAAATGGAATATTTGATATTTCTTTTTTTTTTATCTTTATACATACTAAATCCTGTATTAGAACCTGTACAATAAAATATCAGGTGCAATAAATAGTTTAAAGCTTTAAAGAGACACATTTATATCATTGGCGTTCCGCGGCTTTACTTATTTCTCCAGACGTCGGCTCCACGACAGGGTAGAATCCGAAGCGTTATTTTATTCTCACTTAGCTTAGTTTCCGATTTACAATTTGTACGTTAATTGCTCCGCTTCTAAAACTCATAGACTACAAAATACATTTTTTTATAAATAGTTTTAAAGATTAACGCGATCAAGAAAAAACAATCTCTTGCATGAAAAATGTGTATGCAAGTTTTGCATAATCTGTATGAGACAAAGTTTACCGAATATGAACTACACCAAGTAGAAATCAAATAGCATACGTTTTGAAAGAGTTTCGAGACTTGGTTAATTGAATATTAATTAAAAGCAAGTTCCACTTTATCTATAGCCAATAAATTTGCCCCAAAAGGTATTTTATTGGCAGAGAAAAACTTAACTAAACAATAGAGGCATTAATAGTTTACCTTATATATTCTCCTGCCTTGTATACCAAGCGGGTCTTGATCGACTTCGATAATTTTCCTGTTCTGTAATATAGCCTTGTACTCGGGTCTGATTGTACGTAGATCGACGCTCATGAGGAGTGGGGCAGCGAGGATCGCCCATATTGCGAACTGTGTTTTACTCTGTTCGTATGATAGGCCGAAGTTGCCAACGATCAACTGAAACCATATCAATATAATTAAGTATATTCTTCCTTACCTATGGTCAGTGTTATACCTATGATAAGATGATGGTATTCTTCTTTCGCTATGTACGTGTGATTGCAAAGGTACAATCTTTAAAGAGCTATATATCACCAAAGAGCTTTTTGCCATCTACCAGAATTCAACTTTGAGCTTCTTCGCCTATGTCAACAATCTTCCAAACAGCAATTGAAACGGTATATAATCCTTGGAGAAATAAAGGGTACAGAGGTACTTAGAAACGGTTCAATAGCGTTAGATACCGTAGGCGTCAATTTTATCGGCATAATTATGTGAATAGGAGACAAACTCGTAACAATTACAATCATTGAGATTGCGAGAAGAAGGAGAAATAAGAAGATTTATTGCTCCTTAGGCAATCTATGTTATTGTTCTATCAATAGGGTCATGGCGACCATTAGTCTATATAACCTTCCATCCATAATTGTAACTCCCCATGGGATTATAAAGGAAATTTGGTCACCATGTCAGGGTCATTCCAGTGTCCTGGGCCGGCGTTAGGCACAATGGTGTCCTGGTGGTTTCCGTAGTAGTCTATTATAGATTCGACAGAAGCCCATGAGTCTTGTATGTCGTCGAAGTTGCGCCACAGGTTGCAGTGCTCGATGATGGACGAGAAGTTTGGCTGAAATGTTGAAGTTTTTTAACTACCTCTTTGTGTAGACCCCAAAACATCTAATGTTAAGTGTTCAGACTTTTGAGATTCGTAACACGTTCAACTTACAATGGGGAGTAGTTTTATGGTTGTCATTGTTTATTTAAACTAATACTAGTACTGGTCTAGTAACTAAATTCACGATTAAGGAAAAAAAACATCTTTTTCCAGAAAAATATTGATAAAGTTCTTAACTATGTACTAAAGAAAAAGTATATAGAAATTCGGTTGACAAATAGAGAAAGAAGATGTTTTTAACTATTTTGGGACTGACTACTTATATAAAGTAAATTGATTAACAATACATTAAAGATAGATACAAGAGTACAGCTCCAATTTGGCAGACCGAGACGGAGATAGTCGGGTTTCGCATAATGTTATCTTTGTCTACTGCAGTCGTTGCGTTGTGATAGAGAGAATGCTTTACAAAACCGAAGCAAGGCGACCTTAGCCGGATGTCTCACTTTTTTCCCCGATGTGTGAGATTAAATGGCGGCTACTATATTGCAATCAAATATGTCACGAGATATAATTCATAACAAGAGAGTAATAAGGTATTAAGTCTTTGTTATACTTTCATTAATATCGTATATGAATAAATATTAAACTCGAATTAAATAGAAATTTTTTTCTTCTTTAACCCTTAGTAGCCTGATTTACGAAAGTGATTTATTTTTAATATTACTGTGTTTGCTTGAGGTTCTAGATGAAGGGAAAATAGCTAAAAAAATCACAATATTTATTTTACATATTTATTTAGAAAAAAAAAATTTACTTCGTTGGAAAGAATATTATACAACAGTAAAATACGTACAGCCAACCTATAAAAAAAAACTAATAGTAATGTGAACATTCGGTTTAAAAGATTGGTATCAAAATTGAAACTCTAGGTTATTAAGGGTTAAGAGGTCTTTAAGAGACAAGGTCGACAACTGTCGTATTGTTATTCAGTTCAGACACTTATATCAGTACCATTCGCGTAAAATTACTAATAACTTTTTTTAAATCTTTTAATGATTTAGGTAAAATGAATCTTAGAAAGACCGCATGAAACATATATAGGTAAAAGTTCATCGAAGTAATGGACAATATAGTAAATTACGGGTGGTAACTCTAAATGGCTCACAACTGCGGCTATTGGAATACAAAAATACATGTGCACTTTGGCAACAATTTTCAACGAAGCTTGAATAACTTATCATGAAGTTACATTACGTTATTTTTCTTGATAAAAAATATAATGTCTAGCGTATGCTATTTAATCTTTATTATGGTAAAGCATATCTTATTAGTATCTTGAATTAGAATATTTAATTTAAAATACTTCGTCTATCATATTTGTGTGTTGGGTCTTTTTTTTAGAGGGGAAAATTCTGCATCAGATAGCCTCCTACCGTCGAGGGACAGCGAGAGGGTTATGCCCAACTTTTACCAGTTAAAAGTCCCTCTGCTCTTTGCACGTATGTGGACCAGGGTCGTAATATCGTGCGAATATACTCAGCAAACTTAGCCACGCTCGGTTTGGACGGGGGCCCTCACCTCGTATTATTTTACACCTAGCAGACACAGTACCGCCTTAACCTAATATATTATTGGTGATTATTTAATTTGTTATCAATAAAACCGATGAAAAAAAAATTACTCCAAAAAATTCACCTGAACGCTCTTGACCATAATTAATTAGTCTGGGAATGTCATAAACCTATCACTATATCACTATAGATTTCCTAGTGGTGTTTAAGGAGTTTCCTGTTATATCTTCGAAATTCAAAGTCTAATACTAATAATTTTCCCTATCCAATAAAAAAAAAGAATTTTTCTAATTGAGTTTAAGTGAACGATGTTCTGGTGTACAAAAATAAGCAAAATATGACCGCATAGAGAACCTCTTCCACTATAGCGTCGATTAAAAATACGTATGGTAATTAATACAGAATTATGTACTTTACCTGTATGCCAGCGTATATTTGATAGACATGGCCAACTGCACGAGTAGACCATTTGCTTGCCGGTCAAGTTAAGCTGTCTTCCAAACGCAGGGTAGCCATAATCCATGTCAACCGGTAGCGCGTAGCATCCATCGAGTTTCACGTAGTCCACGCCCCAAGATGCGAATATATTCGCATCTGGAATAATACAGTTATTTGAAAACAAACCGGTATGAACTATAAAAAGTGGCTTAGTACCGAAAAACATCTTGATATATTTTTGACACGTCTTATTTATGTATCTGAGTGCTGGGCTAAGAAAACGACGGATATGAGAGATTACATGTAGCAGACAAGCGAATGTTACGATGGATGTATTGGTGTAATCACAATGGATAAGATTAAGCATGAGTATATCAGACGAAGTTTGAAAATAGCACCAGTGACAAAGAAGTTGAGGAGTAATTGGTTAACATGGTATGGGCATGTCATGAGAAGAAATTAAAGTCATGTAAGTAGAAAAGTTTTAAGTATGAAGATGGATAGGAGTAGGATAGGAGTAGAGGAAGGCCGAAAAACAACTACTTCTAATCAAAACTACTCAGGAAGGTTTTAATGGCACATATTTATATTATACTAGCCTCTCGATCCACTGTGCATTCCATAAACTTTTAATTTAAAATAACAATGGGTCAATGGAATCCACAAAACATTGCACTTCAAAGTCACTGTATTTTCATTACATACATTTTTGTCAAATAATGAAGTTAATTATGTATTTTAATTGACTCTATACTGGTGGCATTTTAAATAATATAGTTTGGTTGGAATTAAGTCTAAAGGGAAAATTTCTGATGCCTCAATTTAAAAAAAAAACCGCTCACCGTCTTCAAGATGGCCGACGACACCCGGATAACCAGCGCACGTGAAGTTTCCGTAATCCTCATAGATGCCAAATTTCAGACCTTTGCTGTGTACCTGTAAATAAACGCAATATTTAAATAAAAATACCAAATACGTATTGCTAATTTATTTATAAAATTATAGATTTAAACTTTATTATATTTTACGGTCGGTCTACATTTCATATCTAAAATGATTTATATAGAAAATATTACATAACATTTATTTGGAATAAATTATGCTAATCGCTAATTGCCGAGTTTTAGCAAACTATTTCATGTTGTGCTATGGAACTATAAATCACGGCCATATGTTGAAGTATAGCCAATTTGTGTAGTTAATATTACAAATCTTATATGGATAATTTTTAAGCCAAATTTTTCACTTTTCTGTATGACATTTCAGATATATCTTTACACAGACACTTTGTTCTGACAATTGTAAGCAAAAAAAAAAATCAATCAATCGTTCCGAAGTGAATGATACAAAACACTACAATTTAAGTTACCACGTGCCATCTTTAAGTCTATTTCATTTTATATAACAGTCCTGGTATGCTACAACATTATAATTCGACGGAAGACTATAAAAAATTCGCATAACCGACGACTCTGATATGTCATAATTGAGATTAAAATATGTTCAACGCATACAATCTACATTCACATTAAGGCTATAATAAATATGAGAGATATACAGTGTTTTTTTTAGACCGAGGTCAGAATATACAGGGTCATAGGCTCTTTGAATACAAAACAGCGAAATCGTTGTCTTCCATCATTAGTAGTGTCATTAATTTTTATCTCATCCAATATATATAATAATAAAAATATTTTTTCATTAGTTTTGAGAATTTTAATTGTTCTATGGTCTTTGAAATTGATTTCAAGGTTGGATATTTTGGTTTATACTTGAAAATTAATTATTATTGATATCTTTTAAGGCTGGTCACATTATTAAAACAAGTTAGGGGACAGGCATCACACGCCATATTGGCTTCAACGTATCGCGTTGTTTTTTAATAATAAGTAATAAATAAAAATGGTTACTGTAGGTTATCCTTACGAGATAGACAAATATTATCAAGAACTTTTCTGCAGGCATTTTTAATATGTACAATTCTGTAGTACATTATATTTATGTATCTCATCAAGTTTAATCAGCGTTATGAATAAAAGCATCAGAAACCTTCTTTAAGACTTCATTCGAATACATCGAATTTTCTTTAGTTTTTTATTAAGATAATGTATAAGTATTATACATGTAAATTTTTCTGAAGATATTCTCTACATTTTAATGAAAACCGTACCAAAATATGTTGCGTAGCTTAAAAGTAGTAAGGAAACAAACAAACAGACACGAAATGAGAGTCGGTTGAATAATATTTATAGAAAGATAAAATACATCGATATAATTTTGATCTAGTATAACGTTACGAAATATCTCGTGCCAAAATTATGACCATGATTATTATGGCCGATCATTATTAAAATGTAATAACACAATCGTTCACTCCCACGACGAAATTATCAAGGTTAAGATTAGGGTTGTCCGAAATGGATCATTAAACTATGGTAGAATCTTTACAGGCGGTTTAGGGTTTGGTCTCTGGATATAATAAATTGTGACTACCACACACCAGGAAGAATCACCAAGATAACACCAGGCGTGTTGTGTTTTACAATTAATCAGACGGGATGATAGGGTGTCTGACCTCGACTTGACAGCTGGCACTATGCACATGAATAAATCAGTCACAGTGACTCTTTTCTAATTTGACACGACTGTAAATCAGTCCATATATGTCTAACAGTCGAAAAGTTGCAGGCCGTACATGATAGGACTGTTGAAGATTTTTAGATATTTTGGAAATTAATATTTCAGCTCAGTAGCTGCCATAAATTGTGAACCACTGTGGAACGCAATGTAATAGAGTTTTAGAAATATATGTTCATGGTTCCAGAGTTTTCCACCCTCCTTTATTTAAAAACGTATAATATACACTGCGGTGGGTACGATCAAAGGTTACAAGCGCGCAGTGTTGGAACTATATAGTGAAATAAATTATTAATTAATTCAATGTAAACGAAAAGTGGGCAACCCTACCCGCTGAATATTATGACAGTTATGATTCAAACACTATTAATAAAAGTAGGTATATAATGCGTACATTTATTATAAGTCTATAAGAGACCAAGGTCAATTTAATTCAACGATGTAATAAAAGACTCCATCCGTAGTATTTTTTTAATTCATATTACAACTAGTTTCTCACGGCGATTTCGTCTGTATAACGAAACTAGGATAAGACTTATACTACAATACTTAATATACGAAACCCATATAGAATTTGTTTCCTTCATGAAAATTGCAGTTACTGCTTAACCTCACTAGCTAGTCATTTTAATGGTATTTTATAACTTGAGTAACATAGAAAGCCGTGCAAGTTCTACAGTACGAAAGAGGAATACAGAACCTAGCAATGGAACTCGCAGGCGGATTCTAGTATTCAATTAATACATTTAAACGACTATTTAAATTGGGCGCGAGAGATGAGCGATTATTTTGTATATATTAGTGTTTCAAATTCTCATACAGTAACTAATCAGATGCTAAAAATATCAGACTCGAAATATGTTTAGGTACATACATAGTATATGGAGGTATTCATATGTGTCTCAGTAAAGGATACCACTATGATTAGTTTAGCTCGCATGGTTAGTTTAGTTCGATTCGCGTTATTACATTTAAGGCAACAGCCCAAGCTGAGGTTCGGCCAGTTTGGTACCATTCTTATTTATTGCTGAGTGGCCTAAGCGACCGCCTTAAAAGCCCGGTGAAGCTATGAAGGCCCACCATGCTAACAACGGTTAGTTAGATTGAAAAAAGAAAACGAAAAATTGTTTTAATGATTTTCTTTTACAATTCAATAGCGTTTAGAGTCGCGCCTTTGCTCGTATTCATTGTGATTTGAGCTATCTCTTGGTAACAGAACTTTTTCCTGAAGGAAAGATACCCTTTTTACCCTTAACTGTAAACCTGACAAAGTGAATGAAAAATTCATGATGGCTGATTGAGTATTTAAGGCGTGTAAGTGTAATAAATAAACACACTCACATTCCATTTCTAATATTTTTTTAATCTATGTAACAAGTAAGACAATGTCGGTCACATTTTTATTACTGTGTGATTTCTTCTCACACGTTTTTTTTTATATTATAGGGGGCAAACGAACAGGTGGGTCACCTGATGGTAAGTGATCACCGCCGTCCATAGACACTAGCAACACCAGGGGAGTCGCAAGTGCGTTGCCGGCCTTTTAATATATGTGGGCCTCCGGCGCTCTCACTGACCGAACGAAACGTAAGAGTGCAAGCACTGTTACTTCACGTCGGCTTTTTGTGAGAGGGTGGTACTACACCGGGCGAGCCGACCTGAAACCAGTAATAGTTTACCACCTACAAAAACCTTTTTTTTTTTATGTGGGAAGAAATCCTTCATTGGACACCCACAGCCCTGGGGAGCTGTGGGGTGTCAGACTCTTACTGACTAAAAAAACCCACAAGATACCGTCTGCCGCGCTATGGAGTGGCACGGGATCAAACAAGCAAACACCATACCACCCCGGCGACAAGGCCCAGCGCGAAGGCCCTGACCGCGACGACAGCCCGGTCAAGCTGCCTACCCGTCTACCGAACCAATGTGCAATGAAAAGTCAGGTCCCCAGCCCCTTCCCTCCTTGGTCCGGTTTGGCAGTCAAGGGGTCACCTCCTCCAACCACCACCACCTGTAACTTTTTTACGTGGTTTTCTACCACGGTGACTTTTTAACGAGGTTTTCTCCCTCTTCCTCCGCCCGAAGGCCACCCCTCTGTCAATTTTTAATGTGGTTTCCTCCCACAGGAACTTTTTAATGAGGTTTTTCTCCCTCTTCCTCTGCCCGAAGGCCTCCCGTCTGTCACTTTTTAACGTGGTTTCCTTCCACGGTAACTTTTTCTTGAGGTTTTCTCCCTCTCCCTCCGTCTAAAGGCCGTCCTTCTGTCACTTTTTAACGTGGTTTCCTCCCACAGTAACTTTTTAACGAGGTTTTCTACCTCCCTCCGCCCGAAGGCCTTCGGTAACATTTTTATTACTCTGTGATTTATCCTCACTTATAACTTACATTAACCCCTCGGCTGTTTTTTTAAGATTCAGATCTTAAAATGGCGGACCATGTTTTTAAATTTCGAACCAAGGCCTCTGTTGATCGGTGCGTCATAAGGTCTAAAGTCTACCTTCATTTGTATGGGAGCTTAAACCCTTATGGTTTTCGACAGTGCAGAGGTTAATAAGACTATACCACTACTAAACACGCAAACGGACAAACGTGTCATTATTTTAGACAATAACTTTGTACAGTATTATTATTTTTAACCCGGAAGTACTTTTTAAACAAAAAATGCGCAACGTATGTTTGAGAATTACATTTTTGTTACTAAGGCGTGCCCAAACACGGGAAAATAAACGAATGCTGGTAATAACCCTGTAGATATTCTAATACAATTTTATCGAAAATTCTAGAAAAATGAATATACAATCTTTTCGCGACATCAAGGATTACATAAAAACTAGACATCGACTGAATTGGCCCCAGAAAGATAATTAATCGGTACTTAGGGTATATGTAGGGAGTAATAAGGTAAGAAGCTGTTGGTAGCCCACAAAATATATAAAAAATTTAGATCAATTGGTTTAGTCAATCGAAAGATTTCTTTTCTTCTGTTTTTTTACATACTTTACCTTTACTCAAAATCTGTTAAATTAGACATCAGAAGTATCCAGGATCTTACTAACTTATTAGTCTTTACATATACCCTAAGTACCGTTTCAATACTTTTCTGGGGCCGATTCACTATGCTTATACCCTTATGGTCATTGTCACTTGTCCGTATGATTTTCAAACATTTTCTTTCATACAAACTATGTCCTGGCAATTACAAACACAACAAATAAGGTATTAGGCAAATAGGTGCGACTGTTCTCAAGTGATGCACTTACATACAATCGGCAATTCATGTTTATGCATATAAATATATATCAGACTTAAAGTTTGTTTGAGTATATGAGAGATCAAAGTAACGAGGTAACTCAATACACCGTTATACAATAAAGCCTGCGGTAGGCTCGGTGTCGTATGACGTATCGACAGGACTATTGCGGCAACCCGTGAGAATTATTCCGCAGTGAGTGGCGCTGTACGACTGTATTGCAACATACGATGTGCTTGATACACTAATAGTTTCCTTTATCTACCACACCCGGCCGTCGTGAAGTATATATTTTATACCCCTACCAATTACACTCGAGTACCTCGCGTTTATTCGTGCGTGAGACACTTTCGAGTATTTCTTTTAAGAAACTGATTTCGTTGAACATCAATAACAAGCACAATATATTTGTACATAGTCAGAATAGTACCATTATCTTAATTAATATTATGAATGTGAATGCGTTTTTTTTTTGTAAATTTTGCATACACATTGTCAGAGGTACCAAAGGCTAAAAAGTAATTTCATCAAAAAAAAATACTTCTCCTAAGGTATAGATAAAAGTAGAGGAACGTTAACACAAGCGAAGCCGCAGGAATACTGTAGTAGTATGTTATATACTAAAATTTAGTACATATATAAATCACTCTAGTAATATAATTATGAAATTCAAATCAGTAGTTTCTAGAAAATCTTGCATATACAAATATGCTAATAAATACACTAACTAACACATAAAACAAATAAACTCCTTTTTACTTAATTCGATTAGTAAGATCTTAACTGCTTTCCCACATAAAAAAAACTATACGTACTTGCAATATTCATTGTTCTCAACACAACTTTATACTACTCCTTAGTTATTCTTGTCATAACTGTAATTGATTAATAATATTTTATGTATACTTTCCGTCGAATATAAATATTTTTGCTGAATATTAAAACCTGTTGATAGTTCAGTGACAGTGAGTTCTGATACTGCGTTTATCAAAGAAGGTTTGTATCCTTGCAATAGGATTTCCCCTCAAAGTTAAGAATTTTAGTTGTAAGTAGATATAAGTTTCGATGAGAGTGACATATCAGTAATGATAAAAGTCCCTAAATGAAATTAAAAAAAAAAGTTTAGCGTGTTTACTATCCTTAAATTACATCGTTATTTAAACGCTTCTAATACCTTTTAATAATGATGAACAACATAGATATATTTTGGGATGCATTCGATCCATACAAGCAGTCCTTGCTTAAAAACAACAAAATATAACCGAATTTGATGATTTGTACCTGCTCAACTTGATGCATTATATTTACTTAATTATTTTAATCAATTACTTTTACTTACTGCCTGAATTTTCTTCCTATTGTACTGAAGCACAATGTAAGATAATTATCCTAATTTAAAATTCATGCATGTCTGTGACTTCAATGATTACATTGTAATTTTATGTATAAAATTAACAATATGTAATTTTACCTTTATGTAATCATCATGTTCGTGTTCTAAACATATAAAAAAATAAAATAATATAGAAAACTTACCATTTACGAAATTCGAGTTCTATTCGAATTCGTAATATTATTTTAAACAAATAGTAAGTGACATAACGTTTCGAAGCGAGTTCGTGGCAGGATTTATAAAATATAAAATACTTGATCTCGCATGAACCCGTGATTGGTGCAAGATTAGAGTTATTTATTACTTCCTACGCATTTGATTACGTCGTGTCCTTATTTGCAACACTTCAAGTAATGACCCTAGTAGAAAGGGATTTTGTAAACAGGGTTGGCATGTTTTTTCTTGTTAACCGATTTCGATTTTTTTTTAATTGGGAATTTGATTTTATTGTTTTTTTATACGTTCCAGTGTGTTTTTTTTAGTTGGTGTTATTTTTTCCTAAAATTTACTTATCATTTAGGAACGGTAACTACGAAAGGCAGAATAACAAAAGCATTTTAACGAGATACAATTTGTTTTCAAGTTAGTAAATAGTTTCTATTGTTATCACCTTTTTAAACACATTTTATCTGTATCAAGATAAGGGAATTGGTTCAGGTCAAACGTGAACCAGTACTTAACAAGCAGTAATAAAAAGAAAGGCGTGTGTTCAGTTTTGGAATAATAATGTTTACATTCGTATCTATTTGAGTCGAGTATCTCAAGTCTTTAGACACCATTAGACATTTGATAAATTATGTTTAAAACTTCAAAATTATGAACATAATAATTCCATTAGTCTTCTATTTAACGAGTTGTAGTGAACGAAGGATTCGAAATTGTGAATAGCGATCCTGGATCAGTGGTTGGCGTTTTCGGACACTGCATTTTGCACTTGATCTAACCTTAGCTTGGTGGTAGGATCTTTTCTAAGTCCGCTACCTACCATCTTTACGTAGAAAATCTGTAGTCACTCACCTACGGGTGTATTTCGGCAGATGCACTTGAGAGCCAATCCCACTAGTCCGATCCTATTTACATAGAAGAAGAGTAACGATATCATAATTATTGAAAATTAACTAGAACTTATTACATTAATGAATATTTTATTCTAATTTGTTTGTATATTTAATTCTTTTTGTTTGTACGCACGGGGAGCTAAATGCCACAAGGCATTTCCTTTCACCTAACCAGCGGTATTATTGTTCATAAATATATTTGTGCAATACGTTTACTCTATTTGTGACCAGGGTTTATTTCTAGAAGAAGTCTTCTGTATACTTTAAACATTTTAAGGTTTCACCACGATCTCATCTGATGTTTAATGACGATGTTGTCTAAGATGGTAAACACGCTAAACCTAAAGGAGATTACTTCTCATGTTCAGCTGACGGAACACACCCTATAAATTTTGGCGACAGATTTTCAACTTAAAGGCGATACCTAGTTTTTTTTTTTATATTATAGGTAGCAAACGAACATGTGGGTCACCTGATGGTAAGTGATCACCGCCGTCCATAGACACTAGCAACACCACGGGAGTCGCAAGTGCGTTGCCGGCCTTTTAAGTATGTGGGCCTCCGGCACTCTCACTGACCGAACGAAACGCAACAGTGCAAGCACTGTTACTTCACGTCGGCTTTCTGTGAGAGGGTGATACTACCCCGGGCGAGCCGACCCATTCATGCTGAAACCAGTAATAGCTTCAGCGTAGCTCTACCACCTTTAAACACCTTTAGTTAGACGTGCTTAGAATAAGCCCTACCGCTATACTATGATAACGCTTCGGCTCATTCGCAAGGATTCGAACCTATGTTGATCGATGCGGTATCCGAATACGCTAACCACTAAGTCATCTTAGCTTCACAATAACGTAAAGTTTTCACTATGGTGAGTATATACCCATAAGTAACATTCATCATCATCATCTTACCCTTATCCCACCTAAGTAGAGTCGGCACAACATGCTTTCCTTTTCCACTCTCCTCTCTAAGATGTCATATCAGTATTTACATATTTTATACACACACATATCATTTTTCACACAATCTATCCATACCTTCTTCGGCCTTCCTCTACTCGTATATACGTCCTTATAACTTAAAACTTTTCTAGTTACATAGCTTTCAACTCTTCCCATGACATGCCCATATCATACTAACCTATTACTCCTCAACTTTTCTGTCACTGGTGCTATTTTCAAACTTCCTCTTATATACTCATTCTCAATCTTATCAATTCTAGTTTACCACATATCACGTGTACTTTTCTCTCAACCACCTCTTTCCTAGCCCATCACTCAGATGCATACAGCATGACTGGTGTACTATTACAACATTATATTCTTGAAAAAAGGAACGAAAACATATCACCACGTAATCATTCAAGATAAATTATTTGTGAATTAAGAAATCCGAGAATTAGAACAGTGTCTCTGGTCTGATTGGTTAATATATGAAACACGAGATACTATACACACTCGCCTTTCGCGTGCAATTTAAGCTACAAATTTTGTTTCATTATATATTTCATTATTATCTAACTACAATTTCATTGCATTTAGATCTACATCACTACATAGGTATATTTGTTATCTGAAGGCTGTAATATTGAGTCGTCAGTGCTTCAAAATTATAATTAATTCCCTTGTACTATTCGCTACACTTTATTACTGGCTACACACACTTTTAGAATCGATGTTTAAACAATAAAATTTGAAAGTAGAAACTGAGTACAAAAGGAAATCTATTATTAATATAATGTTCGCGACAGAAGGCGTGTTGTGTTTTTTTTTGCCATTCGCTTGCGGCAGCTTCCATTCTGTTAAAATAATTGAAGGATTGCGTAACCGACCCTTTCAGTTATGTGAACTGGCCAACAATAGTACGCAATAACAATGACTGATACAATTTATATGTATGTACATAAGGTGTTATTTATCTCAGAACATATCAGACCTTCGTGGTATCGAGTTAGGGTTGTCAAACGTATTTTATAATAAATCGTTGTAATTTTTCTTTTCCTTCTATCACATGCGCAGGTTTACGTATGAGAACGAAGCGGCTGCATGCCAGAAGTAACTTGTCAACAGGCGATAAATTTTGGGTACTGATGCGAGATTAGTCCTTGTATGATAACCCTACAAGAATAGGCGAATATAACTGACATCGTTAAGGCATTGCTATTAGTATTATAGTATAGTATATTTATTTATTTGATATTTCACCTATATATAGTCATAAGAATGATAATATATGCGATCTCTGAGGCTACGTTTAATAACACCGAACTTTTAAACTTGATTAGTATGACATTTTGTCTGATGACTAGAATTATATGTATTGCTCGAATTCTAAATATCTATACCTAATGTACGAAATGCGATTTGTTCACATGTCATATTTTAAAATAAAATAACCGTGTGTGACACTATATACCAAATATTTCTTTGTTCAAATAAATTACAAGACAACAAATATTACTTAATATTACGATATGAACGATCAAGAAATATTTATCCTTATTCCCAATCCGGAGCGCTTGTAAAGAGAAACAACGCAATGCATAGAAGGAGCCGAAGATCTGAGAAACAATATTTATTCGCAACCATGTTAGCGCCATCGAGGCAGGGCGGTTAACATCGCCTCTATACACTCGCCGCAACCTCCTCACACAGCGACTCGAGCTTGACCTTAAGTCCGATTCTTCGAAGTAAAGCCGTCAAGTACGCTGGTAACACAATACAGTGATACCGAATTCACCAGTTAACAATATTTATCATACTGGACCTTAACTGTGCAGGTGTACAGTTACACTGTAGTTACATTGATTCTGCAACATTTTTGTTTTCTTTTGTCATTAGTTAGGTGTAGTCATCACTGTCAGAGCCTAAACCTGTATATATAATGTATATACAGCGGTATATATGTATGGTTAGTTAGCTCGCTAGGATATTTAGTTTCGAATTTGCCGAATATTCATACAACAGCCCAATCAGAGTTTCGATCACTTTGGGCTTCTTACACTTATTGCCATTTCGGCTAATGGTCTTCCTCCCTTCTATAAAGCCTCGAGAAGCTATAAAGATCATTCAGTTAGTATAGTTAGATCGAAAAAAAAGTATCAGAGAACATTTTATCCGTAGCTCGTCTGACTGTTCCCATCGAGTCACATATACTCGTATGATTTAAGAAGCTAAAGAGAACTAATATGAGTCGGCCTATTGTTGTTATAAGTTCACCATTGATGACTCCGACATTGATGACGGTACACTTTCTTCGTCATATATTATGCCGTCGATCATAGTTTCAAATTTAATGTCCGTATGAGATATTATCTCTCAAATAATATCCAGAACAAGTAATTACAATAGATATCTTCGAAAGAATCAATTAAATAAAGCTGACATCCCTATTTAAGGCGAGTTCCCACGCGCTTGCCACGCCATAACCGCCGCACGGTGGAGGCGGTCTTTTCATATGTTTTTTTTAGAGCATTTAAGTGTCTCGAGAATGTCGAAAAGGCCTTCGTGTAGCGTAAATAAGTTTTCGAATGACCCACAAATACAATTTATTTTGATGATATGATACACGAACATGGTATAACGAGGTTTTTTTACCAAGATAATCCCTGTTCACGGTCATAACAAATTTGTAGTGAGATAAATTTAAAAGATTTCAATAAAATTTAACTTTATTTACATGAACTATAGAAAAAAAAAATTCATCTGATCATCATGAAAAATGATTAATATAATAATTTGAGAACAGCGAATACTTATACATCATATCCAATTTGTTGTTGTACAACTATTAATTACAATAAATTATAATAAATTTGCGTGGCCTCTGTTACTCGTACACCTTCTATAATATAGAAAAAATAACAAACTGACTATCGACGCACATTTCACATTACTAGGGTTAGAAGAGTAAAATTCTTAATTCAGGTTCCTTTTACACTGTGGGTGAGCATTAAGGAAGGATTTTTGAATAGTCAACCCTTTTTTATTAACATGGAGAAATCTATAAAAAAGTCAACCCCTACCGGTAGTAAAAAGGGGATGAAATTTTATGTGTACATACACCATTTTTGAATTTAGATTTATGAAAATTTGTAAATTCGTCCAACGTAGTTTTTCAAATTAAATAAATAGGGATGTGAAAGACGCGTCAGCTTGTATAATAAAAATAGGGGAGTACCGAGGAAGAAATACATTTCATCCAGTAAGAAAGTATTATTCCCTAGGGATAGTTCAAATATAGGTTAACACGAACGAAGCAAAAGGAAAAAACTGTTATAAAATAAAGTGATAATCGTTCCACGTTTATATATCGAAAATATTGTAAAACATTACTGCTCTTAGTATTTTTTAATTGTCCGTCAATTTATTTCCATTTAAACGCATAAAAATAAAAAAATTGTTAACCCGATTGGAACAAAATTTTCAGATGGATGTAGAGATGGAAAGAGTTTATGAGTTAACGACAAATAGTGTACGTATCATTACGCTTCTTAATAGGGGACTAAAGTCATGACACATAAATAAATTATATCGACGTTTAATTCCAAATAGAAGACATTAGAAATGTTTTCATTGAAACGAAAGTCGCGATCACCAATTTTATAATTTGTTTTTATATGTCATATTTAAATGAAAGTAATAAAATCAGAGAGCGCCCTGTATCATGTAATATGACGTCATCAAGATGTTTTAATACCTATTATATGACACTGAAAAATATGCACACGGATACAGACGACAATAGAACTTTGTAAAAAAGTAATTATTAAAAAAAAGAGGTTATTCTGAATGTCATCATACATTTACATGCGATCACCTTTCGACATATCCGTCTGACTTATGCCGTATCTGATGATAATACCAATTAACGAATGATATATTATCAATCGTTTAAAAGGTTAGATTGCGAAAAAAAATGGCATCTATTACGAACGAATCATCGTAAGAAACTTTTCAAGTGTGATTATATTCTAACATATTTTATTAATTAACAGAGCTCAAATCTGTAACGCTCACATACAGTACTCGACATTTGATTCAGTACGTCGCTCGGAGAGAAGAAGTCTAAATAAGTATTAGCAAGCCCTATTTGACATGTTATTATTTATATCACCCGGGTATTACACATAGTGCCTTTATTAATCAATCAGTTCAGACGTGTATGTTTATTTAAATTTCTGGATAAATCTTTTTTGACTCCCACGCAATATAAAATCATTTTTATGTTCGTGGGCACTTTCTTATTATCATTCTTTACGCTAATACTTAAACGTACGATAATATATACGATGACATATGAAGACTATTTTAATGAAGTCGGATCTGCATAACGAATACAAAATATAAAAACTAGAGCAAAAAAAATTTTAATACCGATATCGTTCGAATGGTCTCGGAATACTATAAAATCATTCGACGAGTATAATTAAAATTAAACCATTTAATACGCAGATATAACACAAATAAGCTGAAAACATTCTAAAGAAAAAAATACATCTGAATATTGTCCGTGACATAATTAAAAACGACACGCAGCTGTGATCGCGAATCGTATAAAATCGATCAGCGGCACGAATGCGCTTCCTCTTAATACGTCACAGTTGTCAGTGTCAAGGCTGACATCTGTCAGTCGTGCGTCGACATTATTGCGACATGACAAACCGGAATAGGAGCCATCACAATGCACACGATAATAATGCTTTTTTATACAATTTAAATGATTGACGTATTAAGATTTTTCTATACTAGTGGCCCGCCCCTGCTTCACCCAGATGCAATAGTCCTGTAGACTGGTGTCGTGTGAAGACAGGGCAGATCTGTTATGAAAACACATATATCAGAGTAGTACTATAAAAATGATCGTCTTTTGTTTGCTTACTTTCGATCAACATAGGTTAAAAATAAAAATGGGTAGATGGATATACACTGCTGCGATTTTTTTTATAAATTTTGTTGTAAGAAAGAATTCAGTCATACATTTTTTTTAAGTTTAACTAATAACGCAGCACACGTTATAGAAGGCCTAAAAAGACACATCTTTTTCCGAATTTGCTGAAAAATATCATGATAAGCTTACTTGATTTGTGTATATTAATATAATAAATCAAAGTCAAGAATACATTAATGTTACAATAGGTTTTAGCGCATGCACAGAGCGAGGTGACAATTACAGACATCACCATCGTTCACATAATAGTTATCAAACCGTTGCCATGGTTTTAGAATTTATTTACTTCATAAAAAAAAAACCGCTTCTTCTCTTTATAATATTAATTTAGAAGTATAGGTATTTAAATAGGGATGGCTTAGGCTTAGTACTGACAGATAGAGTATGAAATATAATTTAAAATATTGCGTTGTTAGGTAAATTCTTTGTCTTGGGATCACATGTGGATTTAATCAGTATGCCATAATTTCCAATATCGAAGACCTAATAATTTATAAATAATTAACAATCCATTTTAAAAAGGGACTTTCTCTGTTTCGCTAGTAGGGATTAGGCTTTTTTTTCTGGAACTATATGTATTTTTTTATGATTTTACTAGGCTCATACTAATATACTACGCTTAGTATGATTCATTTCAAAGTAGTTTATATCCACCTTCAAGGGTCAACAACGACCAGTAAAATGGTCTGACAATGAAAAAATAAGGGTTCAAGAGATGCAAATAAATGGGGTTCATCGGTAGTAGACTCTATTTATAGATGTATCGATTTTGGCGTTCCGTGGATGAAGTATTATTACATGTACATATATTATTATTTGAATTATACCTCCTTACAATATGCAGATATATATCTATTTATATAAATTATTAAAAAAAAACACTTTTAACATAGATATAAGAAAATACCTTGTGGCATTAAGTTTGACTGTGCATAAACTAAAAAGGGCAATAAAGTAATATTCATTCATTCATGAAAGAGAAGCCAATCCAAACAATACAAAATACTCATCGAAGAGCAACAATATCATGAAAAGTAAACATTAATATTTTTAGTATGTAGTGTAACAAACTCACTTTCCAGACGAGACACAAGGAAAGCGTGAACGTAACGAATCAGGAAAAATTAAAATCAATTCGATTCATCAAATACAACCTGGTCTGTTTGTTAAAACATTTATTTTATTTGGTCAGTGGTCACGGTGTGAAAGGCTACAACGGATTGCATATCATTATTTTTTTTTATTAATTGTGATCTAAGATTTGTTTCATTGAATTCTATTTAAACATTAACGTGCGTATTATCTAGGAATTATCTATAGGAATAGAGTTTAAATTTGCAATTTTTCCATGGTTATTGATAAAAGATACATATGAAAAAAAACTTTACTTTAGTCGACATGGTTTTATAACTTTTTATTCTGCTTAAAATTCTATTTATCTATATTTTTATTATTTGTATATAATTCACTACCTCTTTCTGCTCTGTTTTTCAACCATTTTACTTTTTTGTGCAGTAGCTATATACGAGCTTTAGTGGTATCAATTATCTGTTTGGAAAACGTTCGTTTCTAATTCTATAATAGTTAAGCTTAACAATTAATGAATTATTGTCGAATTCACTACCATTACACGTTTTCTAGTATATTTAAACACGATTTATAAAAATAGTTGTATTTGTGTATTTAACAATTTAAGATATCGATAGAATTTGTAAATTGGAAAACGAGGAAATAGGTTTCATTTGAATATGTTCAAACGGTAAAAACTGAAATAATTCTGGCATGCGATAATTACTTTAATAAAAAAATATACCAAAAATATTCATTTTAAATTGATAAACTATGAAACGTATCTATAAATATTAGTAAAGGATTTAAAAATTGATTTCATTTTTGGAACTGTAGTTTTAATCTGTGCTGATATTCTGACAGCTTTGGGCACAGATACTCCTGTGGGTTATACGCTTGCAATCTGATGCTATGTCGTTCACTCATAGCATATTGAAATTTTCAAATAAATTATTCTTACCTATAGCTTATTAACTCCTTGGCTGTCTTTTTAAGACCCAGATCTCGAAATAGTGGATTATGTTTTTAATTTCACGACATTGTAAATTTCATAGTTTTATAAAAAAAGTTAGTGCAAATGAAAAAGTAATTAAAAAATATATTTTACATATAAAATAGTAATTTACATTACATCATTTGTTATTGTTCAAAGTTTTGTAATAAATGACCTGTTGATCTGTGCCTCATGAGGTCTACATTCGTTTGTATGGAACATAAACCTTTATGGTTTTGGACAGTCCAGGGATTAAAACTCCTTTTGCTAATATATAGGATTAAATGTGGATAAAGAAATTTCGGCTACAGCTTACAATGCTAACCCGACTACCTTGTACGAGTAATATATACTTAATAACTGACTTTATTTGACGGCTTAATGATAATAAACATCGCCCTTTTTGTAGGTTTCATAAATGAGAGCTTAATAAATGGTTGATATTTTCGAGAACAAGTCGAGCATTACTGATCCGTCGTTTCGGTGCAGCGGTCGAACTTGACATAGATTCGGTGACTGGCAGCCGACGCCTATCATTATACACTTTTACCCATGATTGAATATCATTCGTTTCTCTCACGACGGAAACTATCAGATACGAGAGCTTAACATAGTAAAAAGGGACTGTAGGTGAAGGAGACCATTGTAATTATGTATTCTACCATGAGCCGGAGATTTTGGTGAAGGAAAACTTCATAAGAAACCATAGCATTGATAGTAAGGTTTTTCTAAGCCTACCTGGTTAGCTACCAATCTTAAGATGAAAATTTGCCTACAAACCTTTACAGGTGTGTTCATTAGATATCCTATTACCATCATAAAGTACGTCTTCATTGAACGCTAAAAACCTACAAAGATAAGACCACTTAAACACCGCATCAAACGACGTAGCTTTGACTTCTGCCTTGTGACTGAATTTTCAAAAAAAGAAAGCAGTTTGATTAATCCATATACTAGATACAATTTCTAATTATATCCAAGATAAGTAACCATCCCAAAGTTGGAAACATCTCACCGTATACTCGTATATATACTAATGTGTACCAACGGTTGAATTTGACAGCCGGTACCATTTTTGTGCTTATATTGTTACCTTCGAGTAATTTATAAAAAAGCCTAACGAAACTAAGTGGTAACAGATAATAATGCACTAGATAACGATTGATTCTGTTCCCGGACGAGATGCAGTGTTGATCTCTTATTACAGTGACAACTACATTTAAATTTATTCGGTCGTTGGGAAACAATGCGCATTCACAGCAAAACAAACGAAATATTGTTATACTAGCATCTGTCCGCGGATCCGCACGCGTTTTTTTAAGCAGTAGTTGTTTTCGATTTGGTTTTTCACTTAATATTATTAAAATATGAAAAATCTTATCAGTGATAATTATTATGGGCTCTCAATATTGAAATGGCATACATCCTGTGTACATAATTTTATGGAAATCGGTTGACAGACAGACAGATAGTCATTTTTTAACGTCATATTCGTGATCAATTTGTAATTGTCATTTATCATAAATTTTCTCAAAAAAATTAAATACACAGACAAAACTGTACATAGATGATATTAATATAGATTATTGAAAAATATCATTACACATGTTCAATGGCTTTACACATTTTCGGGCATCACAATCATTAATTTTAATTCCATAAAGAGTAACAACACTTAATTTGAATAATCTTAAACGATGTTACAATACAAAAGCAAAAACTAAATTGGAACACGAACAAGACCACATAAGACGTGTTAATTGGTTCGCTTTTAAAAACTACGAATACATATGTCGCAATCAACAGTAGCGGTGAGTAAGCGCTGAAGTTTGGTCATAACTGAGCTTATAGTCTAAAGTGTCTAAATGTACACGATCTCAAATGTAATTGGAGTGAGGTCATTCGGTTTTGCAAACGTTAGTAAATCAATCAATAAGTTAAAACCTAGGCTTGTTTCAAGTTAAATTGTATTATATGCGATGAGCAGACTTTGGAAGTAAATGTTACAACATTTCGAATGAATTGTCACGTGGAACGGTGATTTCTCAAAGCAGAAAACAGGCAGAAGGCCTATCTCATGGTAAATGGTTACCATCGTCTACGGACATCTGCAACGACAGGCGTATCAATATTGCATTGCCAGCCTTGAAGAGCATGGTTCAATCCCTTTTTGAAGAGCCTCATGTCATAATCCTGGGGAACAACGTACCAAGTAAATCATTGGACAACGCTAACGCCCACATAATGAAGGTTCCGGAGAACCTTACGGTTGTCGGTGTTTTATTAGGTTCTACAGTGTATGGATGAGCAACCAGCCAGCTGTGGGTACTGCGAGTTTAGAACAAATGATGAGATGACCATATCAAAAAAATCCTCAGAGTACTCTCCATTCAACTACATGCTTTCAAAACTCCTACATATTCAGAACTCCATGGTTGAATAATAGGTATTCCTATGTCGTTAGGTTTATATGTAATAATATAATACCTTACGAGATGTTTGCTAACAGTGCTCCGCGGTTTAACTCGCTTTTAATTTTTCCTCAACTAGACAGGCTACCATTATGCCATTATTCGTTCTCACTTATCATACTTTCTGACTTATAATTTCCAAAAGTTATAGCCCGTTCAAACTGACAATAAATACAAACTATCTCTTCAGTTTTATAAGAATACTATAGATTTGTGCCTTACGATTTCTTTTTAATTTCACCTTATAAGAATCAAATCCATAAGGAAGTGTAACGAAACATTTTTTAAGAGAACTTATTTTCGTTGTCTATAAAATCTACAGTAATATAACTTAAATAATGAATATTTTTTCTATGAATTACTCCATGAATGTTTCCTATTTTCATTTTTCTCGTTTCCAGCCTTTCGACTGAGACTAGGAAAAGTTTTTTTACACTTTAAAGGTTTTAGCGTTTGACCACGATCTTATCAGATGTTAAATGATGATATAGTCTAACATGATAATCACGCTAATCCTAGATAATACTGTTTCTAAAGTGCATCTGCCGGAACCCATCAACAGGTGCTTGGTGATAGATTTTCAAACTGAGAGTGGTAACTAACCAGTCGGACTTACAAAATCTTACCACCATGCTATGGTATTGGTTTCATCACAATGTTTTCCTTCAACGAAAGCTCCAGCTTTCTCATTCTTTTTAATTTATGCTCATAATTGTTCCTATTTAGATGGTTGATAATTCTCAACAAATTCGAGAATACAAAGACAAACTTCCAGTATGCTATTAGATTAGAAGCTGTAAGTAAATACAGTATTTAACTAGTACCCGATATTTCAATTGAACTGTAAATTGGATACAAATCGACCGTATCCAATTACCTCGCATCCGACAATCTCGTTTTTAACATCTGTCAAGGGAAGAGCTAGACGAAAGAAAGTTACCAACAAGAGGTGCAATTTGTTTCCCACGGAGCGTAACGCCAGGCCCGTCTCGGTGACGTCTAGAAAACGTACTAATTTTGAGACAATTACGAGCGATTTTTCGTGAAAGCGGGTCACTGGGACCCGGATACAATTGAATAATTTCGTAATGTAGTTCAATCTTCTAACGCATTATCACTCGGAAATAGAATCCTATATCAGATTTCTGTAAAGGACAATACCATATAACCACTGGTATTTGACATGACTAATTACTGGGTTAAAACATAAGGAGTGGCTTCAAAATTAATTTTCATCGCATCAATATGTGAACAATTGTTACGTTTGGAATTGACTCTTCTCTGTGCATTCACTAAAATCGACTGTAACGTATAACGTATTTTAAATATAAAAGTATATGTTAAATAGTTAAACCCCATCGAGTTTCTTGTCCGTTCTTCTCGATGATTGGGTTGTTTTCCGAACCGGTGGTGGTTTTGACGTTCATAAATGACTTCTCTGGGCCTAAATTGAATATAGTATTTTTGATTTTGATTTCATAATGATAGAGGTCTGGTGTTGTAAGCGCCTAATTAAAAAACTAGCAGGGACTTTTTGATCATTTTCTTTTCTTTCTTAGAGACTTACTCCTTATCTAAAAAAGAATACGACTTTTAATGTAACGTTATTAAAGTATTAAGAAACTATGATTTTTATAAGCACTACCCATTCAGCCATGTGTCAAGTGGGGCTGATGATGATGTGGTGCACGTTCACAGGAAAGAGAAAGTAAACGGATAAACACTGTTAATGAAAAAACGCAGATGAAATCAAGGCTAACAGCTAGTATTTAAATAAAATTTATGTTAACTGGGTTTTAACTTTGCCTATAATTGGAGTTTCATATGAAAGTATATAAAAAAGGATATGTAAATGTGTATGTATTATGTAGTGCGTATATCGTAAATGTAATAAGTATGTGAAAAGTATATACATAAGCACTTTCAATAGGACGTCTATCGTTTCTCAGGGGCCAGGCAGGTTGTTATATCAAGCCAGAACAGAGCTTGTATTTTTATTTTGTCCTAGCTTGAATTCACGGCTTTGCTCGTATTAGTGCAAGCTTGATTTATCTTTCGGGAACAGCCAATTTTTTCTGAATGAAAGGTATCCAATGTCATTTTCTCTACCTCTGACAACGCTTGTAGAAAAATTCATGATGATTCGTTGAGTAATTAAAGCGAGAAAACGTGATTAACAAATAGACTAACATTTATAACATTAGTGAGGATAGTATCACGACAAAGTGTCTGCCATGTGTGTGATGGTAGGAACAGTGTAATAAAACAAAGGCGATCATGGAGAAATCTATAATCCATCAACAGTCGTCGCTGGCATGCATGCAAGCCTCTCAACATATGAATATACTATAAGTGATTTCAGAACGTAATAAATAAGAGAGAATCTCTACGGATAATCCCGAAACACTAGCACACATAATTATTCCACTATGGCGGATGTTATTCCCATTCTAAGATCAAAATATCAACTTAATTCAACATAATAGAGATCAATCTATACATACAATTACCATGTTAGAGACCCCCTGCGGGACCATAGGCCTGTTCCCGTAGACAGCTATGGGAATAATCACCACGCTAGCCTACGACGTACAGACGATTTCAAACTCCATGAAATCCACAGTTCTATAATTTCCGACATACAGTGGTTCTATAATGACTTTCCCAGGCTCAGGTTGCGTCACGATGTCTTCCTTCGCTATCAGCCGATAGTGTTACCAATTTAAATTACTATATGTACCCCGGTAAGTTCGTTAGTACATGCCGGAATTCGAACTTGCCTGCATCGAATTAACATACCACCGGTCGAACTAATCGACCACAACGACTTTTTAGACATAATGTCCGGTGTGAAATAGTGATAATTCTATACATAAAAACTATTTAACTGACTTGTATAAAGTTTATTAAACTCGAGTTTATTTAAACTGGTCACAATATTTTGTTAGGTAATTTGAATAAAACAAAAGAAACAAAACGAAAACATTCTTCTCACTAACAAAAATATTCGTTTTTGTATTTCGTATCGTATAAATGTCAAACAATGAACATGTTTATCATAGTTTCCTTTTAAGGATATTTATTGGACAAATAAAGAATCATAGTATTTGCTTTAAACGTCGTATTCATTTTTATGATTCATTCGTATAATATCTACTAGTGTCTGATCGGCGGCTTCCTTAAATATAGATTTAACCTATAATACCTCGAGAATACTACTTTTTTATGGATGACAGGTATACTCTTATGTGTGCCTTTTAATTTTCTGTGTGTCAAAGGGAGAAAGTCTAACAAACATACTACCAATCCTACGAGTTTAAATTATTTAACTGAAGAAATACTACAAATTTGTGCTCACATATCTCTTACATTTCTCTCGGATGGGCTCGCGTGCGCAAATTATAATTCATCGGTATTTTCGTGAAAAAGTAAAAGCGAATTCCCACCACAACATAATATCTGTCAAGTTTGATCTCGCTTTGATATAGTGATCTCCAAGGCGATACAAAATAATTTACTGTTAAATCGTACGTTTCTCTAATTAATAGATACATCACGAGTAATGTGCAATCGAATGCTAACTGTATCTTGGAACGATATAACGAGCGTGTATGATTTCCCAGCACGTCCCCGCGCTTCGGCTTCAGTACTGAAGTCATTACGAATCACACAATCTTGCGAGAAACGATGAGACTCGGGTCTTAAAGTCTGTACATGATTGATGGGGTCAAAGGGTAACGTAGTACTTTTTAATTTATTTCGTTATGCCGAGATGTAAAATACCCGATGTGAAACAGACTTTAATTATATATGAACTATAAAAGTATATATCTGTACCATCATTGTATGGTGATATTATGACTTCAAGGAATCATGGCAAATATTGGACAGGGAGGGTGTCAAAATTGATCCTTGAGGTACACCTGAGCGAATCGGGTTGAATGAAAAGAGTCCAATTCGACTTCGTAGCAGAACGTCCGCACATTGAGGTAGTTCGAACAATATTAACTAAACTACCGGGAATATAAATGTGGTTGAGTTTATGAATTAGTTCAACGTGCCAAACGTTGTGAAGGGCTTTGGTAAAAACGAAGAAGATAGCGAGTGTATGACAGCCTTGGAAGCCGCAGTATCTCTACAGATTACCACTACGACACGAATTATGAGTATTTCTAGCTGTGACTTCCGTGTTACTAACTCAGGAGGAAATTTTTAACAATCGAAGCAACTAACAAAAAATCGACACTTTCACTAAACTAGGTAATAAATTGTTAACAGATAGATGAATTACTGGTATTTAAATCAAAGAGATTGAAATATATAGATAAATTATATATTAAAAATGGTTTTCTATTACACGAATATTTCACTTGAAATTATGTTTTATTATGTACTGTCAAAATTCCTTATTTGCAGAGAATAAGTTTTCATAATCATGCCACAAATATGGAAACCGTGAATATGGAATGGTATTTTGTGTATAAAATAGGAGATGCGTTCCAAGGTTAGAAAATAAAAATATAACACATAATAAACAAATTATACAGAAACACATTGTTATTTATTTTATTATTATTTAGATTATGTGAGGTTTACTTTAATGATTTTCCTGCATCTTTTCATAGTTTAATTTTTGAATGCATACCTTCAAGCTCACGAGCGTGTGGCTGCTGGGGAATTAATTATTCAAATCTAGAATAGTCTTAAAATTTCATTTCTTTATCTTTAAATAAGTTTCAATTTCAGGAATATAACAACTTTCAAACCAATAGGTTAAATTTATATTTGACAGAACTGATTAAAAAAGGTCAGTATCCTTCCCACAGTGGTTTATTTAAAAGATCCGAGCAAAACGCGGTATTTTTGTAATTAGAAAGGTGGGCGTATAAAATACGGAGTGATATGTTCATTTAAAGCTGTTGTTGAATAAATAAACCAAGCTATTGTTTTAAGGGAATTATGTAGGTGGTTTAAACACTTGACAATTGGCAACAAGACGCAGATTTCCTTTTCTTATTTTATATTATTGCATTTAAATTGTTGTTTAATGTCTCCGATTTCAATTAAACATAACAATGGCCTCTATATTCATTATATAAATAAAACGAGAGTGCGATCGGCTTTTCAATGTATAAAACTTTCACTCAGCCCAACTTTTAACATCACCTCAGTTTGTATATGTTAAACTCTGTATATGTAATAAATAAATGATAGTGTATATGTCAGGAGTCAAGAAATTAATCAGGGTACTATTTATACTTCCCGGGCAACGTGATTAATGACAAGTCACATCAGGCTAATTACTTTTTTTTTCAATTTTAAGGTTATGTACAATTCTCGCCAAACATTTTGACCGCCCTGAATGTAGTTGCGCCGTACACAAATTTAGATGTAAATATGCATTTTATTATATGTATAGCATAGAGACAACTTAAAGATAAATAAATGCCAATTTTAGATTCCTACAATAATATTTTAACTTTGTTATGTATTAAACTCTTGACTGTATTGTGAGCAAGCTCGAACTTTTGGACAATATTTCTTGACGCTAGACAGTTTGAAAAGGACTATCTTTATGTATAATAGTAAACTGCAAAATGTGAATTCACCACAACTAATTTGTTTCATTTTAATCACTATATCAATCTAACCTAACCAATCCACGACATAATCAAAATCAGAAACTAATAAAAAAGACATTTAATGTAATAATGATGTAGGTGACATATAGGAATAATAAAAACAATCGAAAATCAAACACAACACACTCAGACACAATCACGCATAATCACATCGATGTGCACACACACGCACAGAAGCGCTCACGCGCACGCACAATGTTATTATGAACAAACTCACATACTCAATCTTTAGTTATAAGTATTATAAAACGCATTACTTCATAATAGGCACTTTGTAATTACATTGATATATTTTTAAAATAACATGATTGTGGTGTAAAGATCTTATAAAAAAAGATATTATTTGTGTAGCGAGATTCGACTTGTCGTTATGCCGATATCCCTCGCGGAGTGTAAATAGTGTTCTAACGATACTTTGTCCAGTATATCCAGAGTAATATGATGGATGAGATGGTATTGGTTACCAGTAGACCAGCTAACTATGGGCCTCATAAGAAAGCTCAAGGTTACCCAGCGAGCGATGGAAAGAGCTTTGCTTGGGACTTCTCTAAGTAATCGAATCAGAAATGAGGAGATCCGTAGGGGAACAAAAGTTGCCGATATAGCTCGCCGAATGTCACAGCTGAAGTGGCAATGGACAAGCACCCATAGCTCGAGCGACTGATGGCCGACGAAGCAGAAAAGTCTTAGAGTGGCAACCACGTACAAGAAAGCGCAGCGTGGGACGGCCCTCTCCAGATGGACCGATGCCATAATTATAGTTGCGGGGAGCCGTTGGTTATAGGCGGCACAGAGTCGTACGCTGTGGAGATTGTGTGGTGAGTCCTATGTACAGCAGTGGACCTCTACAGGCTGAGATGATGAGATGGGGCTGCAGTATAGCAACTGCTGTAGCGTTCAACGAATCTTGGTGAGTTTGATCATACTAATAATGTAAAGGCAAATGTGAGTTTGTTTTCTATTTCCGAGGAATAGGTCGCTTCTACATAAAAGTGAGCGAAGTCGCGTACATAAGCTCGTAGATAATATTTACACTATCGATTTTACTATAACCGCTTTATTTATTAGAACTAATAGTAAGTACAACATACTATAATATTAATAAAAGCGTATGTAACCGCGGACAGAGTTATTTTTTTAATATTATTATCTGTTATCATTATTCAACGAGAGCATTTATTAATAAGCAGAATATATGAAAACCAGAGCCAATTTGACATTTCACAACACGTCTATGACGCATACTTAAAAGTTATATTAGCCCCGTGAATATTATTAGAATCCATCTTTATATGTAGATGGGTCATAGATTTTGCCAAAAACTTTTAATATAAATAATTACAAAGTTTTAGATAATTGTTTTAATAAAAAAAATGTATATTAAATTAAAAGTCATTCAATGTACAGCATAATTTTATTTACATTATTCAAAATGCCCTCCCCCATTTTGAATACATGCCCTTAATCGACGCGGCCAGTTATCGGTCGGAGAATGCACCACATTCACCTCTATATCTGCCGTTGCTTTAACCAGAGATACTTTAAATTCTAATGAGCACAGACATTCTCCTCCAAATGTTGCCATATCTTGTAATGCAGTGATTTTAAATTTGGACTAGAAGAGGGACCAATCTTCATGCCCGATTAAGTCAATTCCACGGACAGTTAGACAGTTTAACGTGTTTTTGTGTTATGAGCTAGAGAGAACCCTGCTGGAATATCCAATATCTGTTTTCGAATATTGTTTGGGGAATAAGTTTCAATATGTTTGTTAGAACGGTATTTTGGTACATAATAGCACTGGTTTTCAAATCTTTTTCACAGGAAAACTTAAAAAATATCTCACTTAGGCCTGAATATGAGACTCCAAGCCAAATCATGAATGATGAAGGATAATACTTTCGCTGGATCCACGGAATCCGCGCGCTCGCTTTTTAACTGCTGTGGACATACACCTTATCATTCTGTTTGATATAACTTTTTTCGATGTTAAATTTTTTTTTTGTTCAAAAACAAAAATTTTCAGTATTTTTTCCCGCGTACCGCCGTAACAAAACACGAAATCTTTCTAACATATTTTTTTTCAAACACGCTAATTCAAATAATAATAAATGATTTTCTTAATATTACTAGCTTTTGCACACAAGATTTGGTCTATCCCTATGCAACAGTACATTCTTCTAGATGAAACGTACCCTTATGTGTATCCCTGAGGACCTGTATACAAACAACACCGGCAAAAGCGTCTGCTATTTCGAATAAATTGAGAAAACCAGTTGTGGAATTTAATTTAAAAAAAAAAACGACAACAACAATTGTGTTTCGTAATGACAAATCACACGCCACATCAATTTTCCTTACAAGGAAGTCATTATTCAATATTGAATAAAAGTGCTCATCATAATTCATTACTCGACCGCATCACAAATGAGAAGTTTATTCACGGGATGATGTTTTAACCGCACACGAATATACTTGTAAACGTTAAAGGAAGATTAAAACCTTTTTTTCAATAAGTCTGTGCAACTACTGAATATGACATAATTTTTGTTCATATTTTCAAAAGAATGTTGTAAAAAAATTAATTAATAGTGAAGACAGACACCCATTACAGTGCGTGACGTCACACACTCCGAAACATGTTTTGACGTTTACACTTTAACATATTCGTACCGTAGAAAAACTGTTTTGTTTAGAAGGGTATGACGTCAGTGAGTTTGTAACGCCTTAGCCACTTAACTGATAATTATGATAATTTACATACGTGTTCTCAGGGGTACAGAAAAAGACATGGGGGTGCCGTTTATGTAGAAAGGTAAGTACTGTTCCCGAGGGATATATCAATTCAACATTAAAGCGAATGAAGCCACGGTCAAAAGCCAGTAAGCTAATAATTATCATGCTATAATATGATGATAATATTTATTTTATTCAGATTTATTTTTACAATTTATAATCCACTATTTTAAATCATATTTTTCATAAGCTAATATTCTTACTAAAATATTAAATGAAACATTTCAATTTTTCATTGCAAATAGGATAGAAAAAGAAAATACATATAGATTACACGTAGAGAAAGAGAGCGTCATATGGAGGGAGCATAACACTTTTTCCTTACGTGACGTAAATATATTTGTAATATAAAAAATCTAATTACAGTCGAAGTGGAAGAAAAGCCTTACTATGGGATCCATTTCAATAAATATAATTTGATTTATGAGCATACGTGTAAACCTAATAAACTATGAATTTAATGAAAATGTACACATATCTATAGAATTGAAGTGTATTTTATTTGTCATAGCTAATCTCCGAAAAGGCTAAACCACAAATATAAATATATTCGCTGACAGATAGACACAGGACTTTTCAGAATATCTTTATAGTTTTCCCAAGAGGCTAAGGAGTGACGATGAAATTGAACAGTGCTAATTTAAAAATACTTTAGGTGTTAATCGGTAATATCAAAATTAGAAACAAAAAAGACACCCCTGACTTATGAGAAAAAATCGTAGTAATTCAATGTAACAATGAAACCTGAGCACCACAGATAGTAAATCCTTACTAATATAATAAATGCGAATGTGAGTGTTCCCGAAGTATCAAATTACCATTAACGTGAATAAAGCACCGGGCAAATGCTAGTTGTAATATTTATACTATTTTACTTTAAACAGTTTCGAAGTAAATCCGCCTAACTGTTACATTCAAAATCGTAGTAGAATCATTAAATGTTTCAACACGCCATTTGCATGAACATAAATCGTAGCGAATATAATACAAAATGATTTATTAAAACCAAGCGTGTAATTACATTATAACCGGCCACCTTGTGAAGGCAAATAGCAGTCGGATCCGGGTAATAAAAAAAATTACGATAAAATTTCCTTGAAAATGCCGGATTAGATTTTTTTTTTATTTGTACGTATACCCCTGACCAACTCCACTGAAGATTTGTAGAGCTATCGAAGATTTTTAAATCGACTTAAATTATTAGACGAATTACTTTCAAAATAAATAAAATACATTCATTTTAGATTCATATATTCATTCGCATATATTTACTCATTTCAACAGGTAACAACACTATCAGCTAAAGGTGAAGGAAAATCTCGTGAGGAAACCTGAACAAGAGAAATGTTCTTGAGGAAAAATATGCTGTGGATTTCTCAGAGTTTCAAATCGCCAATACGTCGTGGACCTGCATTGGTGGCTCATACCCATATCTTCCTTCGGGAAGAGGCCTGTGACCTTGTAATATGTCTCTTAGAGGATGATGATTACGGTAAAGGAAAACACCATTACAAGACCATAGGATGGTTGTATGGGTTTATCTAAGACTTTCTAAGTATCATGCTTAAGTTGATTTCATTTCGCCAAGCACTTATAAGTGTTTTTTCCGGTAGCTGCACATGAGAGCCAGTCCCCCTAGGATTACCGTGTTTACCATCTTAGATCATATGGTCATTTAACAATCAAGGACATAAAATACCTTACCGATTATAAATTAACTTCAAATTTTATTGCTAGTGCTTAGCCTTTATAGAAAAACGTATTGATATTTTACGTAGATAAAAGTTTGAAAAATTCTCTATCGGTTCCGTTAAATTCGATTCAGCGGTTTCGGAGATTATCCCTGACAAACAACGGACACATCAATTATATTTTTATCTATATATTTCGATTACTTATAATATGAGATAATTTGGAATAAATTCGGATTGGAATTTTGTATGGTAAATGGGATATTAGCGAATTATTGAGCCAGTTCTCATTTAAACCAAACAGTAGAGGAATACAAATAATATGTCATATATCATATTACAGTGTTAATATTTTAAGTCTTATAATAACATCGTTTTAGGATTTTCTATAGCATATAATGAATATAGTAAAAATCTAGATATATTTTACTGTGATTTAAGCACTTAATATTTGTAGGAGTAAAATCTCATTTACCATTTGATTCAAACTTAGTCAATAAGAAAATGTTGTGGATTGCTTAAATCAGAGCGCAAATTCTGATGTCACATTTATATTCATTATAACTGATATAAGTTTAGTTTGTTGGTACTTTGTAGTAGTAGTGATTCTATAAATAAGTTTATGTAATATTGGACTCCCCAAATAAACTTTGATGGATGTTTCATTTCTGTGATAAATCGAGTCAAGCTATGTCACCTTAATATTATTTAATACGCTCCGAATAAAAAAAAATTAACAAGCTAGATTATTAACAAGAAATTGTAATAGAGAATAAAACCGTGTTATGTTAATCGGAATCAATTAACTTTTACCCCTCATATATAGACGAGATTATTACGAAATTCGTAATTGTATTAAAACATCAAATGTCGAAGTGTGTTGACTATCAACGGATTTATGATATGGCGAAGTTTTGTCGAAAAACCACTTTGAAATCCATACATACGAAACTATTGACGAATATATATGTAAGCGCATCAGCTCAGAACATCTGCGCACCTAATTGTCTAATTATATTTTTATTGTATTTGTAATAGTCAGGACAAGGTTTCTTTGAAATATATATAAAAAAAAATGAAAAATCGTACGTAACAATGAAAAAATTAGGTTAAACTATCGGCTGATTTTTTAAGTCGCAGATCTCAAAGTAGCGGGCAACGTTTTTAATTTCACTACATCGTCAAGTTTAAATTTCATGGACTGGTAAAAATATGTTCGTACAAATGAAAAATACATTTTTTTAAGCTTATGCTGCCGCCAACAGTCTGTTTACTTGTGCTTCATGTGATCTACATTCGTTTGTATAGAACTTAAACCTTTATGGTTTTGGACAGCCATGTGGTTAAAAAATTTCCATAATAAAAAGTTACAGAGTGAGACAGTAAGGAGTTCTTCTAAGATATAGAATGAATGGACAGACCAACGTTTAGTTGTCCAATTGCCAGTTTGTTTCACTACATGATCACACTATAAATGAAAGATTTGATCTCATTTTCTTCATCAGTACTGGGACGAGCAACTAATAAATTCATATTAATCAATATAAGACAAGAACATTCGGTAATAACACAGTGTGGCGGTTCAATGAACATTCTCGTATCAGACGCGTGCGCGCGCCATTTTGTTGCGTAAACATAACGCAGAATGCAATTTCATGTTACAAACGACCGTATGATTTATTCTTTTGTAACAAGTGATACACGTAATAAAACTGTATGTCATTTAATTAAGTTACATCATTACAAGCTGTGACATTTTTATTAAATATTGGGGTTTTCTCGCCAAAAACTGTGAGAATATTGTAGATTAGACGTTTAGAGTGCGAGGTATGAAGTGTGAGTCGTTAATAGTATGAAAAAAAATCGAATAATAATACTAAAACTCATAAGGAGCCATTGGTAAAATACGTTAGCATTTATGAGTGTCGCTTTTTTTCCAACTGACTATACTCTGTTAGCTTGTGAGGCCTTCACATCTTTACCAGACTAAAAATGATTATCATTAACTGTGACAAGATGGGTCGGGGGGTGTATAGAAACATGATCTATGCAGCTCGGCTAACGATATTGCAAATTTTTAATTTTGATTCCTTTTAGAAAGTTATTTGCATCATATTTGTAAATATATACATATTTTTACATATATATATATTTGCACATGTACGAGGAGTATCTTTTATTTGTGACACCATATTAATAGGGAGGTTAGCAGAAAGTGTGATATAGAGTACCAACCAAAGGGAAGTGAGGCGTTCTAAATAGATAACATAGATGACGTGTTTTATGAATGGCCCCTCCTCAATAGCTATAAAGAAAATAAAATCGGTTGATACACAGAGGAGGAAATGGTACTGACCCATCTGTATAAGTATAGATAAGATAAATAAGCGGTTACAACGATAATTACTCGTAATTAGCGATTATTGTGATCTCGATGTCACATAACCGTTTTAACGCAACAATGTATGAATAGAATCATAAAGTAATATTCTACGACTGACTTATTAACCCCTTGATTCTGGAGAACCATAATGATTTAAGCGCTATACAAACGAATATAGACCATATGACGCACGACTCAAGAGACAATTTGTCAATTGTAAGTTTTAAAAAAAATCCAAGCTTATTACAAAGTTAAAATAATAACAAATGATGTATTGGAAAATTCAAATTTACCATGTAAAATATATTAGTGACTGTCTATTTTCAATTCATTATTTATTTTTCAAGTGAACAATTAAATATGGTCAGTTTCTTGTCATACACATTTATTTATTCAAATGTCGTGTTAGAAAAATAATTTACCTTACACATTGGATTTATCTTATCGTTTTGACTTCTGCTTTAACAAGCACTATGGCGTACATCATAAAACTATCATAATCTACTATAAAAATTGTGGTTTTATGCAATTACCTCCGCTTCAGTATTTTATTTGTAATCTCACTATACCCAAGTATAGTTTCGAATGATAAATATTTGTGTAAATTTAGGAAAAAAGACTGCGTACTTCATAATAATAATTTCCATATATATTAGAGCAATACAAACGGGACTGATATAAAACTATGACGTCATGATGCATGTTTTTCATTTCTCTTTATCATACCGAGGGTTAATAATCACATTGAAAAAAACTTTTCAGGAGGAAATTTAAACAAAGGCGAATCGGCAGAAACATATACGAGCTCTGGGTATTGTCATAGCGAACAACTTTCAAAATATTCATTATTTTAATGTAAATTATATTACTTAAAATCTCTCTGTATTCGAAAACTAGCTGATACCCGCTTACTTTACTGTACAGTAAATAAAATTTCAATTACAATAATATTTTTTTTTAATTCAAACGGTTAATTGAGTCACAAAATTAAAAAAATACATATCGAACAACCATAGTCTTATCCTGACATGTACAGTAGTTTTGACACGAATTGACCTCAAATGTAATGTATCTTAATTAAACATATATAAATTAAAAACTGTAAAAATGCAAATAAGTACTATAGATTATTAATTCTGGGAATAACACTTCACGGTAACAAATTTCAAAAGAAATTAACGCCATTATTTTATTTCGACTCTAACCTACTACTACTACTAAAACGACCAATGCCCGGTTTCTGAAGCATTTTAACTGTAGTTTATCTGTTTAATAGCGCTATCGGTTCGATAACTTGTCAAATTGGGTTTCTGAACACACAATGACACGAGAAATGTCAGTCTACGTCTCATTCTGTATTCAGAAGCGCATTGACAGTTAGCCGCTTGTCTTATGGATAACGTTATTGAATCAATAGCTATTGATAGTTTAACTGACGGCTTCAGAAACCGGGCACAAGTCAATTATAATCATAATTCATAGTTAGAGTAACTTAACATTTACAGGTAAGCGTATAATCTACCTAATATCTGGAAGTAGCCTGATAATTAATTTCCAATTATAAAACATTAAAGCGAATGATGTAGAGATAAAAAACGTAAAGACTCACGTAATCAGACAGACTTTTCATCCCATAAGGAAACCGCTCTCTGTCTGGGACGAGGCGTCCGTTAATGTCTCGCTCCCTCTCCGGCCAGCAGTCGTCGACGTTCACATACTCGTAGCCAGCAGCCGCGTAACCCTCCGTCACCAGGATATCGGTCATAGTACGGAATAGTCGATCACTGAAACCAGTAAACAAAGGTCAGCCTTCACTTTAAACAAAAACAAACCGTCACATTCAATTTCTTATCAGTAATGATTGCGAAGGGTGCATTAAGCATTAAAGTCAAAAATCCTGCAGCTTAAAAATCTTAGAAGCTAGCCTAGCTTATTTGCTAATTTTTTGAGCTGACTATTCGATCTTGGCCGGGCGGTTTTATAGCTTCTTAAGCGAGCGCTTAGGGCACTCAGCTGTATAGTAATCAGCTCAAGGGTATCACATTGGCCGAAACTCAGCGCCGGCTGTTGCCTTATGCAACAATCAGTAATCGAATTAAAATTTAATTGCTCCAAAGAACGGATTGAATGTTAAGCAAAAATTAATGTCAATTGTATATATTTCAACTTTGGAGCAATTGCTCAAATGTCTAAAATATAACCGAGATGAAGAAATGGAAAGCATTAATAGAACTAAAATTACGGTATACAATCCATTAAAGGGATTGTAATAAACAAATCAATCTTTATTAAGAGGACCAAATATTTCGCTGATATATTCACGATCTTATATGCGTTGTTTCTTATCTTAACAATATATTTAATAAATAAAGGAAAAAAACATAAGCACCATCGCCATCACATTGCTTGGATCACTCCTCCACGACAAGAAAACGCACATCAGTGAACACGTAGCACTTATATAAATAGTAGTTTCGTAAAACTAATAGCTTTATATTAGGCTATCGTGATCCTTTCTAGACAAGGACCATGTGTCTAAGAACTGAAATTGGAAAAAAGAATACGAAATCTATTCACTACTTTTACTACTTTTACGTATTTGAAATCACGTACCTTATGCAATTTTCAGGATCGTTTTTACAATCGGTGTTACATCGAAACCTTTCCCAGGCGAGCCAACCCATCGGTGGTGTAAGAGCCAGCCCATTGTCCAAACCAGAGATATTACCCAGCAAAGCGACAACACATATCGTCCAGCAAACAACAGACTTCCAATACGCCATAACTATTTTATCACAGCTCAAAAATAATTAAGAAAACAACGAGAATCTATCGTCTAAGAAGTTGTATCATACTTTTTTAACATTACACGCGTGGATTTATATCAACGTAATTGTTTCCCACAAACGTGTGATTTAATGAATGATGTAAACGCGAATTGTCAATAAGACATGTCACATAAGGTTATAGTCGAACAGTATGCCGATAAGGAGGCTAATCGTTCTGATCCATACAGTTCCACAGCATCAGTTATCTGTAACAAAACGGAAGCATGTTAATTGCATTGAAGAGATCGTTAGAGTTTCGGGTCAAGTGGTCAAGTCCTGTGTCACGCAAACAAATAATTAATGATAGGTTAGTAACTGATGAGATTAGAATATTGTAGCCTCTTTAATTGTATTATTACTAGATGATACCCGTCTGCTTCGTTGTGTATTTAATAGACATTTCAACTAAGAAAATGGTAAAGGTTTCTTGGAATCCAAAAAATGTATAGCCTAGAACCATCTAAGAAATATGCCACATTGTATGGTCATGTCGTAGTCATTTACGCATAAGAAGTAGCGAGGAAAAGACAGTTTATAATGACATCAAATTTAAATTTCTAAGATAATTTAATTTCATCCATATTTCAAATAGCTGAATGTATGCAAAATGTCAATTTCAACCGTAGATTTCAATGACATTAGAAAATCACTATTATACTCGACTTTTATTTAAATTTGCCAATGATTTTTCCAGCATTTAATAATTTGTTTCTAAATATTAAAATTCCTATTTAAATTTTTATTATAAAATAATTTTATATCAATGTTGTAAATCTGTCAATTTTTATCGAGGCCGGTATTACGACGGTTACATTTTAATAATGCAATATTATTAATTTAACTATAATGACAGAAGTAGAGGTTACTTCATCAATTACGTTTAAATAACGTATTTAATCTAATAGCCGTTTCAAACTATTAGTCAGAACAAAGGGTTTACATGAGCTGTTATTAAATGTAGACGTCTTGGGGTCAACGTGACGTAGATCTTTATCAAGGTCGTTTACTATGTTTCATTACTTCTGTAATAGGAATATGGTGATTTGTTAAAATGCAATTATTTATCTCTTTATATATTTATACAGAAAGATTCATCTTATGAGGATTTAACACTAAGGTTTTGTCAAATTGTATTAATTATTTTTAAATAGATTAATTTTCGTGAAATACTAAATATAGTTTTTGTTTAAATTATATACTAAGGTTCAGATATCTTAAATGCGAATGTGAAAATTGAAAATAGCTCCTCGGTATTAAGAAAAAATAAAGAGAACCAAGAAGAAAAATATTTCATTTCAAATAGAATTGGGAGTGAAATAACTGAAATAAACCTAAAATTTATTGCGAAATTTCAATAACACCCAAGAAAAAATAGTAGAAAATGTATGGTTTCAGTTCGTTAAAAAAAACGATTGTACCATTGTCATAACATTACGTTTTAATCTTGAGGAGGGTTAATGTTAGGCAGGCGGCTGATCGAAAAATGAAGCCAAGCATACGAGTACATCACAAAGTGACAAGTATGAGAAGTGGACTTAGGTTGTGTGAAAACTGAGATATGTATAAAGGGTGTGAATATTGAGATGACATCTGACAGGGGAGAGTGGAAAAGGAAAATATGTCGTTCCGACCCTACTTAAGTGGGATAAGGGTAAGAAATGATGATGACATAGAATATTCCTTTTTAAGAAGATCAATTTTTGAATCGTAACTAATATTATAATCAAATTTTGTGGGGATATAAAAAAGGACATAGGGTAACTTTGATACAAAACAGTACCGCTACCGGGAAATTACAAACAATAGTAGTACCTACGTAACATCAAATTTAAATGTATAAGATAATGATTCAGGACGAAAAATTCATTTTTTTAATGATTTGGAACAGAACACATTTCACTACCGGGCGACAATAAATATATTATCAATGACTATTATTAAAATATTCCAGGTAAAATTAGTATTCCATGAAACCTTGTATTATAAAGATGATAGTACCTTTGAATATTATAAATATTCAAATTATGGCATCTATATGATAACAGCGTTCGCTGACGTCTTGTTCTAGAGAGATGGTGACATTTGACAGAAGTATTTGGTATTATTTTCATTATAATTTGATGCCTGAATTTGTCAAGCTTATTGTTTAGTGAAATTACATTATCGCTAATGGAGAATTAAGGAATTCTTTTTTCTTATATAGTATGGTGATATGACTTTTTCTAAGCCCGCCTAGGTTAGCTACCATCCTTCTGTCACTCTGTCGCCAAGTACGTGTAAGTGTGTTTCGGCAGTTGCATTTGAGAGCTAGTCCCACTTTAGTTTTAGCGTGTTTTAGCGTCTTAGATCACACCATCATTTAACATCAGGTGCAATTTTAGTCAAACGATAAAGCCTATAAAGTATAATATAAATTTGAAAGAAGTTATTCAGATCATTTTCGGCGAGAAACTATTTTTATATGAGCAGTATTGCAATGATTATTGATAATTGTAGTATAAAATTCTATTAACATTGTAAACGAGAGAGATTGTGATTTATAATAAATACAGCTTATACATCAGAATAACACATAAGCTATATTTTATAAAGGTATTATTTCAATTGGACAAAATATACCGATATGCGTCAAGTAAGATTATCAAAATCCAGACATCTGAAAACTGTACCGGCGTGCGACATACAAATTTCAACGAAGTCACATGCAGCTACTAGTATTTTATAATCAAATAAAACACTATTAATCAATATAAATAGAAATCAATCTCCGTATGTATGTAAGCGCATCACTTCAAAACCGCTGCATTTGATTGGTCAATTCTTCTTTGTTGTGTTTTTGTAATTATCAGAACAAGGTTTGTGTGAAAGAAAATGTTTGCAAAATAAATAGTGAGTGAGTGAAGACAGAAGGCAATATATATACTTCAAAAGTATTGGCAGAATTGACATTCAGTTGTTCATTTGGCATTTTATTTCATTCTGTGTCGTACTGAAAAGAGAATATTTACTTCCACTTTCTTTGTCAATACCCGAGCGAAGCCGAGGCAGGCTGCTTGTAAATCATAAATATCGATTGTTGATATTAGTCAATACACTATTTATAAGAAGTATATACGCGTTATTGAACATATATGTGTTATAAACTCTGTAAATAGCTGATGCGTGAAGGTGATTTACCAGTGAAAATGACAGTCACTGACCGACCACAATTTACAACGTACATATAGCAGTAGAGAAGCAAACGATTAGTTGATATGCGATCACGCCAGTAGCAATTTCAACGTATGATGTCGTGTTCAGATAGATTAACACGACTATTGTGTAAAGATACTATGCAAAGAGATTAAAATATATAGAGTTGTTATTGATAAGATTTAATGATAAAATATATGGCTTGTTAAAACATAATGTGGTGGTAAAACTTTTTTAAATGTATTTAATTTTAAGTTTGAACACAATCTTAGCTGATGTTAAATTACATTGTAAAAGTGCCAACAGGGTATGTCAGTTCGAAAAAAAAACATCAGCGACCACTCTTGCACGGATAGGTAGTTTTCGATTCCAATATAAGCCATATTTATATTTTATTATTAATTCTGTAGCTGGTTGGTTATATATGTAAATATACATATATTTATATACATTGTAGTTATCCCACTGTTTTTTTTTTGGTTACTCTAAAATAATTGTATGCTTAAAAGTATTGTATGTCCATAACGAGTCAAATAATGTAAACTAGGTAACATAATATAGTTTGTGAGCACAACGTTAGATCTTGTGGTCTTATGGTGATATCCTATACATGTTAGTTGAGTGATCCCAGCTTCGATTCCCTTCCAAAACGATGTTTCTAATGAAGTAAGTCATGTATCTGGTATAAAAAAATCGGCTAATTGCGAGTCAGAAAAACATACCAAGAGTTCCGATACACCACGCAGTATGTATTTAACAGGAATTTATGTTTCTTAAAAAGTCAATCTGAGGCCCGTAGCGCGAGTTTGAATCACACTTACCCGATGTTTACAAATATTTATTTTTCTTTTAGATTTGTACTAAGATTACTTAAAAAAAAAAAGGAAAATCTCTATGGACAACTGCGATGCCAGGGGCATTTCTGTTGTATTGCCGGCCTTACAGAGAGTATCTCAATCTCTTTTTGAAGAACCCTACGTCATAGCCCTGGGGGAACACGTCACCAAATAACCCATTCCACAAATCTAGCGCATAATGAAGCTTCTAGAGAACCTTACAGTGGTCTTTATTTTGCTAGGTTTTATGTTGTGTAGACAAGCAACCTGCCACCTACGGGAGGTACAAGTTTGGAACAGCGATGAGGACACCAAAGGAAAAAGTTGTTCAGACCACTCTCCGTTGTATTTGCGGTAAAGCACACGTAGAGACCCAATGTCACTGCAACACTCTAATGATTCTAGACCGCATGTTAAATTGGGATCTCCGACAATGCGACTAGCTCTCCTTTGCAGGTATTCAAATGAGAAAGCTGGTAGGCGGGAGCACCAGTCCAGATGTGTGACCAGTACTGCATGTGGGCACATACTTGCGTTTTGTCGCAAGTCGCTATTTTAGGGTGAAATACCGCTTAGTTCAAGTAAGGATACCTAACTTTTTAGTTGCCAATTTGTCAATTAACTTTTAACTAAAAGAAACACTGTTCTCGAGACGAGTTAAATCTACATTAAAACCGCTGGTAAGCTAGTCCTTACTAAAGAGGATTGGTTTCTATAGCTAGGAGAAGAGATAATTTGATGCAAATATTAAGCTACGCAGGGAATATGTACGTAACGCACCTTGAGTCCATACGTGGATGACGTAATCGTATGCAACGGCATACGATCGTCTAATTAGTTTGATTTCCAGTACGCAAGTCAAGTTACGATAGACGCAATTAGTATTGCACTGGTCTGCCCTGATGAAGGTGTTCTATTACGACACCGTTGGGGGCTTATTCTGTACACGGCTTTCCACAATTACGGACATGCGATAGTCATCTCAATTATATATATAAAAATTGTTATGTTATGCATATGAGATTTTCATTAGAGTTGATTTTAATGCTATCCATTTTCCTATAACTCGGCACTTGGTGAGGCTACATCACGTCAAGTCTTGTACTCTTCATTCGATCGTAAAAAAAATTAGTATCTTATAATTAATTCTTGTATCTCATCTACAGTATAGGCGAAGATAAAATAGTTCAGTGCCATCTTCTTCTCTATTTGTCAACCTATTTAGATTTTGTAATTTATAAATTTTTTCATTTATATTTTTTTTTTTGATAAGCTTCGACGTTTTATCAAAAACATAATTTCAAAATACTGCTTGAACGATGAAGGAAACACCATGAGGAAACCTGAACCTAAGAAATGTTTTGTAGTGACACCGTATATGGGAACAATATAGAACTGTGGATTCCTCGGTTTTTAACCGCAAATATGTAGTGGGCTGGCGTAATTATGCCCATACCTTACTTCAAGAAGAGGCCTATGACATTGAAGTAGGTAACTTTGCAGGCTGATGATGATGATGATATCAAAGCAAAAAAATATTGATAACATTCTAAGTTCGCCAATAACTACTAAGAACTAAGAATCATAGGAGAAAAAGGTACTAATAATTGTTTTGTTTTTCTTCACATAAAAAATACATATAAAAATAATATTATATGAAACCACGATGCAAGTGAAACTTTTAAATCATTTTGATTTGAGCCATGGGCCCCACCATGTTGGCCTTGGCTGCTCTGGCGAGCGTTTTTCCCTTTACCTCTACTCCACAGCCGGCTTTATAGCGACATGCGATAGATAGATGAAAACAAATTGAGGGGATGTAAAAAAGTTTCACTTTAACAATAAAAACACGTACAAAGCCGCAGGAACAACTACTGATTTTATACGGTATATAAATACATAATTATGTTTTGACAGACCACGTAACACTTATGACAATTGTTGAAAAGTCTTTTTTATGACAGTCACGTGCGAAGCAGACTTTCAACGCGTCAACTTAAACCGACGCGACTCAAATGGCTAATGACGGTGTACGTAAGTATATCAAGAGGCCAACTGCGTCCAGCGAGTGTTTGTTTGCAATTTTATGTAATACATTTATGTAAGAAACCGCACCAATTGGTAAAATTGCTACATATGGAAATTACTTTTAAATCTATTAAAAAAAATAGCTGACTAGATGACATATCAACGCACAGCTCAAACTACTGGGGCTAGGGCCGTGAAGATTTGCATTATAAGTGAGCATTAAGGAAGGATTTTATGAAAAAGAGGATAAAAGTTTGTATACAAATCTGTCATATTCACGTCACGTAGTTATTCTTTTATATATCACTTCATATAATTAAACAAAATCGTCTGTCTGTATGTTCGCGATAAACTCGAAAACTACTGAAAGGATAGTAATCCGATCTTCCCGAATAGATAAAGTAATACATGAGAAAGGTTTAGGTATATAATTTGTCAAGGTTTTGTGTAAATGGGTTGAAATATAAATACTAATTGTGCACGCAGTTTTAGACGCAGTTGTTATTAACTGTAATCATTAAGTATGTTATTTGTTTGAATTTTGAATTGTTCGAATAATTTCAATTTCTAAATACTTTAAAAAAATACTCCAAAGTGCACGGTTATTGAATATTTTATTCTCGAATAATCAAAGTTCGCAGTTAATAAATACTTCTTTAAAAAACGAACGAACACACGACATGACAAAAAAAAAGAAGAAACAAAAGATTTAGGTAATTAATATAAAACGAAATTTATTGTATTCTCATAATAAACATACATACTTCTTGTAACTTTCTAGAAACGCGATCTTTGAATGTCATTTTCAACTTTCCCCTTGTTCATTGTAATTAGAAAACAATACTTAATACTGATGATTTGAAATAAAATAAAAGAAACGTTGAATTTAAATAAATTGTTTTATTAATATTTATATTTACACTTTCACGAGCTACTTTGCACGCTTAATGTTGTTTCATTTAAAATAAAAATCTTTTTTTTTAACTTAGGGGATCATCTGAATAGTTCTTAGCTATTTTTGGTAGATGGCGTTATTGCCGAGATTTAGGTTTTTGTAAATGTTTGGATCCCATTTTGTTTACTTAAGATCATATAATACCATACTTAAGGCTTCCCAAAGTTTCACACAATATTTTAACACTCTTATCCGTAGCTTTGCTCGCGTGGATTGAGTTTGACCTGTCCCTCGGGAACAGTGTCTTTTTTTAATGAAAGATACCTATGCCTTTTTCTATAGCCATGGCGACAACGTGTATGCAAAATTTATGACTTCCGCTTGAATAATAATTTTCTATCGAACTACTAGGTTCTTACTTTTTTTTTGGAAATCTGTGTAAATGTCTAACATTATTTTACTTTGTTGTTTCTAAGATTGATTATATTACGAGTACATTTTTCTTCAATTTTGCTTGTAAACCTTGATATTTGGACTGTATTGCAGTGTGGTTTGCTTGAAGATAAATTCAAGATTTAAATTTTCAGATATTTTTCAGTATATGGTAACAATATTTCGCTGGAGAAGAAACAAATAGTAATTCAAAACAAAGCACCCTAGTATACATAATATAGACTTTATTATTGCCCACCGGAGCCAATTGTTGACATAAAAACTAGTCCTATCTCAGGACTAAAACGACTTCAAGTTTCATTTGTATCTGTACCCAACTGTTTAAGCTAAATAAAGATCCGAGTAAAATATATATATTTATAGTATATTTTATTTCATTACATCGGTTGCATTGCGTGTGGAACAGTTGCATTAACTTTATGAACTGGTTACTAATATTATACGGGTCAATTCGAACCGGTTTTGTCTTTTTCTGCTGACAATTTAATCTCACAGTTAGAATTACGAAAACAATTTTCAATGAACTGTAAATGAGAACGCCTTTATAGGTTAAGAATTTATTTTATATATGCCATCAATTGATTAAAGAGAAAAGTAGTACCGTTTGTTATTTTAATTTTTTAAGAAACAAGTAAATGGCCTAACAGGGGTACCTAATCTAGGTTGATAGCATTTGTAACTTATAAAGTTGGATTACAAGTTATAAAAAAAGAGGCAATAACATATGCCATTAAAAAAAAATTAAAAAAATTGTAATTTTAACTGATAGCAGAAGTGCACTTCAGCACCTGGTTCAATGTGCCACAGGTTATAGAGGCGTATCAGTAGCATATAATATTCTAGACCATATCTTTAGGCAACAGTTTGACAGCCAGTCTATGATATTGCAGTGGATTCCATCTCATTTTGGCATTAAGGGGAATGAAGAGGCTGACCGTAGTGCAAAATTAGGATCGACGCACGGTATATTGAAGGAGGTTAAAGTAAATTACTGGGAAAGGTTGTCAAAATTGAAAGAAATTTGTTATAATGATTGGAGAGAGTACTTTGATGAAAGGAGTAAAGAAAAAGGTATTTGGTACAAAACAATACAGTGTCAACCTCTTCATATACCTTGGTTTAACAAATGCAATTTAAATCGACAATATGTATAAAAAAATAGCGTTAAGACTTCGTTCAGGGCACTATCCATCGGGAAGTTTTGCACATTTAATGAAGAAAGCGGAGTCACCAAACTGCAATTTATGTGGCAAAATTGATGATGTGCATCACTTAATGATGGAGTGTGCCAAGAATAGCATTGAAAGAGAGTCGTTGATGAGTATTATGAATGTTAATTGCCAAGACATCGGTATTTGTCACAGCATTTTGGCAGAACCCTGTTCGGAAGAAGCAAAGATGTTGTATGACTTTGTAATAATATCTCATCAACGACTCTCCTGTTGAAGCTCGAAAGAATGGGGAACAATGGGGCCGATATATTCAATAGAATAAAAGCTCCTAAAAATAATTAAAAAAAAAGGAATATAAGTACACTTTAGTTAGCTTATTATTTAATCGTATGACTAAAAAGAGTATACATTTTATATCACGGATAAATATTATATTAAGTAATTCTTTCTGTGATTTTAAGGCATCGCGTCGTCGGTATGAATGAATAGGTCATCGGGAGAACCGTTGTATATTTTAAGTGGGCATTCCTCTAAGATGTGTTGAATTAATTACTTTTCCGCCCCGAAGTCACAACATCAGTTACGATAGTAATATTTACTTATTTTTTTTTTTTATTACAGGGGGCAAACGAACAGGCGGGTCACCTTATGATAAATGACCACCGCCGTCCATAGACACTAGCATCACCAGGGGAGTTGCAAGTGAGTTGCCAGCCTTTTAAATAAGTGTACGCTCGTTTCTTAATGGTTTATAACTTGTAATGGTTTGGATACACCGCCGCTGGAAGTCGATACCACAACATCAATGTTCGAGGTAGAAATGAACTTTTTTTTTTTTTACGTGGGGAAAATCCGTAACGGATACCCACCTCGTCGGGCAGCGGGGGGTGGGTTATGTCCGAGTCCCACGGACTAAAAACCCCACGGTGCCTCTCACACCTATTTGGCCGGGGAGCAGAAACTGCCAATGGCATTACTTCTGCTCCCCGGCAGGTGTCGGCCCCTCATCAGGGGCCCCGTCTGTGGTCTGAGGGGTCAAGATGGTAGACCCCTCAGGAGAGGGCGGGTGTTAAACCCCCCCCGACGAACTGTGGGAGTCGCTCGGCACAAGCGCCTCCACCACGCGGGCCTGTGCAGTTTGACGCTACTCAGGGCGACGGACGTGCCCGCCCGTCCCGTCGCCCACAGGCCCTTTTTACGGCGGCATGAGGTCGTCGTCGACCCGTCGCCGCCGTGTTCGTCGACCGCGGGAGGGGAGCCTGGTGGTCTGCTCCCTCTCCCTCTCCGCCGCCTCCTTCGCGAGCATGACTCGCTCGCAGTACGAGGCGACGGAGATCCACCCGACCTCGCTCTCGACCATCTTGACGATGACGGTCGAGAGCGAGAGATCCGGGCCTATGGCCGCGACGAGCTCGCGGCGTGGCTCGTCCCAGGCGGGACACTCCTCCAGAGTGTGCTGCGCCCGATCTTCGGCGCAGCCACAATGATGGCACCCTTGCGTTGGCTCCCGGCCGATGCGACACAGGTAACTGCCGAAGCAACCGTGCCCCGACAGCACCTGTGTCAGCCGGAAGCTCAGGGTGCCATGCCGCCTGGTGAGCCATTCGACCATGACCAGCCGAACGGCTTCTATAATAGCCACGCCCGAGCTCGGTCGCTCAAGTCGTCGTCGCCATTCTTCTATCACCAGGACCTGGTGGAGCAGGGGCCGGAGCACCTCGATTTGCCGAGGTGCGAGTCTCCGGCCCTGCTCCAGCGCCTCCACGCGTCGTTCGTACAGTGACGCGTGGGCTCTCGCTTCCAGGTCCCAAGGTGGGGATCCGGCCAAAAGGGAGGCTGCCTCGAAGGAGGTCGTGCGGTATCCGCGGATGGCTCTGACGGCCATCGCGCGCTGCGGTTTCCGCAGCAGGGCGCTGCCAACGGCCGTCAGGCCACACGCCCATACGGGGGCCCCGTATAGGGCCACCGACCGCACGACCCCGAGGTACAACTTCCGGCAGACGGAGTTGGGCCCCCTGCTAGATAGCTCTACGGAGCGCCAATCTGGCTGCTCTGTACCCTTCGTAAAGCTCTGCCTCCCTTGCGGACGCGGCCTGCGAGCGGCCCCGCCTGCGTCGCTGACGGGTGTACTGGCGATGGACCGCCGTGCACGCTACGCGCAACTGCGCGATTTCGGCGGTCCACCAGTACACCTGACGCTTGGCGGGGATCGGCCCCCTAATCCGGGGCATCGCCGCATCGCAGATTTTCGACACGTCCGCTCGGAGTGACTCCGCCTCCAGGTCGACGTCGGCATGCCTGTCCGGTAACTCTCCTGTCACCCAGGCCTGCACGACGACGGCCTCCTGAAGCGCCTCGATGTTTAAGCACTTCAGTGCCCAACGCGGTCCTTCCGCCACGGGGGTCCTACGGGCTGGTCCGTCCGAGGTCTGGGTGGAGACGTCGAACCGTATGTAACGATGGTCCGACAACGTCTCCACCCCCGCAAGGACTCTCCAGCCCCGAACACGGCGTGCTAGAGCAGGGCTAGCGAACGTTATGTCTACTATCGACCCGCCCTGCTGTCGCACGCACGTGTTAACGGACCCCCTGTTCAGGAGGAGTAGGCCCGATGTTATGGCCCACTCCTCCAGCACCCTACCCCTGACGTTCGTGGCCAGGGAACCCCAAGCCGTAGACTTGGCATTGAAGTCCCCGAGCACTACGACGGGGTGAGGGTGGCTGCGACCTACGACGCTTTGCAGGTCCCCGAGGAATCCCTCAAAGTCGGCGAGACTCATACTTGGGGGTGCATAGACCCCCACTACCACTACGCCGCTGTGATGCGCCGCTACGTATCTCCTGCCCCTCAGGATGTTAGAGGGGGGGGGGAGCCGGCGGCGGCCTGTGACACTAAGGCCACCGAGCCGTCAAGGTCACCCGTCCAGTTATCCCAGGGCGGGATGAAGTACGGCTCGGCCATCACAGCGACGTGAATCAACCACTGCGCCATGCTTTGGAACAAAAGATCCTGGGCCCTGGCGCAGTGGTTGAGATTTTTTTTTTTTTTTTTTTTATATGGGCACTCCATGTCTGCCTCCAGCGACACCGGCACCACGACGGCAGTGGGCATTGCAGGGGGTTGAGGAGGGGCTTTGCGGCGCTTTCTCCCTCTCCCTCTCTTGCTCCTGGTTCTGGCCTTGGACGTGGATCCAGGCTTAAGACCTCCACTCATCGAAGTGGTGTGAATGAAATTTCAGTTCCAGGCGGGTTGTACGACAGTGGAATATAACAGCGGGTACCAGTCCAGAAAACTCCTCGGAACACTCACCGTGGTAGATGCGATAAAGGACGCAAAGAGACGCGATGTCCCGACGCAATGTTAACTTATTTATTATATACTTATTTGCGCGGGATCTGAAGCTTTTTTCTAAAATACAAATAGACTAAATTACTGCTTCTAAAATCAGCTATCGGTCAATGAAAGACCCGTCAAATTCGGCTCAACCGCCACAACACAACACAGTACCTATTCCACAGGTAACAAGTTAATTATAATTAATAGTTGCATGTAATTCTCATTAAGTGAACTATGTTCTTTTGAGAAATAAATTTCTTTAAACCGAACACCGAAATTTTACAATCACGGCAGTAGAGTACACATTTTACTCTATTTTGTGACTGATACAAAATCTAAATATGTCATTTATAAGTCGCTATTTAACCATTTCGTACACTTGCGTAATTTGTAATTGGAGAACCGAATACAGCAACGCGCGGAACATGACACACAGCCTTGTAACGGACGTGGGTGTGGCGGTTATTTAAAAGCGGTCAAATTTTGCACGAGTTCTAAACTTTACGAAAGCCAGTGAAATCATTCAAGAAAACGTGTAAATATCTTAAACAATATAGACGTCATAACAATACCATAATGATTCGAATAACACTATGTAATATAAAATAAATATTTACAGAATATGTTACAGTTTATTATATGTTAAACAATACACCAGAGATGTTTACTACGTAAATTACATTACAGACATTTATTAAAATCATTTTATATACAATGTACGATCGTCACTTGTTCTCTTATTTTATTATTACATTAAAACGTCTTTGCATATTGTAAATCACTTGCGCACTTTATTAAAATGTAGCACGTATGTTAGTGAACGGTACAGCGAGTGTATTTTTCGCTTTCCTTGAACTTATAACAATCCAATATTCGATCAAATAGAAGTCTATTGTTCGAATGATCATACAGCGAAAATTCGTAAAACAGTAGTTACAAAGGAAAAAAAAACAGTTTAAAATATAAAACAAAGAAAAGGATACAGCCCGGAGTTAAAAAAAATATAGCAACCACATCGTTGTATTATATGGTCTAACGAAAGATTTGTGTTCAGATCCTTTTCAATATAGAAACAGAAATCATTTGCAAGTACTGACGGTACGATATTTATAAGTCTCATATAAAATTATAAGACTTAGAGAAATATTGTATGCAAGATTTTGCAAAGGTAAATTGCCAATAAAACAGAATCAAATTACCAAAAACTAAAGTAAAATGATTTGCTAAATTTGAATTTGTATTAGTTTATTTTCATGTACTCGTGTATTTTCGTACACACGGTAATTACCCAAATTCATTAAATGTTAGAAGTCAAAAATAACTGTTTAACAAACCGTCCAGGATATAATTTGTTTATTATTGCTCATGGTATAAAAACAGTATTATAATTTAATAATAAGTATATGTGAGATATCTCAAGGACAACTAATTTTTTTTTTTTGTTTTTGAGGATATCATGAATATTTTCCTCAATACCTAACACAGTAATACTTTGCTGTGTATTACTAAATAACATAATGATTAGTTGTAATGAAAACCATATTTCAAATGATAATGGCGTAATATTCGTTTTCCGGGATGTGTATTCGAATCTACACGCTTAATTTTTCATTTAAGAAATATTGTAATCTAGAAGACTTGGTGTATGAAACTCAATTGGTTAACAGTGTATTCAAGTTCAAATTAAAATATTAACTCATATATTCTGATAATTACACTTGATAGCAATAATCTTTCCAGGATTAGGTAATGCATTGTCTATAGTAATATTTATTAAGTCAGGAAAATAATAATTGTAGATATTACTTTAGTGACTAAGCACAAGCATTAATTATAAAATGTAACAGAAGTAATATAAATGTTGTAGAGGTTAAGTGATAACGATAAAATGTCATTAAAAAAACCAGCCCACGATTAATCCGGCCGGTGAATAATACGACTTAATCTACTATTATACTGTTTGAGTTACATTACTCTGTCCAATGAAATTTAGTGATGCGCACATAGATATTCAAATTACGATCATTTTAATGTTTAATGATGGGGTTTAACATATTGTTATGGTTATTGAATAACCAATGTAGTTGTTAGATTTATGTTAAATACAATGTGTTTGTTTGTTTTTATTTACGATAGGAAAATAATGATGTGATTCGATACATTGTACATGTGAGTACCAATAATTAGTGTATTATTGAACTGCGTGAAGTAAATACACTAAACGACATAAATAAATCGATGGAATAATATACAGCTCGTTTCACCTTGCCTTATCTTAAAAACTGTAACAAATAGTATTATTAAAATTCTAACCAATAAATACTAATATGAGTTTATTTGTTTCATGCCATCATAAACTACTCAACCGTTCATGATCTAATTTACACGTTGTTAACGATTCTCCTTTCATAAAGAAGGAAGAACTCTGTGACAAGCAAATTGTTTTTCTTTCGTATTTTAAATATATAACGTTATTCTATTTTGTCACATGACATTATAAGACGATACATTATACTATTAATATTAAAGGCGTGTTGACTTGTTCTTCATTTTATCTAAAGTCCATCTCCTAATACGATTAACACACTTTATCAGGGGTATAGAAAAGGACATAGGGCATCTTTCATTCAGAAAAACAAGGAGGAATGGGTAAAGTCTACATTAATGCGAACGAAATCGCGTGCAAAAGCTAGTTGAATATTATGTAAGCTACGTTTAATTTAATGAAATAAATTGTTTTTTTAATAAATACATAACAGAAATCCATGTTCATGTAAAAGTAGGTCTGTATGTCTGTGTGTTTTTATCACCTTTTTACGATTTAAACTTCTGAACAGATCGAACTGAAATTTCGCATAGAAATTATATTAGAAATGATAAGGACTAGAACGAACTAAGTCACGGGAAAAATTTGTATAATATAAATAATATATTAAAATGTGACAATATATAAATAATAAAACTTTGTTAATGTACATAAAGGGACTCCTATAGTAACTCTCTATCACACAGGTCTGTAAAGACAGTACCTACTAGACTATACTTCAAGGTAGTAATAGATAGACCTTAAAAGAAACGAGGCACATTTTTTAGGAGTAGATATGGAGTTATCAGGGCAGGAGTAGTCATAAATGAAAAATGTTATTAAGGAGTACAGGAACGAAAATAGTTTGTGAAGCACTGTTCTAGACGGGTGTTATTCAAATTTCTTCTCAATTTTTTACTCGTTATTTCACAAAGCACTAATAATATTTCATATAATTGTAATGAATTCAAACACAGTTGAATAATTTACTTATGACGTAGTGATTACTGACAATGGCAGATGCGCGAACCTCGCTTTAAAAGAACAAAAAGTGTTCCAGATTGTAGAGCGGCGCGGCGTTGCACTCCGCGACAATAAAATCGAAAGTGCAGTGAAAACAGGAGTAACGTTATACCGTATGACGCAATTGCTCGACAACTGCCTTGATTATTCTGTCACTCAAATTAAATAGGTACCATACATGTTAGCTTACATGACGATTGACTCTTTTTAGTATTGTATATCGAAGTACCGATTTTTTAAAATACTTTATAAGTTCTAACGATAGTCCATAGTCTCACATGATTTTAAATGATGATGCGGTCTAAAATGGATAAACACACGAAACTTATAGAGGGAGCTTGGCTCTCAAATATAGCTGCCGAAACACGTTTATAGGTGCTTAGCGACAGATTTTGAACTTTATAGTCAGGTATGCTTACAAAAATGCTTACCACCATGCTATGGTTTCATCACGATGTTTTCCTTCACCAAAAGCATTTATTAGTTGATCGACGCGGAATCCGAACATACTAACTACTCAGACAGCATAGCTACTTTTTAAATAAATTTCAGCCTTTTATTCATACCAAGAGAGCTTAGAACCTAGGGTAGGCTGCAGACATACTACAGTAGGACGTATATCTGTCGCAATGTGTTTAAGACATGCACTTGGCTAAGAAATAGCCAACGAGTCTGTGGATTTTTAATTTTCATATACTTTCCTATAAACGTAAAGTGACCAGATTTTCTATCAAACTTTGGTAAAATAACGCCAATGCTATTTCTGTATACGTAATACGAAAGTCTCTGTACGAATGTTGCAGCTATTTGTTACATTGCTTCACTTTTGTGAAACACCTAATTAAGGAGGCCTATCCGCGACAAGAGGCGTTCGATACCGGACTTTCAACGTTAGGGGCAGTTAATAAATACGGGTATCAAATAATTTGTGCGGTGGTTACATCGAGAGCGTAATCAAATATGGAGTGGCACCACAATACATGTAAGAATTCCCACGGTCGATATTATGTTGCGAAATGATATTTGTTTTGTCTACAAACAAAAAATTACCACCGTCGGGCGAAAGTAGACATGAATCCCAATTTATCATCGTATGTCATCAGATTGATTTATTGTTGCGGTATAATAATTTACTTGAAACAAGGCATTTTTACCTTCCCACGGAAATGATGAATAGGGTGTTCCCAAACAGGTTCTATGTAGTCCGTGGTGTCAGTAATGTGTACATATAAAAGTCAATTAACGCATGTACTTTAGAACAGCTATTTGTTTTTTTTAATCGTGTTTGTTATTGTAAATGCAAAGTTTGTATGAAAGAAAATGTTAGCAAAATCGTAAGGAAAAGTCAAATTTTCGGTATAATATATTGACTCTAAATAGGCATTTTTGGTTCAACATTTTTATATGTAGTATCTCAGTAGTGTAATTACGTATGGTTACCTCCAACCGAATAGTTTATGCAATTAATTTAAGGACATTAATGTATTTAAATAAAAGAATTCAAGGTACATTCCGGTCATTAACGTTGTGCTTCTTAGGAACATTTGTCTTTCGGTAGCAACAAGTTCAAAGGCCTAAGTATAACTTTTAATTCCTTAGACAAAAAGATACCTGATAGTAAAGCCTTCTGAAGCGGCTTTCGAATTGTATGCAATTTGAAATATAACGCTAATGGGTTCGTGTTAAGTTATTCGAATACCATGTCTATCGATGTATTTTCGAGTCTTTCAATGAACCGGGGCTTACGGAAAAGGAAATCATTGTGACGAAATTACAACATGGTTGTAGAACTTTCCATATTCTGTGTGGATTTATTGTGAAACGTCTTTTATTTTTTAACCGACTTCAAAAAGGACGAGGTTCTCAATTTGACTGTATTTTTTTAATGTTAATTTTGTCATAAGTTTTATATGGTTGCCAATTGTATACATTCCACTTCCACTTAATTTTATTCCAAAACCGGAGTGTGTGCGTTTCCGAAAGCATGTTAAAACCTTAGAAAAAAAAGTTGGCATTTCTATTGGCGGGTAAGTTACATGTTTTTGGTTGTTGTTTTAAAATTGGTTTTAAAATTCAAAACAGAAATCATGGATTTAAGGGGTAATGGAAAAACCTAATGATATATGAATGGCTCGTTAAAATCTGCAGTCAAGCACCTTATCTAATATCAGAATAGATTGGGATAAAACGTCTATACAATACAAATAATCGTAGCACAAGTAAAAGAATAAACATGTAATTAAATATTACAAAACGCGCAACGCGTTTGAAATCATTAAGTGGGGTGTAATCAAGTGTAATTACTAGCCTGTCAGTTCATACATAAGATAGATGGAATAAGTGGCTTATTGAAAAAAAAATCTCATTTCTTACTTTGTTTACCTCTATGTTACTACAGCTTAATTGATATAATCCATCAATCATAATCAATAGCATGTGTAATGTCAATTGTAATGTTTACGAAAACTCTTGCAGGATTTTATTTGTTACCATTTTCTAACAAAACTATTAAGATTTTCTTTGTTACCAAATTTATACTAATTTTAACAATTGTGTTATCAAATAATGCACCTGTGAAGGATTCTACTACGAATTCGGAACATAAAGCGGCCATATTTGAACAAATGGATCATTAAAAGATTAGACATAAACATCTTTTGTTACATGCGAACGTGTCCCTGTGCGCCTTTGTTACCTCCCTAATTAACATACTGACTCACTGTTGACGTGAACTCCTTTGGAATACAATAGAGATCACAGTAAGTGTGAAAGTGGCAATCCATTGTATTTAAATTGCTCATATTATATGCAGTATGTCTTGTCTAAAATTATTTAATACCTTTACCTATTCAAAATTTGCTAATATGGAGTAACAATCAATAAATATACCACGTGAAAGCCTATTCATGTAGAATAAAAAAAAGGATTAAAGTAGTTATTGCTCGTTACTTTTAATTTTAAGTTTAAGTTATATTTTAATTTTATTTTACGGGGTGTACATGGTATGTAGCCTGTATAATAAATATCACGAAAAATCTTCTATATGCTTATAAAAAAAACGCAAAAGGTCGTGAGAAACAAACAACTCCAATTTTATTTTCATGTGTCTAAAAGTAGAAATTAAAAAATGAATTGCAATACATACATAGACAAAACTGTACTCATGACATATCGACCATTCTTTACCCCGACCTCATGTAAATATTTTTGTTTTATATATTTTTCCAGAAAGTATATTTAAAAACTTTGAAATGACAATACGCCCCAATAAGTTGAATTATGAAACAACTTTTGTAAAGCCTGTTTTGTTCAAAAATTCATAGCTATTTTTCGGTTGCGGGGAGAATATCAGCTAGTAATTAATATAACAGTAGTCGCGGGCAATTGTTAGTAGAGAATAAAGAGACATATTCATATATAAAAATATGATGACCAAATAATTGTAACATTAAAAAAAAATTGACATTCAAAATAGCGAGCATAATTTATAATATTATTGACATAGCGAGAAATATCCATTAAAATTAACCTTGTAGTCTTTTTTTAACTTAAAATTAACGACGTGTGAAGAAATAATTTATCAAATACGTTCAGTTGGTATACGTAAGCGTAAAATTAGTTTAACTATCTTGTGATATAATAAATTTTCTCATTGGCTTTGATGTGCAGTCGCTGGAACACACCTATAGGTGCTTGACAATAGACTTGCATCTTAAAGGTATCATGTCATCATGAAATCATGCTATGGTTTCATCACGATGTTTTTCTTCACATGAAGCTCTAATAGAATTCGAACCTACATCGTTCGATGAGGCCTTTGAACACGTCATCACCGAACCCATCATTCCTTTAAAACGTCACAATTACAGAACTATGTAGTGACGTACGATAAGGAAATATTTATGCAGGGCGGCATGGCAGTGGTCGCTGTCGTTTATAGATTTTTCTATGCTTACCATTGGCCATAATGCTATGACGTCGTCATACTACATTAAAAAAAAAAACAAAAGTAAAACATTCTTGCTTGGTTTATATAATATTTTAAATAAAATTATGACTTTGTTCGTCCTTTTGTCTATTTTCCACAGCTATACCTATAAATCTAAAGTAGTAAAGTTTTACACGAGACTTGGAGGATCATACAAGATACTTGTTATCTTTTATATATCGAACCCATAAACGAAGTTGCGGGAATAGTTAACAAGTATAATACTTAAAAGTGGATAACCGCAAACTCGAGCCTCACGTAAATGAACGATTTTTTAAAAATTCTTTAATACACTATTTGAAATATAAACATTAAAACCGTCAGCTAAAAGGAAACTTAAATAAGGAAAATTATTTTTGAGAAAGGTTTTTATATTACCATCGCGTCGTTTAGCGAGAAAAAATGAACTATACATTTCTCAGCGTATAAAATTGCCAGTATGCTTACCATATAATATCAAAATGGAGGACATGTGCATCTTTACCTGAACTATCCTCAAGTTTTTATCGAAGTGTCTCCCTTTTCATAATTACGCGCGAAAACTGACACCTCTTGAGCCTCCACGCGGTATGAATGTTATTGCTATTTTAATAAAGTATATCAAATTTAGCTATTAAAACACTGCTATTTCACAGGTGATAAGCGAGAACCTGCTATATTTTACTATCACTACATTAATTTTCGTCTGCCACAAATATAAGAATTTCTGTGAAATACCTGTTCAAATTGTTTATTATATACATAAAAATGTTTCTCAGCCCATATTCTATACGAATACAAAAAAAAAAATTAGAGGAATTATCGTACCAATGCCTTTTTATTTTAGTTGTTCCATCTAATATATTATAGACGCATCAATTCTGTTACAGGAACATTATATTACATATGAAAAGCAGCAGCTATACAAATTAATAATTTTACATCACAAATGATGTTTCACATCACGTGAAAAATAACAGTAATACATGTGACCAATTTTAAGCAACACGCACGCCTTCCGTATATAAGTTACTTAGTTTTAAATAAATGATGATGTTTTATCTGAAATTGATAGTTCAGACAAGTTATAAAATATTTATTTCTCTCATCTCTTTGAATCACATTTATCTACTTTCCTATTAACTCTTCTAACTGATAACCCTAGTCGTGCGTTAGTCCGTGCATTACATCGTTAAATATCCTTTGCGCAATAATCAGTAGGACGATATTTCTAAGCTATTATTATTGCTTGAAACGCCAAATAAATGTTCACAGCAGACATAATAACAGTCAGCGCATTACTACTCTCTTTGTCGAGAGCATGACTGTTTTTATCGTTTTCACAACAATTACAGGAGCACGATCACCTTTTTTTGTATTTTGGCTCATTAATCATTGAGCAGACTGTAATAATGTGATGGCGCGTGCTCGTGTATTCCAAGGCTATCCTTTCTAAACTAAATACTTGTCATCAAAGCTAAACGGTGGAATTTTTAGACTTCTTAAATCATAGACAAGGTTATTATGTTGCGTTTGATACAAAAAAATAAACTACATCCAAGCATCAAGAATATATCTGGACCATTATAAAATTCACGTCAGACTTTTCGACAAATTTGTTTATACAATAAACGTCACGGTGACTTATCGATGGTTGGACCGCTCCACCGATCCTTTATAATGTTATCGGTGTCAAATGATGACAGCTTTCCAGCAATTTCCACCTTTTGTTTAATATGGTATATATCCAAGGTCATCGGTTGACCGAGGACAGTTCTATCCTGGACATCAAAGCGGAGAAACAAAAGATAAGATCTTAAAATAGTATATAACCGTAGAGGTGTATAACCACAGTGTAGCTGTGTGATAATGCCTTAGTTTCACTTTTGTTTTATTGAGTACAATTTAATCTACCCAGAGCATAAAAAAAATAAAGACTTCGATGACTACTTCATGAGGTTGTTAAAACAATTTCAGCTTAGCTTAACTCAGTACGAGAATCGATGATATATTTGCGACTCCAAGTAATCTTATCTTAATCTTATCTTATCAGTAATCTATAGTTTTATATTCTCTCACTAAACCATACCACGTTCAGACTCTTCCAGAATCTAAATTGCGATCACCATACGTCTGGTAAATGATTTAGTATGTAGCTTGTGACCACAATAAAAAAACAACGCCTTTCGTCACCATCACCTGATGGAATCATCAGACGAATAGTTCAAGTTAAAAAAATTATAGAAAATTAACACTTATACTTAATTATTCGATTTAGAAAAAAAATTGCTTTATACTAATTTTATAGTACAAACTAATCATTTTTGAACAGTGTTAATAGCTGATGATAGTATTCAATATAAACTGTATTAATTACCTCATAGTTTCATTTAAATTAAACTTGACCCCGACAATATTGAGAGGCAAGGATGGACATGAATTACATAAGCTGTATCGTATGTCGGAAGTCATTCAATTGACACTAAGATCCTATTACGAAGAACAATTTTAATGTCAAATGGTATATTATTATAATATGTTCGACTTCTGACATTTATTATATTTTTTATGTTTTTTTTTAAACGGCTAATACAAAGAACTAACTTTTGCAAGCGTCTTCGCTCGTATTAATATGTACCTCTTACCACAGTATTTAGAAAAAGAAACGACGCCTTAAGTCGGAAAAACTTAACAAACACACTAATATTCGCATTAATAATATTGCTTACAATGAATTACGGCGTTCCGTGATATGCTATTTCGTATTATATTACTGTTTGTAACAGTGATACTATAATGATTAGAATATTCATTATTCGTATCGTGACTTTCAGTGTGAGCGACGTAAAATGCTCTCAATTACACAGTCATTGGCTGATGTGTAATATTTGTTTATTTACACGCTGCGATAACAACAGTCGACATGTTTCAATAACAATAATCGATAACAGATAATCAATAGCAAGATAATGATATCTTTAATAATGTGTTATCCGTTGCGTATAAATAATTCTTTATTAGCTGGTATAATCATGACTACCTCTACAAATACGTCACAGAAAGAGAAAGGTCGATACGATAAAACTATGTTTTACCTTCATATACTTTATTTTCGAAGTACAAATAAAAGAAAGTAGTTGCTAATCAAATATACTAGGAGATTTAATCGTTTCCCGATAGCTTGTATTCGTTCCTACGTGAATAAGGTGACCACGATATTCGTATATAGTATTACATAATGAAAATGTTTTTAAAGCTTGCTTAAATTGTTATCTTAAAAATATCAAGTCGTAAAATGTGTTCCCAAGCATATATTAATGTATTCCAGTAGCCACAGTTGAAAAGTAGACATCTCTCATGATTTAAAACTTAGCAAGGATTTCTTAGGAAATAGTACTAGATTTCCTAAAAAACATTACCGATTTGCTAGAAAATAATTTTAAGAGCCATCATAATCGACATGTCAGTCTTCAAACTCTAAAGTGAGTATTACAAAGTTTATAGTAAAATTCAAAGGGTCGACACAAGTTTTTATTTTTTTTAATATGCAGGGTTAGTTATATGCAGTACTATTCCCAAGCTATAAATTGAATGTACATTTTCGCAACATACAGTCAGCATATGGTAAGCTAATATTTCATAAGCCATAAAGTTATATTATCGTATTTGAATTAAATTAGTCAACGAATCAGTTCTTTAGAATCTCCAAATTTATTTTTATGTTCATGGTCAACCTACATCTAACCTGTGCAATACATTGGCAACGTCCGCGCCTCGCTTCACCGCTCGCCGATAAAATGAAAGCAGTTTTGCCGGATTCCTGACATCACGTTTATTTTGGACGCGATCCGAAGTCGCGTGAACGTGTGTTTGTTAAACGATTTGATCTCCGGGCTTAAACTTTTGTACACACAAATATTTTACGAATTCATCCTAAATACAATTCCTGTAGGTACGGTCCAAAAACAATGACCACTGCCGAAAGACAATAATCGGTAATGAAAAAATAAATTAGCCGTCACGGCCGCTTTACAGGCATGAAATATTAAATTTAATATTAGAATTTATAATTAAAAACGTTTCAAGTATATTATAATTCGATGGAAATACTACGTAGCTCATACAGGAAAACAACGATATATACACGAGCTCAGATAAGAGAGTTAATGATAGTGGTGTAGAGGAGGCATGACGCCATGAGAGAGCGTCATGCCATTTTCTGTGACGGCATGTTGGTCGATTTTACTACCAAAGCGCTTTTAGGGCAAGCGCTTAAGGCATTCAGCTGATATATATGTACTAAGCAGTGGTAATAGTAGGGTAATATCCGAATGGAACGTTGGAATGGAATCTCTTTTGTTTTGTCGCACTTTACGGTCTTTTTATATGCAGAAACGGTTGACGATAGATTACAGATCACTGGTCGCCGTTATTTTAGCTTTCATTTACCTTACTATGGGACACAATGCCGCTACTTTACAAGAAACTAAATAAGTTTAATTAATTAAAAGTTTAATTTGTAAAAGTAAAAAAAAATGCAAAAGAGTCCCATGAGCTGCGAACGTCATGATTCCTTATACCCCTCCCTACCCATTAAATACCCTTAAGCCCCATTCTCACTTCTTGTCACAGTAAACGATACTCTCTCGCCTACCCCCAACATAAGTGTGAACGTAATTTGTAAACGGTCCATTATGACCATATTCTAAAGACATACTGTATAATAATATACCACAATTCATTCATTACATAACTTTTAAAATAAATGAGTATATTTTTTACAAAGAATATATAAATATCGTAGGATAAGTTGACATAAAGATCGTGAAGTATTACGAATAGAAATTTATAGATAAAACCTTCGACTAGTCGATAGTATGGAGAAAAGAACAAGGTTTTTTTTAAATAATATCCATAGATATTAAATAAATAAGAAAATCGATTACAAAACATAGGAGAAAAAGGCAGTTTTAACCGTTTCCACTACGCCTATTTATATATAGCTAAATGAAAATTTTTGTCATGATAGAAGTGTGTTAATTGTTACTTTTTATTGCAAAAACTAGAGAACGTATTTGAAGCGATTTCAGAGTAAAATAGCTTACATACACTATCGTTTATCCTCAGCTTCATTCGCGCTAATATAAATTTGACCTCCCCCTTGAGATTGGTACATACTTTTTTGACAAAAAGGTGTCCTATATCCTTTTCTGGATCCTTGACAACTTCTTCTTCTTATTACTCCTATTCTACGTTCACACCTTTTATACACATATAATTTTTCACACAATCCATCCACACCTTTTTCGATCTTCCTCCACTCCTATATCCGTCCACCTTCATACTCAAAACTATTCTAGTAACATGACTTTCATCTCTTCTCATATTATGCCCGTACCATGCTAACCTATTACTCGTCAACTTCTCTGACACTGGTACTATTTTGAAACTTGCTCTGACATACTCATTCTTAATTTATGCATTCTGGTTACACCACACATCCATCTCAACATTGGCATCCCTGCCACGTGTAATATTTTCTCATCCATCTCTTTCGTAGCCCAGCACTCGGATCCATATAACACGGCTGATCTTATTATAGTTTTATACAACTTTCCCTTGACAATGTTCATGCAAAATTTCAAAGCGTAACAAACAATCAAACTCAGAAATTTATAATATTAGTTAGAAAGTAGATTAGTTTACCTTTAATTGGCCAAAATACGACAATTAAACGTGAGAGTTGCCCGAAGATAATGTACACCGTCATCATTTATAAGGACACAAACGCAGGTGAACCCACGTGCGGCCGTTACCATGTTGTATTTTAGAATGTCTTCATTAGATTATTTTGAAACGTTTATAAAATTGCAGAAATATAAAATGCAAACATGATAATGAGGAATCCGTGGCCTACTTTCAAAACATATATAACAAGTGATTGTTGATCTGTATCTAATTAGAATCGAATTTGACTTGTTTACGTTAAACTAATATTGGCACGTCGACACACTTATGTGTCGAATTATTTTTTAATTGCACATATAGAATAATAATTAATTATAAACTTTAATATTCTAATAATATATCGGTGTATTACAAACTCAAGAATATCGAGACAATGAACCGAATTGTACAATAAAGTATAATGAATATCACTAATAAGTAGTAGTCTGTAATTACGGCCGCAGTAATTAATAACCCTAATGTAATAACATGCATTATTTATCTAGTTTCTTCTACAATCTAGTAACCGTCTAGTAGTCGATATTCGAATATAATCAATCAATGTTTCAAGTATCAATTGTCAGAAAAACATACTGTTTCAAAATCAATTTTCCTTTTAAAATTAAAGCTCAACACTTGAGAGACAGAAAAGAAAAAGACATTAAATGTTAAATGACTATGTGTTCTAATATGAGGAAAATGCTAAACCCTTTTTTTTCGAACTGACTACGCTATTGGCCTGGCAGGCCTCTACAACCAACTTCACTGGACTACGACGATGCGCTAAACATCGTGTGCCTGGCTTTTAAGTGAAGCTGTCGGAACATACCAACAGGTGTCTGGAGACAGATTTTATCCAGGTAGCTAGCCAGGCGAACTTAGAGAAAGCCCTACTACCATGCTGTGACTTCATCACGAGAGCTTCACCGAAATCTCCAACTCAGTTGTAAGGATTAACCATGCAACTAAGCCATTATCGTTTTGTTTTAGTTTTTTTTTAAACAAAAGACGAACCGACTCTTTTATTAACATAACTTTTTTATTCGTCACATTTCAACGTTTCCAAAATTGTGATATGATTTCATGAAACCACGATGCAAGTGAAACTTTTCTCCGGATCGTAAGCATTTAACAGAAATATTTCGGAAACGCATTTTAAAAAGTGATCACAATATATATTTAAATCATTATAATTATTATTATTTAATTATTCATATTAATTATATTATAATAACTATTAATTATTATCAAACAGTAACAATAATATTATTAAGCAATATTAATTATGATCATTATATAATCTTTTGAATATAGCCATGGGCACTGCTATATTGGCCTTGGCTGCTCTGCCGAGTGCCTTTAACTTTACCTCTACTCCGCAGCCGGTTGTAATGCGACATGCGATAGATGGACGAAAATCTTTGAGGGTATCTACAAAATGTTTCACTTTAATATACAATATGTTATTACAAATTACGCTTGACAACCCTAGCACCATTTGTACCGGAAACTTTCCTGTTTCAATGCGTATTCTTCAATTATTTAATACCGTATTTTACCACCAACTTCATCCGCATTACAGAGATTCACTTTCATCGTAGGCCTGTTTGATAGTTACAGTAGAAAACGACCAGTTTACTCTGAATCGGTGTAACAAACGAAATTCAATAGATATGAGGTCATCATATATTGGATGTATAAACTAGTATTATGAATTCTAGACATATTGAACCGGTAAAAGATGAAATATATCTTAGAAATCTGCTAACCACTTCGTAAAGTGAGTGAGGTAAGTGGGTCCTCGAATTCAGAAATCCTCTCTAAAAATTACAGAAATGAACAACAACACGTCGATTAACTCTAAGTTTCAGATGAAACGGGCATAAGCTTTCGGTGAAAGAAAACATCGTGCTGAAACCATAACATGGTGGTAGGGCTTTCTTAAACCCGCCTGGCTAGTTACCACCTTGAACATGAAAATCTCTCATCAAGCACCTATATCTATATCCCAGCAACTGCACTCGAAATGTTTAGACCATCATAAATCACATAATCCTTTTACATCAGGTGAGATATAAGTGTAGTAGGTGGTAGAGCTACGCTGAAGCTATTACTGGTTTCAGCATATATGGGTCGGCTCGCCCGGGGTAGTACCACCCTCTCACAGAAAACCGACGTGAAGTAACAGTGCTTGCACTGTTGCGTTTCGTTCGGTCAGTGAGAGCGCCGGAGGCCCACATATATTAAAAGGCCGGCAACGCACTTGCAACTCCCCTGGTGTTGCTAGTGTCTATGGACGGCGGTAATCACTTATCATCAGGTGACTCACCTGTTCGTTTGCCGCCTATAATATAAAAAAAAATGTGGCCAAATGTTAAAATAGAATTTTTGTTTTCACTGAAATTATTAGTATGAATTATTTTCATTTATAGATATTTAATATCGGCTGTATTTTATTTATGAAAACTACATTAGTGCAAGCGAATCAACGAACAAAAACGAATACACAATATTTGAACAAACGAACATGAAGCTTATCTGATGTAAAGTTGTCACTGCAGCGTGCAGCCGTATACGATCGACCTCAAAAGAACCAAAGTTCTGAAACGTTGGAACGGCTATATTGTTGTGTGATGCCAACCACACACTCCCAAGCGAGCCGCAGTTACTTTACAGTAGAAGTAGAAAAATATACCACTCTTTAGCATTTAAATAACTTATAATTGTACATATGTTTGACTGATTGTTCAATAAAACAATAAACGACCTTTAAGTGTTATATAATTTACAATCCAACACGGTGTAACCTTCAGAATCAATTATTTTAATAATCCTGTATAAATATGCGTAATTTAGGAAGTATTATCTGAGCTATTAAGAACCGTTAACGTGCAGAAGTACTGGAGACGACATTGTATTTTTATTACCATTTTTAATATACAAGGTTATTGTTTATCATAATAAAACGCGATACTGTTCAGGGACCATGTTTGAAAAGTAGAAAATATTATTTGTGGCATCTGACATATAGTACGCATGACTGCTTAAAAAAAATCAGTTTATAACGATGATAATGGTTTTTTGTATGTAGTACCAAAATCTTCCTACGAGTACAATACCTAGTTTTTTAATTTGGTATCTCGGGGTGTAGATAGTCGGCTAAGTTCGATTTCGTATAGCGTTGTCTTTGTCTATCGCAGTCATTATGTTGTGCGATAGAGAGAACTCTTTACGAAACCAAAGCAAGCCAATCTTAGCCGTGATATCTTTATGATAGATTCCCTTTCAAATATATTCTCTAGTACGTTATACTAGGGGCAACATATTGTTGCAAATGTGACAATAAAACGTGTATTTAACGCTTACAAATTGACTTGACTCTTACTCTTGTCGATAAACTTCTCGTTAAGTATTGATATACGCCATAAATAGGAATTATATGTTGTCAAAACTAGGGATGAGCGATATTAGAAAAACATCGATGTTGACATCGAAGTTAACATCGATTTAAAAGTATTGATGTACGATAAACATCGATATGTCTAAAAAAATCGATGTTTCCGGTAGCAAATAAAAATCTGGTGTACAGTAGTTGAACTTGAGCATTAGCTAATCCCTAGCTAGTACATCCAACACTAGATGGCCCTAAAGGATATTTTATTCTCATAACATCTATGTGTCGAAGTTATCGAAATAAAAAATGATGTTTCCCAGCTAAATATCGATATTTATCAGATCTATAAAGGAATGGGGGTGCTCAACGCAGCAACACTGCGCGTGAGTCAGCTTCTCAGTCCAGTTTTCAATCACACACCGCGCCGCACCAAATGCCATATTGACTATACCATGCCTATGCACAATATGATTTATGACCCTACCTACAACATGATTTTGTCTCTAGTATAATATATAAAATACACCTTCATGTCAAACATACCTACAGTATAATGAGTCCTATATAGTGAAACTAAAGGAATTGAACTCCTTCTATTGAATATTTCCGTATTTTTTTCTTTTGTTATACGTTTTGTTCTTATAACTACTCAATCGATCATAACGAAATTTTGTATAGACATTTGGTACAGTTAAAAAATAAAGTGTATCTATCATTCATTATTAAAAGTAGTAGTCTGCAAGGATATAGAAAAAGTATATTTTACTACATTAATGAGAGCAAAACCGCTGGAATGTTTTTTCCGTCTAAAGCGTATTATTATTATATAACAACATTATTTTGTAATAGCAACCGCCCATGACTTCGTACGCGTTCATTTTCTACTTGAATATAAAAATGAATAAGGATGTACGCAAAGTCAATGTCCATTCAGGGATAATGTAGCTTCCTATCGATGTAAACATTTTTAGAGTCGTATGAATAATTACTCCAACAGACGAACATACTATATCGTTAATAAGAGTATAGAAAATCAAATAAGTTTTAATTATTTGTATGTCTTGATACTTGTAGGATTATTATGATTTAGTAAAATAGTATTTCGAATAGTTTCACTGTATCGTATGCTTATATTATCAGAGTTATAAATCTATGTAATAATACTGTCTAAGCAGCGAGGCCATAACGTATTATTTCGGTAATGTGAATGGTAGTTAAGCAATATAGAGTGAATTGGTATTTGGGTAAAAATTTACAATATTTATTACATATATGACTAGCAACTACCCGTAACTAAGTGTGCTTTGAATCACAATATAAAATTAATAATAATAGTTAGTTTAATCACGAATTAAAATTATATAGATAACATAGAAATCTTCTGCATGACAATGGAAACTTAAAATTGTCTTCTTTTATAATGATTTGTGAAATTAAAGGATAGCAAAACCGCGTAGCAGAGCTTGTACATAAGATAAATACGAAAATACGATCGTTAAAATCACTACATATTATAAAACAAAGTCGTCCGTCACGTCTGTCTGTCTGTCTGGATGTTCGCGATAAACTGAAAAACTACTGAATGGATTGTAATGCGGACTTCACCAATAAATATAATAATTCACGGGAAAGGTTTAGGTATATAATTTGTCAAATTTTTTTTGTAAATTGGTTGAAATATAATGATAATTGTTGAAAGAATCTGAAAAAGTCAAGCCACTGTAAGCGTTTCATACGTATAAGTAGGTATATATTTTTTATTACCAGGGCAAGCCAACATCCGCCGGTCTTGCTAGTTGACTATAAAATAAGATATACTGTAAACTCTTTATAATATTACCTATTACAAAGGTAACTTCAAATATAAAGACATCAGTTCAATTTGATTGGTTTACCTTCAAAACATATACCATTCATTGCCCAAAAGTAATTCTATATTACGAAGAAATATATTCCAAGAGATGTTTTTACATATATACAGTGTTATCAATGTTATCAGATTTAAAAAGGCTCTGACTAAATCTATGGTATGCCAAAATTCCTCAGAAAAACACCTGAGGTCTTAAACAGCCACCTTGCTATTATTATTGGTAATTACCATAAAAACATACGCCATTGCTCTTGCATTGCAGAGTCTTTAGGAAACTTTGCTTTCAGTTACTCAAAACACCAGGAACCTATCTTATCAATCATAAATCTGTTTTGAAACTGTTAACATGACCAGTAAAAAATGCGTTATGTATTGACGCAGAAAGTTATTTGAGACGTGCAATAAATAAGGACAAAAAAATAACTGAAATAACTAACTAATACTCTTTATGACAAAACTTTGTATGACGAAAAATTATGTTCAGGCCCCTAAGTTATAAAGAGGTTTCACTGCATTTATCATTATCTTTTTATCCTTATCCCGCCTGAGTAGGGTTGGCACAACATGTTTTCCTTTTCTACACTGCATGGATGAATGCAATAGGCACGGTGGTAGGGCTTTCTCTAAGTCCGCCTGGCTAGCTACCACCCTCAAGTTGAAAATCTGTCGCCAAGCACCTGTTGGTGTGTTCCGGCAGCTGTACTTGAGAGCCAGTCTCCCTCTAGGCTTAACGTGATTACCATCTTAGACCACATCATCATTTAACATCAGATGAGATTGTGGTCAAACGTTAACCTATAAGGTATAAAAGGAACATATATAATATATATTTAAATAACTTCTTCAGTCTTAATTATTCTTCTATCAAGATTAAGTTAGTAAATAAATTAGCACGTTCTTAAAAATAAAATATTAATCAAATGTTAATTAAAACACGTTATGTTGATTTTATTAACTTCAACTTTGTTGGTAATTCCCATACGGATCCGGAATTAATAAGCAGCCCGTGTTTATTCATGAAAAAAATTATGAATAAGCGAGTTTGAAGTTTTAGTGGTTAAAGACGATTATTTAAAACTAGCGACCCACCCGGATCTGCGCTAAATCATGTGGCGTGATAAACAACTAAACGATTTCTGTCAATTTTTAATTGAACTTTACAGTTCATTAAAGTCAAAACGCTATGTAAAAGTCTTCATACAAGTAACTTTGTTTGTTGTGCGTAATTTTAATTCAGTAATAGCGTATAAGTTTTGTTCGAATCCGTAATTTCCGAGATTATCCCTGACAAACGACAAATGTTTTGATTTAATTTGTAAACATAACTACCAATTACCAATTTCATTTATATAATGTATAATCTTTACAGGAAAACCTGTCTTCTGGGATTCTTGAAATGATTATTCCTCAATTAAGTTAGGTAATTTTATAATGTTTGGTAATTATAAACCTCAGGCTAAAAGTCTATCGTCTAACATCTGTCGGTTTTTCAGTTTGCAACGTTTAAATTGAGATTGGTTTTTATGTTTCTACTATTCACAATAATCTCTAATACTCCAAAATACCGCTGTATAGCTGGAACACAATATCCTTTTGCATTAAGCTCACCAGTATGCTAACTAAAAATGCAATATAATATCATTCATACAAATAATTAGATTATTTTCGTTTAAGCGCAAAACCATTAACTATAATAACTGTATGACTTAGATTATCTGTTCGAATCAGTTTTTACTCTACATATGTACTCGATTCGCGTTTTATTTTAATGGGTTGTTAGATAAAAAACACAACTGCTTGCGTACACTACTTTAGTGGTTCAAGCTTGAATTCATTTACATAATCTCACATATAAACAGTTTTGCAAACAGCCTCGACATAATAACAACCGTAACAATCTAATTGTAACATACAAACGGATAAATATGCGGTTTACATATATATGGATATCTGATATAAAACGAGCTTCGCGCAATATTATGTGATGTAAACTTATATAATTTATATTTAAGAGTTCGTTGATGTCTTTTTTAAAGTATAATACAAAACGTGCGCTTGCGCAGCTTTCTTTGCAATTTTTTTTAATGGTGAGAAATATACTTGTATTTAGTCATTTGAGACAATGCAGTCAGAAATATACTTTATGTTTAAAGTATCATACAAAAGCCATTATACTTGTTATATATTTGTTTACATGTCTCTTAATATTATTTGTTGATTGCACGGTTTCACTAAAATACACGAGTTTTTAAAGCTCCTATTTTAATATAACTTTTTATTTAAATTTAAATACCATTACAAATTTTAAAATAATCAAAGAAAAACTCGTTGACGTTTCTAGTTTAATTATACATAAAATTATGATTTCCATATTTTTAAAGGAGAAACGTGATATTTTTACAAAAAAAAAATATGTTAAAAGCTTTTTATAATTTATTCTGATAATGATGTTAATTACTATTTTAACATTTGCGATACAACTTTCTCAGAAACTTTCTATAGTGTGACATAACATATTAATTATTTACATGGTAGCGAAACATATAATTGTAGTAATTTCTCGAATTATATATATTTATTATTTCTAGTTTTTCGATACTAAACACAATTTTATTTTCACTTACCGTAGTAAGAAAGACGACGTAACGCGTACACTAATCAGCTTCGGCAAAAATCCTCAAAAACTTTTTATATTTTTTAATACGGTAATACCGAATTTAAAAACCCACCAATCACTGAGTTCCGACGTTGAAAATCGAAATTCGAATTGTAGTTCGTTATTTGAATTGTTGCCGGGGAGGAGCGAGCGACCGCGTTCCTTGCGAAGCGGCGACTGCGAGAACGGTCGCCAGCAAAAGCATTCGTTCCCCCGCGCATCGGTCAGCGTTGGTTGACAAAATCATTAACTCATTTTCAACAATCTCACTCAATTGTTCAGTATACGTTACGATACTCTTTAGGTGTGCCTGAAATTGTATTAGAACAATATCCGCAATGGAAATATGAAAATCTTTACAGACAATTGTAGTGTCCGAACGTTAATGAAGTTAAAATATACAGTGAATGGGCATTGAACACGATTGTTTTCTAGGAAGGTGTATTGGAAATTAGTTATTAAAATGTGTGTATTATTTTTATATTCCACAACAATCGTAATGTAAAAAATAAGACGTTTTCTGATTATTTTTTAATTCAGCTTGAATTTATTTTCTGTAATAAAAAAACTCGATGTAAATATTCTTTTTAATTTAATATGCCTTATTATGGTTGAAATTTATGAGTAATTACTTTATTATTTAATCCTGATTATAGTCAATTTTTTGTGGGGATCTAGTAAAAAGTTCACTCCAAAAACGATATCCATTGTCAATAGTTGAGATACTATGCACAGGAAACTTTTTTCACAAAGACTCTCAAACCTACCAATTCAGTTACAAGTATAGGTACGTTATAGTTTTAAAGGTAACAGAACTCGCGCAAAGTTCGGTTTACAAATAGCACCGTTACATTTATTCTTACCTCAAAACATCTCTGATGTATAATCTGATTCGGATGGTGTCGTTGAGAATTTGAATTGGAATAACAGAGATTAGTTTAACTGGAATACTTATTACGGTTTCTTTTAAATTCGTTGCACATATATAAAAAAAAGTCGTTTTGGTCTGGTTCTTGACCGGTAGAAAATCAATCCGATGTCCGTAGGTTCGACCCCGGCTTATACTAACGATTTTTTCAGAATTCGCGTACATTTACTCATTAAATTGGTAAGATTATCGGCTGACGGTGAAAGAACACATCGTGAGGAAACTTGAAGAGAAATATTCTTGCAGTACCACTGTATATGGGAAGAATATAGAACTGTGTATTTTCTCAGAGTTAGAAATCGCCAAAACGTCGTGCGCTCTCGCGATGATTATGTCCCATACCTTCCTTCGGGAAAAGTCCTATGGCCCAATAGTGGGTCTCTTACAGGTCGATAATGAATTACAAATACATTTTAACAATGAAATCAGCGTTTCAATAAACTAAGAACGTAACAGTCTCATCCGTAACGTAACACAAACAGCATGTCGTTTCCGTTACTGATTTTTTTCTTTACTGATATCAATAATAGATAACCATACTGAATGCCGAAATCTCAGTAAGCAATAGTATCCATTATATAGATATATTCATTTTATAACCATGCGAAAGCGATTCTCAAATAACCCGACCTCGCCCGGCGCATACGTTACGTAAACACACGTACAAGTAACACAGATCATGGACTAAATTATCTCAAATCGGTTCACATGCACACATACGTATGCTATTAATTTACAAGTATAGATGAGAAAGTTTATGAGGATGGATGGATGTTTGTTCACGCAAAAATACTAAACGGGTTCTGATGAAACTTTAGAATAAAAGTACTTATACGTCAAACTAACGCATAAGCTATTTTTACTAATATATAGGATGAATTTCATCCAAAAAAGTACCGCTTTAAAGGTCAAGTGAAATCTACTATGGAAGGTATGGCCATAATCACTACGACAGCCCACGATGTATTGGCGATTTCAAACTCTGTGAAATCCACAGTTCTATGTATTTCCCACATTTGGTGGTACTATAAGAATATTTCTCAGGTCATCCTCATGATGTTTTTCTTCACCGTCAGTCGATAGTGTTACCAAATTAAATTTGTAAATGTACGCGAATTCCTAAAAATTCGTCGGTACATGCCGAGGTTAGATCATGCGGACATCGGATTGATATTCCATCGGGCAAACCACTAGACCACTACGACTTTATACCTTTATACACCTATATTATATTTTTATTTTTTTAGTTTTACTTCTTGGACACTTAGTCTTTATGTAAAAAAAATAATGATCGCAATATCATGTTTAATACAAGGTTATTACAATTTTAAGAGACTACGAGTTTTATTAGCATTTCGTGTTTAGCGAGGTGTGTTTTGTCGCCGTGGAAAAATGGGGCATGCGGTGTGGTTCTTGGTTTTTCCTTTCTACATGTACTGTTAAAATAATAAATGACTTATAAGAAGTCGTGGGTATTAACTAGTTACTTATAAAACTGTTACTCACTGTTAATAGATGGTAAAGTTGACATTTTGTGTATATTTTTCGAGTTGAATATCAATTTTGATTACAAATTATTTCATAATACAGAAGTTGACGCCAGCGCCACCTAGTGGTTAAATATATAGAGTAAGTCGCTTTTACATCATAAAGAGATGTGCACACTTTCCTAGTTATTGGTCAAACTGTTGTGAAGTTTGTCAATCTCATACATACTAACCGCCCATCTTTATAAATACTATCTTTTGTCCACGTTAATGTAAATTTGACCTATCATTGAGGAACAGTGATTTTTCTGGATTAGAGATACTCTGTATTCTTTTCTGTATACCTGAAAACGTCTGTGCAAAATTTCTTGATGACCGGTTGAGTTTTTAAAGTCTGAAAGTGTCACAAAAAAGCTCAGATTCGCATTTATTCTATTTTTGTTAAGATGAAAATAAATGGCCAGCCCAACGTTTTGTTTATTACGCAGGAAAAAATATTACCTTCTGAGTTCTGACAGAGAATTGTACCTGGCGATTTTATGGCCGTATCCGTATTGCACGGCTCACGATAAATATTACGAATTATGTAACAGAATAGTGGTATGGTATGTTCGCTCGGGAAGGATATTTTGTTCAACGGTGGACTATTTACAAACTGGTATTGTTATGTAACAAAATCAGTGTAAATGTAATGTGAACGTCGTGTGAATTTTAATATGGTATTTTAAACAGATTTTTCGGTGTGCAGGGCTGTATTAAGTCAATCCAGGGATGCGTCATAATTCAGTAATTTTAATAACTCTATGATTGATATTAATAAGTATCAAATATATATAAATAAAAATCATTGCCGAATGCATGTACATAAATATATTTAGGTAATACTTTTTTATTTTGCTAGTAATTCTCAGAACAAGTATTGTAGTATAGAAAGTATTTAAGAAATAGTGTGGAAAAGTAAAACAGAAATTGATTAAAAATGGCCATATAAAAAGTGAGTGAATCAGGGAGACAGAAGATAGTTGCGAAATCTATATCAAAATTTTCGAATATTGATACAATAGACATTTTATTACATGGTCGTACTGTAAACGGAAGATTTGTTTTCATTTTCTTCGTTATTGCACCTGTGTGAAGTCGGGGCGGGTGTCTAGTATATATTATATTGTAAATTAGCATGTAATCTAACCAAAAGCGTGAAAGCGTAACAAACATTTAAGCTGACATTCCCATCTATAATATTAGTTAGGGATACGAGTCTCACTCTTTAAGATCTGAAAAAATGACCCCCCATAACAGAACTATCAAATCCGTCCCAGTCTCAATACCGGATGAGAGACGCGGACGCCATTTAACCTTGATACAGATTACTCTGATTCGCGTAACAACAATTAGGTTTTAACGATCCACGTACATAAACATACGGACGTCTATTGCGTACGCAGCCGTAGGTAATTTATAGCCAGATGGTGGCTCAATGATTCCTACTAGATCACGAGCATCGTAAATCAAACATAACATTTCCTTTAAAAAAAACCATGTCACATTCCGGAATCAACCAATGAATATCCAGCAAATAAGTGGCGTGGTAACATGTCACTGTGATTTCGTCTCGACTGTAGTGATTCGGAATAAAAATACTTTATTAAATCTCAGAACATCAAAACTACCACCGCTACGGAAAACACCCCAGTCATCGAACAATCAATCTCGAACCGTCAATCAAGAACCGGCAAAAGTCTCGATCTGGTTTTCTTTTCATAACAATAAATAATACTTACAAAAGTTTTAAGCAGATGCTCAGAGAGGGGTGTCATTTCCAAGCATCACCACTGTTCACATATATGGACCAATTTTATAATGTGGTTTTTTTACCTACTAAGGCATCCACCTATGTAAACAATTTCGCCAGTGTCAAGCGTGATAAATACACGTTTTGAACTTAATTGCCAAATATTCAGTATAATGTAGAATAATCTAAAATGGCACGACACAGAACAATCACAGAAAAATAATATTGTGATATGGGCTACGACAGAGATAATATATAATAAATAAATATATATACAAATATGTACCTATAGTTATATAGGTACAAACATAGAAGACATTACAGTTCGATCAAAACCTGCTTCACTAAGTGTTTGAACTTAGTATCCGACAAATCGGTATTCTGCTTTAGAACTTTGTTATAGGACTTATAGGTGTTAAGTATTACTTAAAAATCCTGTTAGTGTTCTTACTGAGCCTGAAACATGAGATAATAAATTTGTAATATGTCTAGTATAAAAGTCTTTTCACCGTCATTCATGCCTTTGCTGTGAAATAATAACATTATGGACCAGAGAAATACCGCTGTAGTCGATCCATTAACATCCAAAAAGAGAGTCAGTTATTGCTTGTTAAAATACCAGTTAAGAAAACATAGGTGTTTGAATTAAAAAAAAAATCCGGCAGCAGTTCTTTGTAAGAAAAATTACCGTATGTTTACGAAACAAATTTACGAAACTCGAATTCCAACGAATATATTTTAACATATTTTTGTGTAACATTCAATCTTAAATATTCAAATAATAAAAATTTTAATAATGAATTATGTAAAATATCATATATTTTTAATATAATATAACAGAACATTGTTACAGTATTTCCAATTAGTTGTAATGAAACATAATCAACTACTATCGAATCCACCTTGTAATTTTATTTCTTATCATCTGTTTTCTGCGGAGTTTATTGTTTTTTCTTCGCTCCTTGGGGATCGTAACGTAAAACTACATAGTCTGGAAACTTATCAAAAAAAAAACGAACTACCTAACGTAATATATTTTTTGGACTGATACTTCCTGGGATTAGACAAACTTCCTGATTTATAAACTCCCTAGCTTTGACTAACATATAAGCGATAATGACTCAATGCTGGACCACAGCATCGATCGAAACACTTTCGAGTCTGTGTATCGTCGTAGTTCTTAATTCGTTCGAAACATGACGGTAAAGTCACAGAATAGCGGTAGTATTTTTTCTAGACCCTCCAGTTAGAAATCTATCGTCAAGCACCTATATGTGTAATAAGGCAGTTGCTTTTGAGAGCCAGTCTCTTTACGTTTAGTGTGTCTACTATCTTAGTTCGCGTCGTCATTTAACACCAAGTAAACATACTCGTAGACCAATAAACTAAGCCTATAAAGTATAAAAAGGCTGTAGTTGAGAATAATTTACCCTAAGCTTATCGTATTTAAATTTTTGCCATAAACCAGACGATATTTTCGCAATAAACTCAGGTATAAACTGATTGTGCGTACAAGCAAGACTGAATAAATGCCCACAGATGCATCTATCACGAAAGCTGGTATTTAAAACAAAAAAAAAAAAACAAGACGGCCAACAAGCAACGTTGGACGAACAAGCAACATCAACATGTGCAACCAGCTTTACTTCTATTGCGTCTAAATCGAATATAACTTTGAAACGTCCGTGTATACGTGAGTTAGGACGATAAACGCGTAGCAAATCAATTCTTTAATTTATTTCAATATTTTTGATGAGTCGAATTTAATTCATTGCTTTTAAATTTATGTACATGAAGCGTTTCGAATCGTTTATTAGTTCGTGTTATAAATTTATACGTTTACTAAGAGTTCTCGCGGATCTTTTTTATTTTTTTTATTATCATTTCATTTTTTTTTCTCTTATATTTTATTCATTCTTAAAGTTATCATCATTGGTATTAATTTTGAATCTAAGTATACTGCATTTATATAATTTGTTCTTTTTTTATGCGATTAGAGGTAAACGGACAGACGGGTTACCTGATGGTAAGTAACCACAGCCGCCCATAAATACCTGCGACACGAGAGGCATCACAAATGCGTTGCCGGCCTTTGAGGAAGGAGTAAGCTCCTTTCTTGAAGGTATGTGGGTTGTATTGGTTCGGAAACGTTGCCGGGGGGAATTTATTCCAGAGGGCTGATGTACGTGAGAAAAACGCACTTCATCAAATTCATTATAGTAAATTATGAGTTATTGGAGCTTTAAATAAAAAAAAATGACTTAAAATTATTTAGGATAATCCTTAGAACTTATCAATTTAGAAATTATATATACTTGCCGTGCAAAAATATAAATCAGTCAAACCATTTTTGAAATAAATCCAGATACAAACCGACAGACAGATATTATTTTAATAACTAAATTTGAAAAAACAAATGATGTACAAACATAACTACAGATTTACTAATATAGCTTACTAATGATACCTGTGACCTAGTCTGCGGTATTTTAATAAACGTTTTAATCATTAAATATATTTTAACAATATTTTTCACGTACAGAAAAAAAATTAAGCAAAAATATTATGTGCTTGAAAAATTTCAGTACTCTTTATATGAAATGAATATATCTAATTTTTTTTAGATAAAAATCAATTGTCTACGAAGTAACAATAAAAAAAAGTTTGGAATCTGTCCTTTAGCTTTTTCGTGATGCGCGCACAACGGCAGACCTGTTTCTTCACTTAAAATATATTAGACCCATATATTTTATTTAATTTCTAATAATCCCACATATCTCCCCTCTTTCATATTTAGTGGCGTGGGACATAAATGTAAAAGTGTATAGAGTATGCCTGAATGAAAAAAGTGGTGCCTATGACCATACGATAAAAGTGAAATCTTATGTAATAAATACATACACAAAAGTTCATACGGGTTTATCAATGTTTATGTGTGAATAAATAATAGTACTATATATATAAATCAAAAGTATTTAATTTTTTTATAAGCATTTTTAATTTCTAACTTTAAAACTCGGCTTAAAGTTTGAAAAGAAAAGAATCTTTATAAAATAAAATTTGAAATATTCTTGTTCTATTTTACTCTATAAAGGCCATGTCAAAGCAAAAAAAATTACGAAATATGGATTCTTTTAAAAAAATATTTCGTCTAAAATAAAAAAAGGAACTATCTTTTAAACTAGTAATAAAATGTCAAAATTTACCAGTAGGGCTATTTTAAGGGGTACTAAAACATATCACAAAATTGAGAAAATAAAAAATGGAATTTATCAAACCATTGAATTTGGCGTGTAATACCTCACACATGTATATGTATATTTTATACACTACACTGATTAAGTGAATTAATTAAATTAACACTGGATTAAATATTAAGTAAATTGACGTTGAATTGTTATTGTAATAGGTAATAAATAAAGTAATCATTATTGGAACGATGGACTCCTTCTCAAACAGTAAACGTTAATGACGTCTGGAACCTAATATACATGATCCAATGCGTCATCGACCCCAGCGCGTTATATGTCGAGTCGAGTCCGAGTATACCCGATGCTGCATCACTGACCCGAATGAGACGGTACACTTCCGTGAACAGTTTAATGCGCCTAAACAAGTTTTCACCTCAAAAACCTTTTACTACACGTAGTTTACCGGACAACAAAATTGTTTGTAAACACGTATCTCATATTTTTATTTTCAAATCATAGATGTATTATCATTACTATTATATTACACTACTATTAGGTATACTAAATGATCTTAGTAAGAAATGCTAAAAAGAGCTACTTGAAAGTGTTTAGGAAACTGTATGGTGTTTTGGATCTTCATGAGACTAAAAGAAATGATTTTATACTAGCTGACCGGTTTCGCACCAGCTTACTAAAGAAAATGAGACTAAATCTTTTCTGCACAGTACGACCATGCAGCGTAATAAAATGATAATGGAACAACCGAACGTCAATCATCAATTCTGTCAATATTTTTTTAGAACTCTCTAATGTATTTTGTCACAACTCACTCACTTTTTATATGAAGATTTTACAACCCAAATATCTCACTTTTTCCATACTATGGTTTTTCAAACACCTTTTATGTAAACCTTATCCTGACAAATTATAAATACAAAGAAAAATAGTTAAACAAATAGGTGCAGGTGTTTTGAAGTGACGCGCTTAAATATGTATAGCAATTGATTTTTATTTACATAGATAGTTTAGATCGTTATAAACAAAAAGAAAAAGCAGAGTGTATCGTAAAGACACACAATAGACGTGAAACTTTTGGAATTAATCACTTTAAAAAAAAGTGCAACAAAAAGCCAACGTCATGCGGTGTTCACAGGCAGTCACCCATCCAAGTACTGAGCACTCCCAACCTTAACTTCGGCAATCGGTCGAGAATCGGTGTTTCCTAAACTCGGCACACACTTACAACGGCAAACCGACTCGGTGTTTACTCGCACTACTTTTCGTTGTATACAAAGTTTGCAGATCAGAATTTCAAAACCCTGCCACAAAAAGTTTCACTTTAAAACATATTAACTTATCATCAATGATATTGTCTTATGATTCTCGAAGAACATAATTAACCCCCGGACATTATAGTCATTGTAAGATTGGACCCTACGTTTGTGCCGCGGGGTCCGATCTCGCTTATCAACGATAAGCATTGGTTTTATAAATACGGAAGCTATGAACAAAACAAACTCATAATTCAAGTGTCACGTTGTGAAATGATAAATGATAGACCATTACACCGAGTTCTCACGCGTATGCAAAATATATTTAGAAAGGAATTATATTAAATTCAAGGCGGACAACATAAACTCCAGCTGCTCGAATTGAACGTAAACATTTAATGTATATATTTAAAAAGCTGAAGAGAATGAGAAAAAGTCTTCCCTTTACAGTAGATAGAAGTAATTAAATAAGATAACAACTCAACAATTCTGTCAATATTTTTTAACTGTCTTTTGTCTCACTCACTTTTTATATGATTTTTTAACCAATATTATTCATATGCCCATGCAATTTCAAACATTTTGTGTCAAACAAATTTAGTCCTGATTATAAACAACAAAAATTAGTCAATAAGTGCAGCCGTTCAGAAGTGATGCAGTCAGTAATTAATTGTTGTATATATAGATTGTTTGTAGTTCTCAGCGCATTGCCATAATTTCTGCTAAGGAGTACTGGCTGTCAAGAATTACTGGAACATATTGATAAGGTCTTGGAGCTTAAAATAAAGAGTCGTAGGTATCCAGATGAAGAGTAGAAAGAGCCTTACCATCATGAACTAATTATACTCGTATAGCCAGTTTTATTTCCTTCGTGTGTCTGATACGGTCGCTGTTGTACGTCGTGGATAAAAGAATGTAAAAAGTTTGTCATTTTTAAAACTAGCAGCCCCCGTTTTTTCGCATAGGTTTGTATCTTTATAAAGGATTTATTTGGGAGGAATCCTACTTTTTTTAGTTCATTTAAGTAGTCTAAATTATTTATTATGACATCATATATTTGTCCTGTGAATGTTCCGTTGAAATTGGTCTAACCGTTATTTTGCCATTTCAAATAGATACTTAAATTGCAACTATCTTTATAGATAAAATAATATAGATAGGTATAACAAATTCCTCGTAAATTTTGATTACGACTTCCTAATCCGTCTTATTACGAAAAGATAAACATGCAGTGAACACTTGTTTAAAAAAAAATGTCATAAAAGAGTGTCATACCCTTGTTAGATTTATTAATAATTTAAACATTGTGGAACACTTGTCAAGTTAACAGTTCGTATTTTATTGTTGTGATTTATTATTGTATTTCTATTTGCCGGAAAAGACGTATCGTAGCAAATAGGGCGAATTGCGTTTCCTTTTATTAATTTTATTTTAAGCGAAACAACATGATATTATCCAAGATTATAATAAAAAAAAGCAAAACACAAAGAAGGTTGTTTGACATTAGCAATTATAAACACAATCCTCTAATTTTAGTTCCTCATCGTTTTCGCTAGGGGCGTTGTTAATTAATGTATGGAACTGGCAAATAACTGATTGTATAAGGATTAACTTAGGCCACTTTTTTTTTAATAGTTTTGTCCAAATATAGCAAAATTTAATAAAATATAAGTAGTATTCAACACAACGCGCCCCACGCGCCCGTTTACACTGAACGCTTTTTCCCCACGGACGACGGTCTCCTCGAATAAAATACCAACGGCAGCGTTTTTGAACCAATACAACCCACAAACCTTCAAAAAATTAACCTACTCCTTCCTCAAAGGCCGCTAACACATCTGTGGTGCATCTCGTGGCGCAGGTGTTCATCGGCTGCGGTATTTACCATCAATACGGTTGTTCGTTTGCCTCCAATCGCATAAAAAAAAGAAACAAATTTTTGCTATATTCCACGCGATGAAGTAGCAGGTAAGAATTAGTACACAATATAAATAGGTTATATATATAAATACACATATAATTTTTATCAAGAATTATGCTATAAGAGGACCACTAATGACGGCATTTAGCCACTTTCAGCGCTATATGGAAGTACTTTTACATCATATAGGTTTTATAAATGCATATAGTTTGTTAAACAATTGTGCAAATACGCAGAAGAATAACGAACGTTCCGTTTTTTTAAATGATTTTAAATTATATCATTATTAAGTCAGCTGTCAATATAAACTGCATGACTCATAACAAATTTATATTATGCAGGTGATAAAGTAATATGAATGTATAACTCGGTCGAGGGTAGCGAGTTTTGTAAACGGACGGAAACTGTCGTGACCTTGTCAGTTTACAAGCGGATCGATTTTTTTTGACATACATAAGGTGTTATGTCCAAAAAATGCTTTAAATGGCGTGGGTAAAAAATGAAACTAAAATAGAAATTCCTTCGAGCCGGATTTGAACCAGCGACCTATGGATGTCCACGTGATAACCTCTACAGTCCACCGCTCTACCAACTGAGCTATCGAAGGTTGCGACTAATAATTCGAAATTCAGAAGTAGTTTCGTTTACTAGTTTAATATTTATCTTTGCTTAATTAAATAATACAGAAGTGTCTATTATTTATCAGCGCTAATCTCCGAAATAACTGATCGCATTTTGATGACACTTTTACAAACCGATAGAAAACTTTCCAGTGTATTATTTAGAAAAAAATTATCACGCTTTTCCTGGAGGCTAAGCAATAATGATTAAAATCGCTAAAGAATTTATGTAGGCTAGTTAATAGTATTATTATATCACAATAAACGCTTGTATTTACAATTACTCCCTTTGTAAGTTTGAATAATAATTTTACGAATTTGTTAAAGTATAAAAAAAATCTCTTGAATCAGAATGTTTTCAATTTGTAGGAAGAAATCCTCTTGGCTGCGACAGACGTGGAACCATAGCCTGTGGAGGTGCAATACATCGTACAAAAAGACGTTATTTGAATCCTGACCACCTGTTATCGAAGAGTCAAATATCAACGTTCGGCATTCATACGAAGTTAGGAAGTTGAAGTTATAAATGGTACTACAAATAATCCCAGGGAGGGTATATGTCAGATAGGAGGCCGATTTTTAAAATAAGCGAAATCCTTTTATCTTTATATAGGGAAAATCCCCAACGGATACCCACCCTGACGGGCAGCGGGGGTGGGTTATGTCCGACTTCCACGGACTAAAAGCCCTATGGTGACTTCTCACACCTATTTGGCCGGGGAGCAGAAACTGCCAATGGCACTACTTCTGCATCACAACATAACAATCATATTGTGCAGATCACTCTTAAATGGAATAAGGGTAAGAAGATGATAATCTTAGAGTAAATATTTAAATAAGATTGTATGTGGATTGTTCTAAATTAAGGCTTTGATTTATGACTCAATGTTCAACTTGTATGTCTATTGGTTCGTTGCCTTTTCATTACCAAACTTAATTGATCCCAATGGAATTTGGTATAGGGATAGCTAGTTAGTTAAAGCACAACGAAGGTAACATTTCATTCTAAATATACCGCCAAATACAGAGATAAAGTCGCGGCAAAAACCTAATGTTTTGATTATGTTTACACTCATTTCTTTTAGTTTAATTATAAATTATGTCGTTGGATAATAATCAAGTCTCTTTGCTGTTCATAAAATCGCATTACAAATAACAAACAGTACGAGGGCAATGTTTTTTAGGTGTCAAGCAATTAAATAATGAGATAGAAGTAGATTTTTACTTTTCAGGTGTGGTCCAGGGACAAGAAATAACAAGGCAACATTTGATATTAGAATGCTCATAAATTTTTGTAGCTTTTACTCAGTTTTGAGTAATATCAAAACATTAATTCAATACTGTAGATTGTATTTTAATGACTACTAACATTTGTATAATCAGTTTAATTTAAATGTATGCAAGAATTTAAATTTTAATAGCATTTTTGAGAGTTTAAATAAAAAAAAATATCATAAATCATTAATAATAAAGCTTCAATTTATTGTTAGAATAAAAATATAAAAACTACAAGGTTTTTTTTAAATGTATTAATTATAATTTGTAATTTAAGCAAATATCTTATTCAAAGTTTTATGTTGAAATGTATATTTACAGTGACTACATTGACTAGCTTTTGATGGCGGCATCGTTCGCTTTAATGTAGATTTAACCTAACTTACAAGGACAATACTTTTGACGTGATGACGTCTTATAAATCGATGAACGCCGGCTGCACGAAAAAGCATTTGTCATTGTCACGTTCCGCCTGAGCCGAGTGTGCAAGCCAAAGCGCAGAACAAGCGATAGAGAGGCGCGATTGGCCTAAGCTTTCGGCTTGTGATGCATAATTTTACGTTATCATGTAAAATTAACGTCCGTAAACCGACTTTACAGACAACCAATTTTTAAAGATAATAAAATGTTTGATATTATAGATTGTTTAACATTTGACAGTATCTCATTGAACACAGGGTTTAAACTAGTAGCGACAAAAAAATACATCAATCGTGGTATGTATGTACTACAATAATTTACGATTAACATAAATACTTTATAAGGCACTCTTTTTATACTAATTAAGGCTGTTAACCTGACGGGTCTCTACAGTTTCACTGGACTTATTGGGCGACCGTTTGAGGAAAGTAGCCATATGATGATCAAGGGTTCCTAAATGGCCGAACCTCGCCTTGGACTGTTATCTTGAATTTATAAGGCAACTGAAGAACGCGATTAAAGAATCAACATTCAGATTCCGAACAAATGCTATTGGAATCTAATCATTACCGTATCGATAAACTACGCACATAACGCCGCGAATTATATTGCCCCTAGCTTTACTAGTTTCTTAGATATATTTTTTGTACATCCTTACTCTTTACTTTGATTACTCCAATTTGTGTGTTTTATTGCCGATTCACTTTTATATGTTATCCTTTACAAATGTTCTATTTTGTCTAGTTTCAAAAACGTCAAAGATATTACAACACATTAGGAGTCAGTTATTTCATTTCTCCTTCATTCTGAAAATAGGAAAAGTTATTATTTATCTATTTATTTAGTTTTCTACTGTATTAGTTTTCATTAAAATGTATGAAGCTTTTAAAATTTTATTTATGGAAACCATATCCAAGATTATTACTGCCATTGTCGAGTAGCTAATAATATTACAATTGTCTTATGACAATTTCAATGTTCTGATAAGATGCTGACGCCTTGTAAGAACTTTACAGGGAGTTCTTATGGCATCTCAGAATTCATGTTTCGTGGTATTATTTTCCATGCACTTCAATTGTGAACAGTAACCGAATTATATTCCGTAAAATACCATCAATGTTAAAAGATATAGAGTCATATAACACAAGATTACGAATAAAATATAAAAGCCACTACATGACAGACTAAGATCCCGCTAAAAACTTCATGCAGTTGTTACCTACAAAAATGGCGTTAACTTGTCAAAAACTGTGGCCTGAGATTTAAAGACGCCACCTGTTGTACAACTGCGCCAACATTAAAATCTATTGATATTGTATTGCTAGATGAAGTGTCATATATGTTACCATGTTTAATAATTTTATTTATATGGTTCTGTCAACAATTTATTTTACTTTCAAAGTAATGTTTTTTTTTTATTTAAGTACACCTCTTTCTTTTTTATCCACATTTATAACGAATCTGTGACTTATTAACTAATTAGAAGTACCTAACGAAAGTAATGTCAATAACATTATTTATGAAGATCCAAAAGCAAACGCAGTTGCGAGCGGCTGCTACTATTATATAGTTAAAGAAACATAGAGTCCGCAGACATCAATGGAGACAATGGACTCCAAACGATGGAGAATTGTCAATATTATTTTTTTTATTTTAGAAATTTTAGAAAAATATTTAATATATTAAATAAAAACAAGAAAACTATTTTCAATTATTAAATTAAAAGTTACATAGAAATTATCAAAAATTATGAAAAAACAAAAAGTGGACGCCCCCGGGTGGGCTCGAACCACCAACCTTTCGGTTAACAGCCGAACGCGCTAACCAATTGCGCCACGGAGGCTGGTGATCACAGTTCGAAATTAACAGTTTAATTACGCATCCCATATTAGTACTACAAGTAAAAACAATATGTAACATTATAAATAGGCCAAGATAAAACGCTTACTACATCTTCGTCCTCTGTTCCTCAACGGATTTTCTTATTTATTTTTTGTTTAGTACATATAGAAGCCATAGTGTTATCAATAAAACATTTTGGAAAGAGTTCTTCTTTTCTAATAATTATTTATTTAACAGTTGTCATTCAATACTCGTAATTCACATAGACACGGGATAATTATTTTCGTTTTTTTTTTTTATTTAACGCGGATGTTTTTTCAAGTGTCCTTTATTTTTATATATAGCAATACATTTTCTATATATTATTATACCGCTACATTTGATATCTTGTTGTAAATTTGTTCAATTCAAAAATGAAATTATTATTATATTATTAGAAGGGTAGGTAAATGGCCCAGCTATTATATAAATTGTTAATTTACAGTATACAAAAAATAATCCACAACAATTTTCATATCCGATAACTTTGCGACTTTATAGGTCAAAAGGGCTCGGCAGCGACCATTGGTGACCGATCACGATAATATTACCAATCTATATAAGTAAAAGCACCTTGAACAAAATGTTATTATTCTATATTTCCGTCACTTCGTTTGCCTGCTTTTCGATATAGTCAGGATTAATTGTTTCCTGTGATTTCGTCTGCGTGGAATTAACTAAAACTGATGGTCCAGTGTAAACGAGCATGCGAGACCTGTGTGCTACGGGATGCTGCTTCTTTATTTCATTATATTAGTACGATACCCATAGTTTTTTTTTCTAAAATAAAAGTAGCTTATGTTACTCCTTATGACATCATCTGCCAGTGAATGTTCCGCCAAAATCGGCTGAACCGTTTCAGAGATTAGCCTTAACAAACAGACAGACAAATATTATTAAAATGAGTTTGTTATAATTTACGTACATCCACTAAATTTTATTTCTATCGTTTTTTTCCATATAAAGGTAACAAACAGAAAGATACTTTAGTATATATAAATCAAACAATTGAAAAGTAACCTGAGAACAGATATTGAAAATGTTTATTGATGGCTTTGAAATTCTGATCGGCAACTTTTTTGTGACGAAAAGAGGTTGAAGTAAATACTGTGTCGGGTAGAGTGTTGAAAACACCGGTTCTCGTCCAATCACCGAAGTTCAGCAACGTCGAACGCGGTCAGCGTATGGATGGGAGACCGTCTGGGAATACCGCATAGCGTTGGCTCTTTGTTGTATTTTTTTAATTAACATTTTTCCCTTTAATACAAAAGCTTCACTTCTATCGTGTGCCTTCACGACACTTCCTGTTTCTTTTTTATAGTTTCATTTCTTTTGGTTCTTATTCTTATTGGATTTATTGCCGTGGAAAATCGGGGCAAACGGTGCGGTGCATTTTTTTCCATACTGTAAAGATAATAAACGGCGTAGTTGAAGTAGCGGGTATCAGCTAGTCTTGAATATATCGAACAATACCATACAATTAGGCGAAAATCGAATGATTTATTATAATGTCAAAGGTAAATTCAGTTCAATAAAGCTGAGAGCTACTATCAGAAAACAAGTTTAGATTATTAAGCTTATATATAATCTTTAATATAAAAGAAACATGGAGGTTTTTGACCTTTTTTAGAAAATCGTCGCCGGTTTTAACCAATTTAAACATTGATAGTTATTATAGTCTGTCTGCGAATTTGCTTATCACCGGTATAAACAAACAAGAAATCCTGTATATTTTATATGATTTTTATATTTAAATACATTAGTCGTAAATATATATTTACTTCTCTTAATATTCCACTCAATATTATTCGAACAATATATACTAGAATTATAGTAAAAAATGCCAAAGTACTTATGACTTCTTTATCTATGTTAATAATATAATAGAAGTCTGCGTTCGTGTGCGAATCACTTTGAAATTACAAGGTAGATTTTTTTAATATTTCCTTCTCAGACACTTGGTACTTATCCAAAAAAAAGTAACGATAACTTCATTTAATCTAATGTTATTATAGTTTTAAGAAACTACGGTTTTGTTCAGGAATGTCTACTATATTCTTACCATGGGAAAGTGAGGCAAGCGATGTGGTATTTTTTTTTCTCTGTACGTAAAATATACTGTTATGACAATAAATGAGTACAGACAAAGTCGCGGGTATCTGATAGTTACATTATAATACTATTACATTATAATATTTAGTTATCCTGTCCGTCGTTTTTTTTTTTATTAACTCAAAAACTACTGAAGAGATTTTTACGATTTTTTTTAATGTATATCATTAAGAGTTTCATTATAGCATATAGTTATACAAGCGGCTTTGTTCGCATTAACGTACATTTCACCTATTTCTCGGGAACAGTCTATTTTTGCGTGATCTATAAATTTCCTGTCATTTTTTGTACAATGACAGTGTATAAAAATTACTTGACTATCGTTTCAGGACCTAGTTAAAACGTGAAAACGTTAGCAAACATGCTCACTTTTCCATTTATAATGTTAGTAAGGAAGTAAATATAACTGGAAATGACATCGTATGCATATATGCTTAAAACAAAAAAAGTATTATAGAAGCTACACCTTTTGGCTTAACTACGAACTGTACTGAATTAAACAGACATCGAAAATTTTAAAGTAAAACATCTATTTCCCATAAATTTCGATGATTTATAGTCTATATGTTGCCCCAAGTTGCATTCAAGTTATTTGTCAAATCCCAAAGAAAATTCATCTCATAATTTACTCCAAAACTTATAGCTTTCGTTAACAAACACAGAAACTATTTTTAAAATTTTAGTCTTATTGTATTGTATTTTCAGTGTACAGATATGACGGTTCTACGTCTTTATTATATTAACTTTTGTACGCGGCTTTGTTCGGCGATAATATGGGTTTGGTCTATCCTTCGGGTAAGTATTTTTTCTGAAAAATAAGTACTCTATATCCTTTTCTGTACCCCTGACAAATAAACGATAGAATAAGATAAAATTAGAACAGTAATAATTGAAAGAAAAAAATATCTATCTCTATTTAAATAACCTCAAAAAAAAGGTAACATAATCAAGTTGTTTAGTTTTTTGATGTAAGTTGAAATATCTGCAAGTTCTATTTAATTTCCAACCGAAAACTATCATAACGTGTGTGCATATGCGGGTCTAAAACGAGTTTTACACTTAGTTGAATTCCTCAACCATGGTCGTGATCACGAACCGACTGATCTGCTGTGGTATCTTCGTTAGCGCGGCAATTTCTATATATTACCTTCATTTGACCATCGTCAACATGAGATTTTCCTACACACTACACCCATTATATCCACTCAATATGCGTCGATCGCATCCGAAGTTTGAGTTATTATATCAGCGGATTACATATCATAGATAGTTTTATCCGTCATTCTGATTAAAATATTTTTTGTTAAAGAGGGACTAGTAACCTATAAATACAGTATATTACTGGTTGTAAATAAACGACGAATGTATCATCGACCGTGGGAACAAAAATCAAACGCGAGTTATAAAAACAACCCAACTTTGTCGAGTTGTTTGAAAAATGATGTATGGCTTCCAGAGATATACAGCCTCATCTATTGTAAAGTATATTACGTATGCGTAACGGTTCGATCGAACAAAGTTCTATTCTGGACATCGGAGCGAATACGAAAAAGACTGTGACTACTATAAGTCTGACTATAGTGCATTTCTATGTTAGTTTGTCTGTGTGTATATTTGATTTTTGTCCGTATGAGCACAAAAAATTTCTTTCGACATAAACGTCATTTGATCAACCTACGGGCGAATATTTTGTGCCACCATATTTTGTGTTATATTTGCTATTTCAATAATACTCGTATATGGTCATACGTTAGTACCTGATGTTGGAATATATATCATACGAAAACTGATATATCTAATGGTTCGCAAATACCTATATTCTCACGGAACCCATGCGTCAGCTGAGGAAGTTAGTCCGGACTAAATCGATACCACGAATATCATAAACCAATTCACAAAACCTTTAGATCACCTTCACCTTTTCCGTTACGTTCGCTAAACTGGGCCGTAACACCGACAATATTGAAACAATCTGTGTATAGCGTAACAACTTCCTATGCTACTCTAGTTTGACCAGTCCTTAATTATATTGCGATATTTTACCGACTTACTTATATACACTTATATGAAAATATAATGTCTTTCGAGCTGTACAGCAGTTAATATTCGTTAGGGAATTTTTCTAGAACAATTATGTATTTTTTATCTAGTAAATACCTATATTTTCGTAGACTTTTGGCCGTAATATACATACGGTTTTTAATTAGAACTGAAGTTATTTGAAGGTCGAAAAAGTTTTTAATAGGTTAGGTTTTTTGCACTATTTTATCACACCTCGTACTGTAGACACCTCGTAGTTATAGATTTAATATAAATTAATTGTAATGCTTATTTTTATAATTTTATAGTATAAACTACCAACTACATAAAATACCTTTTATCTAATCGGGTGAGTGCCTTAAGCGCTCCCCTTGGTAGTCCGGTGAAACTGTGGAGGCCTTGCCAGGTCGACAGTGTGTAGTCAATTCGAAAAAAAAAAAACCTTTTATCTAGAGAAAATATACTGTTCCCGAGGGCTAGGTCAAATTTATATTAGCTCGAGGTAAGTCGCGGGAAAAAGTTAGTAGGCTATAATTAACTGTTTAAATTGGTCAACATATAACGAAAATATCAAGTAAGTTTAATATAATTAAGCCATCTGGAAGGTATATTAGCGTACATTGCATATGTCTTTAGAGTTACATTAAGATAGAAATAGGGTGTCTTCATTTATAATTTATTAATATATGCATATGCAGACGAAGTCGCAAGCGGTTGCTAGTTACTCTGTAATGACCAGCCAAATCGTTGAGTATTGTGACATAGATTTTTCTTCCAAATTGAGGTATTTATATATTCAACACGTCATTCTGAAGCAAAAAGATTTTTTTTTAAATTTAATCTTATATTTAGAAGCTTTTATTCTATTGAATGTATCAAACCCATTGTTCCTCATTATTTCAAGCTTCAATAAGAGATCGCTGATGAGATATAACTACAATGTCATACAGCATCTTTGTTACATACGAACAGGGTTCGGCCAAAATGCTGTGACAAACCTATATTTGCTAATTAACACTCATAATAGTCATCAACTGAAGCAAAAAGTTGGTTTACACATTTAATTTATCAACCAAAGAAACAATTTCACACTCGCCGTTTGATATTTCCATAGATGATCGTTCGACAAAACAATAGACATGAATTAATAAGATGTATTTCCCATAACGATGATTGAATGAAATTGTTTAGCAATCTATTGTTCTCTCGAACATTATTATTGCTAAATTTTTAACACCATGTAATGGTTAAATTACGAAATAGTACAGACTGATTGAGTTTGCTTTAATTTAATACTTTCATCATGATCGAGTTTGTTTTAATTCAATACAACATCATACTTGTTTTGGGGATGTAATCATTTCAGGAGAAAATATCGAGCGAATAGTAATAGAAGCCCATTGAATCGTTACAATTTTACGTGGCAAAAACCAATGTTTTGTAGAAAAAAGACAAGTTTAAGGCACTGTATCAGATACAATACAAGAACAACGACGACCACCGAGAGATCAGAAATCCATCGCCGCCGGTTGGTGCTATCATACCCCGACTAGTTGAACCCTAAACGTGACAAACTGGAAAAGAGTTTTTGTAACTGGTTTATCTTCATCCCGAAAAAGGGAGACTCCTCAGCAGTTGTTGCATCTGATGTATGATGTTCCCTCTATAACTATACTTGCAAATCCCCCTGCTCCTCGTTGCCTTTTTAGTAATTATTTTCAAATTAATTATTTTAAATCCATACTTATACCACCGACTGGCGCAACATTACAGTTTGCTTACAAATTTTCATCCCCTTTTTCATCATCTTAGGCGTTGAATTTCGAGAAATCCTTCCTTAGTGCTCATCTACAGTGTATAAGGAACCCGCATTAAAATTTTCACGTCCCTAGCCCCAGTAGCTTGAGCTATGCGTTGATATGTCACTCTGCAGTCATTCTTTTATATATACAGTTCAATTCAAAGTTGAAATTATTTCATACGTACATCCGGTACCTGTTGTATTCAAAGGCTTGACTTTTGAACGTGCCGAATAATGTTGGAAAATACAAACTTTGATTTACAAAAAAATGGGTTTTGTAGTAATTTGTTTGCATCTTTGATAACAAGGAAAACCAAATTTAGTGTCATGAGTATGATCCTCAGTTATTTATTATCTTTGTTCAAATATATATATATTTATAATAAACTAACCTCAAAGGTCAAAGACACAAAATGGCCGCCATTTTTTAAACAAATATGACAGTAAAACAAAACTCCATCGTAAGGATAGATTTTTTAGTGTTGATACACGTTAATAGGTGGTAATTTAATTAACATTATAATGCCAATATACATATTCGAAGAAAACTAATGTCTATTATTGCTTTTGTTTATGTACAGTTTAAATATAAACAGCATCTAAACCGTTTGTACTATATTTGAGGACATGTAGAACATGTATGGAGTCAAGCGGACGTGATGAGGTGTGCTTTTTCGCGCATTTCTGAACTGCAGGGGGTTGAATCACAGGCGCAATACAGCTCCTTCTGTGGAGCCTTAGCCTGCCACTCCAAGACCCGTAGTGCGTGGCGAAGAGCCACAACCTACTCGAGGTGACTCTGTTAACGCAGAACACTACGGATCTAGGCTGGAGAGCCGATAAACACTCCTGAGTGTGGCGTGTGAGCAGCGCACTCAGTACCGGGCTAGGGCGGAGGAGGGTTCAGTCTGAACCACAACGGCCTAGTACCGGATAGCGGCTGGCGGGACTGGTTGACTTACACCGGTCTCGGCAGGCGTACTGCGAACTTGATGTGGATGAGGAGGAAAAATGAAAGCAAGATTTAAAAAAGTAGTACCCCAGGAGGGTACCTCCCGCTCCGCGGGAGGAGAATCCCTCCCCAGGCCTTCCGGCCTGGGCAGCCCCTCGTTTTCTGGGGGGGGCAAAATTTTGCGACCCATTACCACACGAACTAGAGCAGGACAACGGACTACCGATTCTGCTAATCACACGAAGACCACGGCTACACGCTCACGGACCACTGATTTGCCCATCGACCAGGCGGAGACCCAGCCGGTGCTGGAGACTGTCTCGGAGGGTAGTGAGGCGAGCCCAGGAGTGATGCACACGGCAAGCGAAGGGGAGGATGCACCACCCGCTAGCACCAAGCCAGATCCTGCGCGACGTAGGTCACATTCCGCAGGGAGCTCGGGGGCGGAAAAAGAGGCCGCGGGGCGCTGCACTCCCGTCGCCAAGAAAAAGAAGGGGCGAGGTAGGCCGGCAACGACAGGTCAATACGTCGGTCTGGCCCACGCGAAGGAGCTCGAGGAACGCCTCAAGAAGGAGGAGCTTCGACGCCAGGCGGAGGTGGATCTGGAGGCGCAGGCATCACGCGCCCAGAAGGAGCGGGGGACCAAAAAGATCGTGGTCCCAGACAACACTGGGGACGACCCAGTCAACGAGATGTGTGCCCGAAAGGCTAACGAGGAGCTGCGGAAGCTGCAGGCGGCCTACCTCAAGTTAGAAGAGACGAACGCGAGGCAGGAGCGCGAGCTCGCTGAGGTCCGCAGAGATCTCGCGCGAATGGAGGCGGAACTCTCCCAGGTTCGCACTCAACCCGCAGCTGCACGCGTCGCTCCTAGGGAGTCGCCCCTGATCCCATCTCAGGAGAGGCTGGAGGAGTTTCCTCTACCACCGCAGCGACGCCAGGGGAGAGCGAGAACCGAGGAGCCTCCTAACTTTGAGGAGAAGCTCGAGGCTATGGCGCGCACACTCATGATGCAGATGGGCGGCGGCGGGCAACCCCCAGTACCCAAACCAGTAGACCAGGGATGGGTGCGGGTTGGGAAAGGAGGAAGGCCGGTAAAACCGGCCAAACCCAGGAAGGAGCTGGTCTCCAGGAAGGATCACTTCCCGAACCTTCGCGCCCCGAAGACGTCAGCTGTGACGATAACGCTTAAGCCCAGGGCGCAGGGAACGGGATTATCGTACCTGGAGGTCCTACAGCGGATAAAGGCGGAGGTGCAGGTTGCGGACCTCGGAATAGAGGGCATCCGATGGCGCAAGGCAGCCAATGGTGGCTACCTCCTCGAGGTGCCTGGTGCCACCAGCGGCGGAAAGGCGGATGCCCTGGCTGCCAAGGTTCGCGAAGCGGTCCCTGAGGGGGTGGCAGTGTCCAGGCCCATTCGGTGCGCCAATGTGCGCATATCGGGCCTGGACGAGTCCGTCACGGAGATGGAGGTTATCGCCGCCGTAGCCAGGGCCGGAGAGTGCCCACCGGAGCATGTTAAGACCAACGGGGTCCGCCCCGGTCTTAGGGGGCTTTGGGCCTCGGTGGTCACATGTCCGGTGGCGGTCTCGCCGACTTTGAAGGATTCCTCGGGGACCTGCAAAGCGTCGTAGGTCGCAGCCACCCTCACCCCGTCCTAGTGCTCGGGGACTTCAATGCCAAGTCTACGGCTTGGGGTTCCCCGGCCACGAACGTCAGGGGTAGGGTGCTGGAGGAGTGGGCCATAACATGGGGCCTACTCCTCCTGAACAGGGGGTCCGTTAACACGTGCGTGCGACAGCAGGGCGGGTCGATAGTGGACCTAACGTTCGCTAGCCCTGCTCTAGCACGCCGTGTTCGGGGCTGGAGAGTCCTTGAGGGGGTGGAGACGTTGTCGGACCATCGTTACATACGGTTCGACGTCTCCACCCAGACCTCGGACGGACCAGCCCGCAGGACCCCCGTGGCGGATGAACCGCGTTGGGCGTTGAAGCGCCTCAACAAAGAGGCGCTTCGGGAAGCCGTCGTCGTGCAGGCCTGGGTGACAGGAGAGTTACCGGACAGGCCTGCCGACGTCGACCTGGAGGCGGAGTCACTCCGAGCGGACGTGACGCGGATCTGCGATGCGGCGATGCCCCGGATCAGGGGGCCGATCCCCGCCAAGCGTCAGGTGTACTGGTGGATCGCCGAAATCGCGCAGTTGCGCGTAGCGTGCACGGCGGCCCGTCGCCAGTACACCCGTCAGCGACGCAGGCGGGGCCATTCGCAGGTCACGTCCGCAGGAGAGGCCGAGCTCTACGAGGGGTACAGAGCAGCCAGATTGGCGCTCCGTAGGGCGATTGAGCAGTCGAAAGCTCTCGCTCGGGAGGAGATGCTCGAGACGCTCAGTCGGGATCCGTGGGGTCGCCCGTACGACGAGGTCCCCGAGGTGACCCGGGAAGAGTCGAGGGCGGCGGTGAAGCGCCTGCAGGCGAAAAACACCGCCCCAGGACCTGACGGCATACCTGGCCGTGTATGGGTCCTGGCTTACGAGGCCCTCGAGCCCCGACTACGCAGGATTGTCACTGCATCTCTTCAGCAGGGCCGGTTTCCGTCCATCTGGAAAACCGGCCGTTTGGTCCTACTGAAGAAGGTGGGGCGCCCGGCGGACAGTCCGTCCGCCTACCGGCCCATAGTGCTGTTGGACGAGGCGGCAAAGCTCTGCGAGCGAATAATCGCAGGCCGCCTTGTCCGGCACTTAACAGAAGTTGGGCCGGACCTGGCGGACAACCAGTTCGGTTTCCGCCAGGGGCGCTCCACCACAGATGCAGTGCTAAGAGTCAAGATGCAGGCGGAGGAAGCATTTGCCCGGGGTGAGGTGGTTTTGGCGGTGTCTCTCGACATCTTCAATGCGTTTAACACCTTGCCCTGGGCCTGTATCGAAGAGGCACTCCGATATCATGGAGTGCCTCGCTACCTCCGCCGCGTAGTCGGGGCGTACCTCTGTGAGAGGTACGTCACCTTCCCGGGTCAGGGAGGAAGGACAAGTCGGCGAGACGTAGTATCCGGTGTTCCACAGGGGTCTGTCCTGGGCCCCCTCTTGTGGAACATCGGATACGATTGGGTGTTGCGCGGTGCGCTCCTTCGGGGCGTCAGCATTGTGTGTTATGCTGACGACACTTTGGTGTTAGCCCGGGGGAAGACGCACCGCGCGGCCGCGATCCTGGCTACTGCCGGAGTCGCTCAAGTCGTCGGTAGGATCCGGCTTCTGGGACTAAAGGTGGCGCTCTCTAAAACCGAGGCCCTGTATTTTCACGGGCCTCGGCGCGCGCCACCCGGAGGGTCCCAGATAGTCGTGGGAGGCGAGTCCATCGGTGTCGGGTCGAGTATGAGGTATCTCGGCCTCCTCCTCGACAGCCGGTGGACGTTCAAGGACCACTTCCGGCAGCTGCCCCCCCGTATAATGGGCGCAGCGGGTGCGTTAGCCCGTCTGCTTCCCAACCTGGGGGGGGCCAACTCCGTCTGCCGGAAGCTGTACCTGGGGATCGTGCGGTCGATGGCCCTGTATGGGGCCCCCGCATGGGCGTATGGCCTGACGGCCATCAGCAACGCTCAGCTACGTAAAACGCAGAGAGTGATGGCCGTCAGAGCCATCCGCGGATACCGCACGATCTCCTTCGAGGCGGCCTCCCTTCTAGCCGGATCCCCACCCTGGGGCCTGGAAGCAAGAGCCCACGCGTCCCTGTACCAAAGACGCGTGGAGGCGCTGGAGCAGGGCCGGAGACTCGCACCTCGGGAAATCGAGGTCCTCCGGTACCAGCTCCACCAGGTCCTAGTCATTGAAGAATGGGAACGACGACTTGAGCGACCGAGCTGGGGCGTGGCTACCATAGAAGCCGTTCGGCCGGTCATGGCCGAATGGCTCACCAGGCGGCATGGCACCCTGAGCTTCCGGCTGACACAGGTGCTCTCGGGGCATGGTTGCTTCGGGAGTTACCTGTGTCGCATTGGCCGGGAGCCAACGCCAGGGTGCCACCACTGTGGCTTCGCAGCCGATAATGCGCAGCACACACTGGAGGAGTGTCCCGCCTGGGACGAGCCACGCCGCGAGCTCGTCGCGGCCATAGGCCCGGATCTCTCGCTCTCGACCGTCATCGTCAAGATGGTCGACAGCGAGACCGGGTGGATCTCCGTCGCCTCATACTGCGAGGCAGTCATGCTCGCGAAGGAGGCGGCGGAGAGGGAGAGGGAGCAGACCACCAGGCTCCCCTCCCGCGGTCGACGAACACGGCGGCGACGGGTCGGCGACGACCTCATGCCGCCGTAAAAAGGGCCTGTGGGCGACGGGTAGGGCGGGCACGTCCGCCGCCCTGAGCAGTGCTTTCTGCACAGGCCCGCGTGGTGGAGGCGCTTGTGCCGAGTGACTCCCACAGTTCGTCGGGGGGGGTTTAACACCCGCCCCCTCCTGAGGGGTCTACCATCTTGACCCCTCAGACCGCAGACGGGGCCCCTGATGAGGGGCCAACACCTGCCGGGGAGCAGAAGTAATGCCTTTAGCAGTTCCTGCTCCCCGGCCAAATAGGTGTGTGAGGCACCATGGGGTTTTTAGTCCGTGGAAGTCGGACATAACCCACCCCCCGCTGCCCGACGGGGTGGGTATCCGATACGGATTTTCCCCATGTAAAAAAAAAAAAAAAAAAGAACATTAACCCCTGGATTTTTCAAAACCATAAACGTTTAAGTTCCATACAAACGAATGTAGACTTCATGAAGCACGGGTCAATAGACTGTTGGCAGCATAAGCTTAAAAAATATCCAATTTATTACAAAGCTTTGAAAAATAACAAATTAATTTATTATTACAATTTTTTTAAATGTGAAATGTATTTTTAAATAAATATTTCATGTGTACGAACTTTTTTTTGCTAATCCATGAAATTTACAATGAGGGATGTCGTGAAATGAATAAAAAACAAAAACATATCCGCCATTTTGAGACCTTGGTCTTAAAAAATCAACCGAGGAGTTAAATAAAAATAAGAATATTATACATTATTTCAAATATAGTTTCTCTAAACTTACGATTACCTTTTTTATTCCGTTAAAGATTCATACAACAATTTGTATTTAACGAAGTAAATAAAACCGTGTTAAATACTTTATCAAAATAATATAACGAACAATTTATTACTTTAAAGTACATATGATAACCCTACTCACATAATGTTCCTTTTCTAGAACAAAGGCATATATATGTAAATTTACAATTCTGGGAATAACTTGTAAACAAAAAATACGAGTTATAAAACCTTAAAGTAGTTCGTTACTTCCACGTTCGTCGAAATAGTACCTAATCAAGTTCACTGATTTCATTTTACTTGCGCTCTTATTCACACACCAATATAGTTCTAATGTATGTAAGGGTTATTTAATTCTTATGCAAACATTATTACTTTATAATAATAGTCATAATAAATGTGCCCATAAAACTTCGTCCAAATAAATGTCTAAGCTTAATTAGATTGATGTTTTCAATAACGTCGTAATAAATTTCTCATCAATTTTTTTAGCCGCTCTGAACATAGCCGTAAGTTCGGGCTTACGCGAAATATGATTAAGAGTTACAAAACCAAACACAGTTAAAATATTACTATAAGAATCTAAAATTGGCATTTATTAATCTTTAAGTTGTCTAGATGTTATACGTATAATATAATACGTATTTATTATACCTATATTAGCGTTTTGCGCAGCTATATTCAGAGCGGTCAAAAAGTTTGGCGCGACCTGTACATGTTCTCAAGTCCATTCAAAATATATTTCAAGAAAATATACTTATCAGGCATTACTCCTTTTTAATTCGATGTATTTTTAAAACGTTCCTTTATATTTCAAATCATTTTTATCAGAATTTATGACAAGGATTATTTTTGAATACTCATGACATAAATGAAATTAAAAAAAAGACATGAACATAAGATTACTCATGTATTTTTAAAGGTAGGATTCGATATTATCCTCAAATATAACAGTTTTGTTCAGTTTTGTCTTGCAAATTCAAAAATAAATTACTTATCTAAAATATATTACGTTTCTGTTTTCGTTTGAATTTCTTTATTCACGGATAAATTTTTATGAAGTTTCGTATAGAAAACAATTATTTTACGGAACAAAACATAGGAGTTTATTTTTAATTTTCATTACAAACAAAAACATTACAGTTGGAGCTTCGAAGATAAGCAAACAGTAGTAAACAAATTTTAAGGTTATCATGTATTATCTATGGATCTATCACGGATTATTATTAACGTTTCACTTAGCTGTATGGTCTAGGCACTATAACATTTTCTGTAGAAAAAACTGAAAAGTCTATGCGAGATACAGGTTAACACAAATACCAAAACGTTAAATATTTCAATTAACAGTAGAAATTATTCGTAAAAGAACGTAGATAATTCGTCTATTAGTATACAAATACATTTTAATAAAGATAACCTTATAAGATATTGTGATATTAGAAGGATACGCCACGCCTTTCGTGGGTGTGGGAACTATTGGCGTAATATCTCGACCGTTTCTTTGTACTGTGTCAGAATTATAGAGTGTGCACTATTTGCTTAGACAACGGGGCATAGATTTGACATTAAAAAATATATGGAACTAGATTAACAAACTTCCTGAAAACATTCCAAGAAGAACAATAAATTGCTCGTCATTTTTTAGGCCGTTCTGAATATAGCTAACCGTAAGTTCGGGACTTGCACATAATAGTGTCAAAACTTGAATACAAAATAGAGCTAAAATATTATTATAGGATTCTAAAATTGACATTTATTTATCCTTACATTGTCTCGATGTTATTCATATAATATTCGTATTCTGCGCATCTTAATTCGAAGCTTTCTAACACTTTGATGAGCACTAGTTGCCACTAACTATCAATAATTATTGTTAACGAATACATTTAATCACAGTTATAGGTGACTCAAAGCAAAACAAATGAATACAACGCTTGATCAGGCGCGTTGAAATTACTTCCAAGGTCGAAACAACAGTAACAAAAAGCAAACAATAAACCCACAATTGTAAAATGTCCATCACTCATGACCTTAAGTGTAATGAGTGCGCATCCTGAAAAAAAACACGTCACGTAAAAAACAACATAGTTAAGGTGATTGTTCTAGCTTCTCATTTAACAATTATTTATTTATATTTATACTCGCTGCCCGCCGCGGCTTCGCGCGTGTGTATTAATGATCATGTAATAGAAAAAAAAGGCAACTAAACAGCTGAACCAAAATCTGTCAACACTTTTAGATATCTCCATACTGTGTCCTATCTCATTCATTTACACAGTTTTTGTATGAAATTTTTTTAAATCCAACTTTTTCATTTTTCGTCACGAATTATTTATACGAATGCAGGCAAACGAACGGGTTATCTGGTGGTAAGTAATCACCGGAGCCCGTGGACTTCTACGACACACGGGGTATCACAGATGTATATATTTTAATGTTTTCTAAGGTTTAATATCTATGTATTATTAATATTATCTTTATATTCTAGTATATATCTATATGTATGTAACAGTGTACGTGCTGCTAATTTATATGGCATCTACCAGTTTTGCTTTACTTGGCTCAATACCCCCCACTCTTCTCCATGTAACATATCCATCCAAAAGTTGTCTGAAAGAGATTGCTATTAGCAATAAGGCCGCCTTTGTACTAATCACATAATTCGTAATGTTTTATGATTGATATTTATAATGGTGTACAATAAAGGTGAAATAAATATTCCCCGAGTGAATCGCTACCACCCCGCACGGTGACAAGCACAGTGACCCTCTTTTGGGTTGTCCCGTCTCAGCCATAGCTGTGCAGGCCGGCATGATGCGTACAATTGTCTATGGATTGATTCTATATCTTTTTGTGGTCACCGTTCTTTTGCAATTACACTGTTCTTACTATCAATTACAGTAAAGACACTTTGAAAAAATCCGTTGAACAGTTAAGGTATGAAAGCGTAACATACAAATAAACTCACAATGACTTTTATAATACTAGTAAGGATTAATTATCTATGTTGTAAAATAAACAACTTTAGTACTAACGTCATAGGTAACCAATTAAATTTCCAAATAATTACGTAAAAATTTACATATATTAAAAAAATGATAGTATAAATCTCGCCTGTCATGTGAGAGTATTCACCTTAAAAAATAATCCTACAAAATACATTTAATAAAATTAATGAGGCTATCGACACACAAATAGGTTTTTTAATAAATAATAATATGTAGATATGTTTTCTTCACCAGTAAAGTTCGTTGGTTTTTTTTATCTATCATAAGGTTTTTCAACTCCATTATTTATATAATTATATTTTTTATCTGTGACTAGATATATTAGTTGACTGTTTTGACCGACTTTTATCATTGTCATATAAAAATACAATAACCACCGTATATGGGCTAATAATCAGTGCATAATACAATGGAAACTTTTAATGTTTACATCCAAGCACTCTGCACCAGTGGTCGTCATACGGCCCAAGGGCAACACAAAGAACTATGTGATGTATATAACTGCGGTCCGCATTTTATCGGAATGGCTAATTGAAACCACCAATCAATAACGCACATTTTTAGGAGCTGTCAAAGTGTAATTGTTATGTGGCAAAATTGATTAACTGTTAATTAATTTCAAAGTAACTAAATAAAAGCAAGAGTGTCGTGGAACACTTGATTGGAGCAGCTCCGGGAAGTGGGCCCCTCATCTATTGCGTAACGGTTTGAAAAATTGTAGAGGGCTTGCCTATCGATTGCCTACTTTTGCCCACCATTTAATTTTTTTTGCCGACCTCTAAAAAAAAGTTATGATAGATTTGTAATACGTGGCCAGCGTCTGAAAAAACTTTCAATAATTGAAAATATCAAGGATGGATTCTAAATTCTAAAATGGGAGGAAAAACAATGAGGGATCGAGAATTTTAGAATTACGCATACGAATCTAGTTCTTTTGCCCACGTTTGCCTGTCTTTTACTTTTTTGAAAATTCAACTTGGATGGGAAATGAAAAAGTTTACTCTAGCAATAATCGAAAATGTTTTGCCTATCACACGATTAGTTTTGAGGAACTGGGGCTTAATAAGATTAATTCCCAAACAGAAGGACCTTTTTTTTTCGTTTGCCCACCCTTAGATACAAATATATTTTATGAAGAATTTGGCGTTGTATACTCTAGCACTTTGCAATATATGTTACACTTTGCATGTAAGCAAGCAAGTCGGATATAAATTTATGTCCTCCTATCGGGCAAGAATATATAAATTAAAATTTATCATTCTAAATATTCGAAAAACAACATCACGAAAAGTGTATTTATTACACGAAATATATTTTGCAATCATACTGTGTATCAATAATGTAGCTTTTTCTGTACCTCGGATAACGTGTATGGGTAAAGCCATCAAAATTATCATTTTTGCATGGAACAACTAATATCAAAATGCTTCAACATCAATTTCAAGAGAAACTCAAACATTATAACTGTTCTGATGTTTGGAATCTGCGAAGTGATTAATTCGTTAGCTTTTTCAAATCATAAATTGTGATTAACAAGTTTACTTAATAAAAATATAAACTGAAATTCTACTTAGATTCCCAAGTTTAGGCAAAAATACAGCGCCGTTTATTGAATTAAATATTATAATTAAAATTTCTTTCTTATTTTTTTATGTTCGATAAATTTAACGTTAAAATCAAATTCAATATAAAGTGATTAATTCCAATTATAAGTATTTTTATATTGCGATAATGTTAAATATTACTGATTTTATGTTCTTTACAAAATATACCAGATTTTTTTACTTTTGTGTTGTTAATATTTTGTATTACGAATTCCATACATTGTTATATGGAGCTAGCTTTACAAAAAGATTGGAATACTTTTATTTTACATTGTAACATAAAAAATACTGTATTTTGGCGGCCTTGCCCGTATGCAAAATATATCAATGATCGGTTAGGCGTGAAGTCGTAACAAGCAAATAAACATACTCTCGCATTCCATTAAACTATTAAAATAATACGGTGCTCTTATTACAATATCATTCGGTTCTTTATGCCTACTCAGTACAGAATGATTTTAGAAAAGCATATTGAAGAATCTAATATATCGATGTTTATCTCTGGACGGATTTTAAAAATTAATTTAAAAAAAAAAGACGAACAGGAGGTTCATTGAACTGAAGATTCGTTCGTACGTCGTTTTTGTCTAACACGAGCGTACCTACAGGAAATCAATTCACCAGCTTAAAACTTGTTCGCATTCGTCTTATAAATGTATGATTAAATAACTAGTGATTAACGACAACAAAACACGATAAAAATATCAGACGAACGTAATTTACGACAGTGTTTTTTTTTCACTCTTTTATTATGTATCAGAAATGTCAAATGTCATTGCGGTCCTTCACCTAACTATATATAAAAATGTATATGAAATTGATAAACATCGTTTGACCGTTTCTCATGAAAGTTTATTACTTTCTGGCTGGCAATGTTGGCACAACTGCGTGTTTTTTATAGCGAAAAATGTTGTCATCCATTTTAGCATAACAAACTGCTAGATGGCGCTAAGCTACCGTCTAATGTTTTTAGGTTTTATACTATCATATAATGCCGGACGAATTCGTTTCCTATTGTAATTAAAAGTAAAGAGGATATTATTATGTAACAAAAATACAAGCATATGTAGGAAATGTAAGCTAGACTACAATAAAATAATGATGTATTTTAAAGTTAAATGTTTATAATATTAGTATTAGTAATATGATAATTGAATATAAAAACCATGTTTCAATAAATTATGGTATATATTACGTGAAGTTAAAATATTTTTTTAGTATTTGTACATAAATAGCACTATACATTGTTTTCTGATACAGTAAACTGTTTTACAATATAGATTTTAACGTCCTCTAGTAAAATGTTGTAGTACCGATACGACGATAAGAATAATCTTGTCACTATTTTGTAATTATTTGACAATTAGTAACAATAGATGGCACAGAATCGATAAAACCAGTTGGCAAAATGTTTTTATGTAGTAAATAATACTACAAGATTTTCAATTCAAGCTAAGAATGTTGTGAAAAATACTAGATGAATAAATTAGTTTAATTTCATTTATCACACTTCTATACGTGACATTTATTGTCATACTCGAAACCGTGTAACCGATATTACAACAAAAAAATATTAGGTACATGATAAAAAAATACGATTATTTCATATGAATTCACTGTAAATTCTCTGTTTGACTGTTTGTGGTGTAAGTTTCGTTTAACCATACTTTACTGAAAAGTGACGACATTTGAGAAGAAAAAATATTTCACAAGGATCTACATCTGAAAAGCCACTTTAGCTCATTTGTGGCGCCATTTCCTCACGCGTCGATTGGCGGGTGCGGCGTGACGTCATCGCGCCCACGCGTCCTACGTGACGCAAGTCGATCGATGAGCGCATTCATCTCCTTCACACCCATGCATAAGGCGGTAGCTAACATATTTCCATCTCTTCCTAGCAGGTATGAATGCTTAGAAATTTTAAAATCGTAGGCGTTCGCGTAACCGGTGGCTTGGCGGTTTGCGTTCGCTATTTGCGGGATAAGAAGCATTTTTATAGTTTCGTTTTGTTGGTAAATAAAGATTTTCTTCGAAGTCTATTCGTTTTTGTATTATTATAATATAGTAAACATTATTATATCCTTAGAGTGATTTCATATATAAACATAATTTTGTATGAAAATTTCGTCATTTTTAATAGACTTCAAAAAGGTGGATGGAGGTTCTTTTTCAATTCTTTTGTTTTTCTTGTATGTTTTTTGTCTCAGAACTTCGTCATTTATAAACCGATTTGCAAAATTCTTTTTTTATTAGAAAGATTTTTTTTAAAAGATGTCTCATTTTCTCACCACGATATGTAGTGATTCAGACATTGGTAGGTTTATAATAATCTTAGACAAGTGATATGATAAAATGGTCTGGACTGACTTTCGACTGTTAAGGCACAATAGAACTCCTTAATGCATTATTTTAAATTGTGATGAATTATTTGTTGGATTCGATTTTTCTTTCTTTCTTCGATTTTTTTACCATTTTTATTGGTTAACAAAGCGGGCGGGGATCAAATAGTGTATAGGGGGTGTTCTATACCAAATCGAGCAATTTACATTTTTTTATTTCCTCAATTGTTTGAAATGTTTCAGCATTCCTCAACATAGCTATCCTGGTAAATTTTGATACATTTTATTATTTACTCATTAAAAAATATCGATAAAAAAATACTCTTTTTTAGACACAACTTTCTTAAAAATGGCCCAAAATTGATATTTATTTTAATTTTTTGGTTCATATGGCCTTTGTTGAAGTTTTTTTTTGTAAGAATTTATGAATTTTAAATTTTAATTCGATTTTTAAAAAATGTATCGTGGAGAATTAGCCTTACCTTTTATATAATATTACTATTTCTCAGGATATATCTCAGAATAGATCGTGTTCTGTGAAAATTTTAAAAGGTTATATATTACGGTTAAAAAATATAGACAGACATTTTAAGCGTAGGAGGATACCGTAGGTTTAGCAAAACATTCCTTTTCTAGGAACAGGGTTCTAAAAATACGAACAGACTGAGATAAAGATATCTGACGAAAAGATTTGTGAAGAAACGGTAGAATAAGTCTAACGCTATTGAAAACTAGTTGCACCCGCAGTATCACTGGCATTCAATTTATTACAATTTCGAATTGCTGTCAACCCAATTAGGTTTACTTTCCGTGTAGATACAACTGTTGCATAGGGAACCGATCAAGCAACAGAACAACGTGGTATGATATGTCGCTGACATAGGCATTTACAGTTAGACCATTTGAAATATTCATACAGATTTCACTTCATTGATAGAATTCAACAAACGAGTGACATTATATCCATATAGAGAGCTAACCGAGCTAAGAGTAAAGTTATAAGGAGATAATATAATAAAGCGTATGATTAAAAAAGAGATGCTACTATTACTGACAACTACTTTTGTAATGAGTCTCAAACTTTCAACTGATTTTATGCTTCCTAATTACAGTTGATATTTGAATTATTAATGACTATTTGTTAATGTACATTTGACCTATCCCTTACTTACTTACTGTACTTACTTACTTACTTACTGTACTTTTTTCTGAATTAAACATACCCTATGTCCTCTTTTCCATCTGTAACAACGTGTGCGCAAAATTTTATGATGACCGGATGAGTAGTTTGGAAGCGTAATAAGCAAACACAACAATTTTCGCATTTATTGACCAACATTATAAAAAGTATGTCCTCAAGTGGGCTGCATTTTTTTTGTTTATTTTATATAGTACTAACAGGCCCGGCGGACGTTGTCCTGCCCTGATAAAAAAAAAATACTTATGTACATGAAACGTTTAAGGCGGCTTGACTTTTTCCGATTCTTTCAATAATTATCATTATATTTCAACCAATTAAAACAAAACCTTAACAAATTGTATATCCAAACCTTCCCCGTGAATTACTCTATCTATTGGTGAAGACCGGATTACAATCCGTTCAGTAGTTTTTGAGTTTTTCGCGAACATCCAGACAGACAGACGCGGCGAACGACTTTGTCTTATAATATGTAGTGGTAATGGTATAATATAAATATAGTGGTGTGACATTGTAAAGCTAAGAGACATACCTAGTAGACCTCGTAATCATATTTATAGGTTACTACTAAACATTAAATTTATAGAGGTATTCAACCACCAGAAGAGTTATAATGTTTGAAATTGATGTCGACATTTTAACATTATTTACTCCAGGCAAAAATGATAATTTCGGCAGCGTTACACATTTATATCGCATTAAATACTTACATAACTGTATATAGTCAGCCTTTATGTATACCACTGCTCGGGCAAAATTTTCTACCTCGCCTACATTTTTGTAGTAAATGAAGAGAAATCAGTAGTTACACTATTTTTCTCACATATGGCAGTGGTACCACAAAGTAATCCTAATGAGGGCTGTTGTCAGGCAGGCGGCCGAGTGTAAAAATTAAGCCAAATCACACATCACAACATGACAAACATATTGTGCCAACCCTACTTAGGAGAATAAGCGTAAGATGATAATGAGACGACGATTAGTCAGTATATACGTTCACAGACAGTCTTTGCATGTAATTAGATGTCTATATGGGTATGATGTCGCTGTATCCTACAACGTGAACACTGTACGTGTTTCTGAAAAGAGAACTAGATGTAGTCAACGTTCGCACCGTACATTTTCCGTGAAAACGTCTGGATTATACCAAATCTTTATCTCCGTTATTGCTTTGCGTCGTTTGTCTATTTTCTTTTCGATGCTTCCCTAGCTCTTGCATTTGCTCGGTACTCATTATTTTTTAGTTTTTACTCTGAATTCCGTTTTCTATAATTCAGCGAATATTGACGACTTATATTAGACGTCATCTTTTTTCGTAATATTCAATTTCGTACCTAGTTCTACTTATATCTTGGCAACTATGTTTATTATATTACTTTAAGCCCTAGTAATGCTTCTTTATCTTTACAATAATACCCAAACCAACATCCTAAGCTAAACACGTTCTGATGCGACAATATTTACGATTACACTCGCTCTATGATACCACCGGCAAAATAAATGCCACACGACAAATATGTACAGACATGTTCTATCCATTGTGATCTCAATCTTTGCTATTTCATAATTAGTCGCGTAGTAATTAGCGACTGAAATCTGACGGTATTGTATAACAAAAGGAAGCTTGAAGGTCTATCACTATACTTAACCTATGAATAGATGTTTTTATATCTGTAAATATTTATTACAGTATAGGCTATTTTGCTAATTCTGTTCGGTACATTTTTAGATAGTAATAAAAATGATATCTTTCTGTAGATCATTTCATCGCTCTAGTTTAACGCTCATTGAATATTTCAAAAAACGAGAAATTCTCAGTTCTTTATTATCCAATAACATGTTGGCATACTTGTTACACCGTCACAGTACCTGGGAACCGTCAAGTTGCAATATAACCTATGTCAATTCCGAAACTCGTCCACCGACAGCATACAATGCCAATACAAAGAATTGGGTACTGGTCACCGGCCTTTAGAATAGGTTTTATTAAATTCGGTTCTATTAGACTGTTATCTCAGATCTCTTAGTTTTAGTTTTCATATATATTAACTGTAATCTATTATATTAATAAAAGTTATTTTAAAAGTACATTTTTGTAATTTACTTGTCGATGGCTCAGGCAATATATTTTTGTCATTTAATTTCTCGATCATTGAACAAACGGACATACGGTCGGCATTCTCTTAGTTTCACTGGTCAGAACGATTCAAAAATGATAGTTTCGTCTCTTTCTAATGCTGTATTGGTCTTCATTGCATGTTTTCATGCCTCCATATTGTCTTGACTAATTCTAACATCTTGTTGATTTTTCTTATATCGTGCACGGTGATATTTATTGATCGACCCTATAGAATAACATTGGATTTTTATACATTAACATTGACGTCATCGTTTGGCAAACAACATGGACTTATGTAACAGCGACGATGTAAAATGTATGTTGGATAAGTATTAATTTTTTGGCCCGGTATCGTCTGACCTCGGTCTAGCCACTCCGGCGCCTGGATGGCTGTCTGGTCCTCATTGCGTCAAACTCCGAGATAAATAGACCATTATGGCGCAGAGTGTATACGTCATTCGATATCTCCCATTCATGGGGGATCAGGGTGTATGGAATTTTCTAGTTACGTACGTACTGTAATACATTCATATCTTGAGCTTGAAAACATTTGGTTAACTTTTAGTAGATGTATATGTATATAAATAGATATATATCTAATAATCGGGTAAAGTAGAAGGGGATCTGTGCCCGAGTAGATCTGAGGGTTCATGTGGCAACTACAGTGCAAATTTACGACGAACATCGACATGCTGCATTCGATGTTAGTAGCAATAAATTGAAAGCTCGACCAGCAGCGGCCATCAATTATACCTACGAGAATGGTGTCTTCACTTGTACACAATGTGAATGCACCTTTCGGAAGAAAATTAGCTGTATTACTCATATAAAAGTACACGAGTGTTGGATTTGAAGCAGTTCGCTTTGGCCAAAAACGGCCAGGACTATCTATATATACAAACATATCGTATCGTATCGACGTGTTGAAAAATAAGCCATAGTGACTCTCTTTTAATTGCATGAGATGATATTAGACACGGGTGATGCAATCACTCTTTTGCGTTACATGATGGTAGGGCCTTTTCTAAACCCGCATAGTTAGGTCACTACCGTCAAGTTCAAAATCTTTGTAAGCACCTACAGGTTTAGAGGGTGTTGGACCAAATCTTAATTTAACATCAGCTGAGATTGTGCCAAATGCCAAAACCTAAAAAGATAAAGAAAACTACATAATATGGAACACACGTTTAGCAAAGATTTATAAAGTTTTGAGTACTAGATAGCTGTGTTTTGCCCAAGACAAGTTATACCACCGACCTGATGCCTATCTTGTTGCCTACCACGCCTTTTTTGTCCTATCACGAGGGTTGCCAGAATAACTTAGCAAAGATATCGAACAAAGCAAAGAGGACGACTTTCTATAAGATTACGATTTCCTATGACTAGTGATAGTCTAGGAGTCGAAATACTTATCTCTTCCCAGTTCTATTATTATGGAAAGAAACTAACTTTTTTCATAGACAATAAAATTAAAGCTCGTCAAAAGTTACTAAACAAAGAATAAATAAGGAAAATCGGTTGAGAAACAGAGAAGGAAGATGGTCTTAACTCTTTTCCCTGTCCCTATTTATAGAACTATGTAGATAATATGGTGAATAACATAAAATGCATGAATCAACTGTTCATTTTAATTAATATGACTAAATACTCAATCCGCAAAGGCACAATTACTGGAAACTGCTACTATTGACAGCTCACCAAGCATTTAATTTATAGATCAAGTTATAAAATAAGAACAACTTTGAGTTCCTCATTTTTGTAATACTGAATACCGAACAACGGGGTAAAATACCAAAAAGTTCGGCTGAAATCGAACACCTGGCAACCCTGCATACTGCATACCTGCATACATTCATAAATTCTTTTGGAAACTTGATATCCACCCTACCTTTGAGAAATCCTGAAAAGTCTTGCAGCATACGTCGGCCAAGCTAAAACTATCGTAATTAAAATTATGCAGTCTAAACTATTTAAACATTATGAAATGGAGAACAAACGGAAGCAATCTCGTTTTCAACGTTGTCTTAAAATTTAATAACTGTGCACTCACTCATTACTTTATTTCGGCTCCCGATACCGCGCGCAACCTAACTCCGTCCACCCACCCTATTACTCTGTTTTCGCCTGACGTACCTTAGACTTTGTATGGTAATTACTGCACATTTAAGAGTAATGGCTTGATATTTTATAGCTTCTGACGTTCCTTAGTATCTCGACTATAAGGTTTAAAAAAATAAGTTTTCAAATATGATTGGTAGCTCTAATGATAAATGCGTCCGGAAAAATAGACAAATAAACTTTTGTTAACTCGGTGCATGTTCCAGCAAAGGTATATAAACAAAGTAGATGAGAATCTTCCCCTTGCTTGACTATATCATATAATAAAATGGCAATTTAACAATTGACTGTCGTAATTCTAACAATATTTTTCTTACTCACTGACATTTGACGTATATTTTTATCTTTTCCGTAGGAGTTTTCAAACATTCTCTTACACACAAACCTTGTTTTGATAATTATGCACATAACTAGAAAAGAATTTTGAAGTGACGGGCTTACATACATACAGGAATAGATTTTTATTTACATAGATATAATATAGATTTTAATGACATAACATGTCATTTTATTTGCAGTTATTTTTCTATTATATATTTTAATCACTGCATAGTATAAAACAAAGTCGCTTTCTCTGTCCCTATATCCCTATGTATAAGGCTTATATGCTATAATAACGTTCATTAAATAGTGGAGAAATACTGTTATTTTTGAAGTTTCTAATGTGATGTCGTAAATAATTACATTTTTTCCGCTTACATTGCAACAAACGCAATTCATACTTCACAACATAACAAACATGTTGTGTCGACCCTGCTTAGGTGGGATAAGAGTAAGAAGATGAGGAATAATAAGAAGTGGACGAAGTCACGAACAGTTTGTAGTACATATCGCACCCTTTGTAAAGTAAGGGCATATAGTTGAATTTTGAGATATTTTAGTTTTTGCATGAAAAGGCCTCATTATAAATAATTCTACAAGGTTATCGTATCTCACAGCAATAGCAAATTTTCATGGCAATGACGTTGTAAATCAAGGAGTCAGGGCTAATTTTGTAAAAAATATTGTGGTCGTCGATTTCTTTTTTGGCGTTTCCCAAAAAACTACTTTTCTAAGTTAAGCCTTTACTTTCACTAAGGGTGCGATATATTAAGTTATCTGTTTTGTACACTACGTTATATTGTTAGACATACCTTGTTCTATTTTAACGTACTGGTGATAAAAATAACTCGCTGCCTGTCGTTAACGATGGAACCTGGGATTTTATTGATTATTTAATTTCATCTACTTATATTCAGACGTGGTTCAGTTAAACATTACGTGTGTACGTAAAAAGTAGAGTAATTAATAGGACATTTTCTAAACTCTCCAGGATAACTACCATCGTCAAGTTGAATATCTCGCCATGCACCTAAAGACGTGTTCCGGCAGCTGTATCTGAGGGTCAGTTCTTTATGTTAAGCACGTTTCATACATAACACCTACATTTAACATCAGATGAGGTTGTGATCAAACGATAAAAACCATAAAACATAAACAAAAAATAATAGAATAGAATACAAAGCTAATTGTAGGTTCGAATCCTAGCAAATGAGTCGGAGCTTTCGGTGAAGTAAAACATCGTGATGAAATGTGAAATGGTGGTAGGGCTTTTTCTAAGTCCGCCTGGCTAGCTACCACCCTCAACTTGAAAATCTATCGCCAAGCACCTGTTGGTGCGTTCCGGCAGCTGCACTTGAGAGCCAGTCTCTCTCTAGGTTGAGCGTGACTGCCATCTTAGACCACATCATCATTTAACATCAGATGAGATTGGGGTCGAACGCTAACCTATAAAGTATAAAAAAACAGTGAAGTTTTTTGGTGTATACTTTATAGGTTTATTAAGCATTTGATCACGATCTCATCTGATGTTAAATAATGATGTATCGATCTTTTTTATATTGATTTTGTTTAATTACTACTAAAAAGCTTTAGTAATATCGATAAAAAAATTAGTCGGTAATTATCTTGTGATGACATCTGATGATGTGATCAAATATGTGATAGTAACAGTTTTTCAACATCAGGATGGTTGTTAAAAAAATATAAAAATGTCTTGTCGTTCGGCTATAATTTGACCACGATACATACCTTCAACGGACGGCGACACTGTGTCGAAACATTGTTTTAAACGATCTTTAAATCAAGTGGTTACTATTTGTGGAATGGCAAAAAGCTGTACATCATCGTCATCATCAACGTGTAAAAGACCTACTGCAGGGCGATAGGCCTCTTTTCAAAGGAAAGTATAAGCATAATCACCATGCCAGCCCACGGCGTATTGGCGATTTCAAGCTCTGCGAAATCCACAGTTCTCTGTATTTTTCCCACATACGATGGTACTACAAAAATATTTCTCAGGTTCAGGTTTCCTCACGATGTTTTACTTCATCGTCAGCCGATAGTGTTATCAATTCAAATGAGTAATTGTACACGAATTTCAAAAACTTCTCTGGTACATGACGGGGTTCAAACCTGCGAAAATTCAGATTGATATTCCATCGATTAAACTCGTAGACAGTGGTCTAAGTCGTAGTGACGACTTCAATGAGGGATACATTTATTAATTATATATAGTGTAAACTGAACCTACAAGTAAGTAGGCATTGAATAACTAATAGCATCAAGAGTGTATCGTAACCGGTGTGTAGCTAATCTACGACGTAGTTCGTAGTACTTCGCGCTACGTTGGAAAACTTGGTACTAAGCGTCACTGGCCAGTAGTAAAATATGCATTACATTATCTATAGTTCGTGTAAAATAAACTATGTATATGTGCGCTCATTATTACACCCAAAGTTCATATGCTTTGTTCGAATATAGTTTTCTAAGACTAATATTCAATTATATTGTTATTATCTTATATAATTGTCCTTTATTGGCATGAAACAATTTATCAATGATTATTATGATAAATTACTATTTTAATCGTACTTGATTGCTTAACATAAATCATATATGAAGCTTATAAAAATGATTATTATTTTTATTATGTAATTAATGTAATAAATAGGTAAATAATATTTGCTTTACACACAAGATGTTTGATATTTCAGTTTGTTTCATATATCGAATTCTATATTCCAAGTAAACGTTATTCTCCGTGTATTATTTTGTTTCTAACTCGATTGGTCGAACGTATTGTAACTCTGATAAAAATCTGTCAATATTTAATGAAAAATTCCCTTTCGCTGCTTATGTGATAGTGCACACATAACTCACGAATAGTACCATCATTATATAATATTATAATCTGTACAACTTTTAGACCTTAATATCAAACTCGCTGGCAAATCACTCATACATGCGCGTAGGTGTATTTTGGCGGGTAGTTAGTACGCGTGCGCGTCCCTCGACCGTCCGCAGTCCTGCCACCACAATTCAGTTGCACACAGACGGTCGTGACGCGCTGACGTCGCAACCTCGCGAGCTCTCAAACAGCCGTATTGCCAACAAAAACGATTGAAAAACCTTTTCAAATGCTAAATAAACGTGCAAAACGTTAGAATTGACCATTAAAAGTTGTGTACAACTATTGATAAAGCTGAAAATGCGTTTATAGGAGCGCGAAACGGTAAACAAATAGAGGCAGTGCGATAGCGAATTTTGTGAATGAATTTTAAGATGGTGGACGGTTGTTGTATTGGGGCGACGTCGTATGACTTTATGGTCATTTGTGGTGGCCGTTGGTCCTCCGTGGGGTTTGTTGGTGTGATGGGGGTGCGGGCGTGGTGTGCGCGCGGAGTGGTTGGCGTGTGTGTGCGTGCGATCGAAGTGGATGAATGACGGTGACGTAGGCAGAACGATGGTATACAGCACACACGGCTGTCTCCAATACAGACACACACGGGTTCTTTGTCAACTATTATTTTTAGATGCTCATCCCTATGGAGGTATTATATTTACGTCGATAATTGCGAGTACCTTTACCTCGCAGAGCTAAACGCCTCGTTGATTTCTATTGATAATTCTGTTTTGAACCTATTTGGAGTTGCGTCTCTTAATATCATTTTATTGAATGGAGTGATTCATAACCTATTCGTAACGAGCAATTCCTCATAATCTACGATACAAAAACTTACATTGATGATAGTTAAAGAGTTATATTGTAAGGAATTTCGATTTTTAGCTACCCTCTTGTTTGTATTTGTAGCTTGGGTCAGTTAAAATTAGACATCAAAATTATGTCATATATCATTAATTTTACATATGTTTACCGACAGACATTCCAAATTCAGTAAATACGTGTTTTGTTTACTATATTATCCTTGGATTTGATAATTAAGGGATATCTAAAGTAAATTACTTTCTTTTCCAAACTTTTAAGAATCAAATCTCGGAATATACTGGCATTCACTGTAATATAAGAAACCTACTGTTCCAAATTTCATATTTTTTGGTCTAGAACCAGTTTGAATCGTTTTGTTTACTTTATAACACGTTTTAGTTTTAGTGACGTTAGTTTTAGAGGAATTGGCTCTCAAGTACAGCTGGCGGTATACGCATATAAGGATTATTTTCAACTTGAGGGCGGTAGTTAATCAGACTGGCATTAGAAAACCCCTTATGATCTATGTTTTCATTCATTGAAAAATACGGCTCACTGCAAGGTTCGAGCTTGAATCGAATTCTATGTGGCGGTTTATCTGGTTGTTTGTTATTAATGTGTGTATTTCCATTAATTGTGCATCAGATTTTTGGATACTCTATTACCATGAATGCTGATGTAGGAAACCTTGCCAAGAGTTGTTCTTCAGCATTTCTCTTAATGAGAATTTTGCTTTTAAATGTTGAGGTGGCTAATGGTTACTATTTTGAAAATTTCAAGTGCTTTTAAGAGTTGTCCCAGTCGTTGACTTGGATGGTCTCAGCTCTTCTTTCACACATTTCCTTTTTTACATTGTCGTATTATTCATTTGTTTTGTAATTATTGTATCACTTGTACATTCCACGTATTTGAGAAAACACACACACACACACAAAACAAATTAACAAAGTCAAAATATAGTATAGTATATTCAATTTGGACCATTCAAAATGTTCGTATTCGTAAAACAACCATGAATAAATTCTAGCAAAAAATTCGATCGAATTTAGAATCGAGAAATTGTCTTTAATAAATTATTTGTTGTAACGTGTATTAAAAGTATAGGGAAGCAATCATTTTAATATTCTTCTAGTATTGAGCTGCTTTATTTTATTGTCCAGCAGATCGTGTTTAAAAGAAACTTATTATAAAATGTAACAATATAAAATGGGTCAATTATTTTGTATTTATTTCTAGTGTAATTGTATCTGTCGATTATAAGTTCAAAGTTATCTAAGTTGTCCTATACTGACACTAAATTTTCAATAATATATTTGGAGAAAAACTTAATCGTCGAGATGGGGGTTGATATATTTTTTTAGATAGATTACTTTATTATAAAGCACACAAAGTTTCAACATGCGGAGACGCGTAGTTTTTGAGAAAAAAATTATTGAAAATCAATTATTTTTGCAATATTTACGTAATTTCTGTCACAGATTATAGCGAAATATCGCCATTGAACGTTTCGTTTTACCTACGTTTATGTTGTCATACGTTAGGTCACATTTAATTTTTTATAAATTTTCATGAATTATTATATTTTGTACTCATATTAATATTTTTTATGCACACATATATTTAATAGTTTATGTATATTCAATTACAGCATTATTTTCATTACGATCTATTAAAATTAAAATGTGTAGAATTTACGACTCGTAAAGACGTTTAACCGGCTTGTGAAACGAAACGTAAAACTGACGCCATTTTTGTTGTTTTGAGGTTAGGTTAGGTTCGACTTATGTCAAAGAACCTGTTTGTTTGACTCCGACTTCACCTGGGACGAGTTTGTCCTACCTCTAGAGTGTTTTTATACAGCCGGAGGCACGTAGGGAGAGCAGCCTCCGCTCACTGTAACAAATCGTAGGGATTTGACGAGCCGGAGCGGCCGTGGCTGGTCGCCTTCAGGCGACCAGCAAGCCGAGCCTGCTGAGGCGAGGATGGATGCCTGAGATTTGTTACGCAAGGGCGTAGAGGCTGCTTTTCCCGCAGCGCCGGAGACGTTGCAGAGTCAAATTCCTCAGAATTTAAAGTTCAAAAACTAGAAAACTTGGGGGCTCCGCAACTTTTCCTTTTAAGAGGGTGTTAGTACTGATCCTCCTCTTCCCTCCCATCTACCTCTCCACCGTCAATTCGACGGACGTCAATAGAAAGTCGTGTGTCAGTTCGAACCTATAATGATTCTGAACATTTGGTGAAAGAAAACTGCGTGATGATATACGTTGGTAGGGCATTCTCTAATGCCAGCCTATTTATCTAACACTATACGGTAACTTGAAAATCTATCGGAACTGACCTATAGATTACCAATCACCAGTAGGCTTAACTTATTTACCATCTTAAGCCACATCGTCACTTAAATTAAGTAAGACTGTAATCAAACGCATAATCTACAAATTGCAAAAAAAAACAGTATATACTTAATATAATGGTATGGTAAGGTAAGGTAAACTAATAAATATGTTACACATGGGTAGCTATATGCAAAGAGTATATATTTAAATCAAAATATAACAAACTTCATACCATTTTGGTCGCACTGAAGATCATAAGAACATGTAAACTGCGCCGGAATCTGAAAACTTGTCTTTTGTCGAGAAAAAGCGATAGAAATATATTTATTGTTTTTTAAAGAACTACTAAAAACTGTTCAAGCAACGTTCTTTGTAGAGTTTCATAAATATTTGAGATAAAATACATGAACAATAATTTAATGAGAAACAGAAAGGGCTATATTGTATTGTATAATTATCGATGTACTACTTTTAGGGATTTGTCAATATTCATGCCTCTAATTACGAATATACTCGAATAAAGCGACAGTAGAAATGGTTTAAAGTTCGATTTACCGATTGAATTTTTCAAAGCGATAAATTTAGTTTGTGTACCATTCATAATGGAGCATTAGCAAAATAACGTGTTAACATTATCTAGGTAATACATAATAAGTATTTCTGTGAGTAAATCTATAGAAAACAGTGCACATCTTAATTTACATTATGTCAACTTTTTCAATTCTGAATTTTATAGCCAATTACACTATCTTTTTGATATTTCTAAGTACCTGAAATTTATTCTCGACTAAATACTTCGAAGTCATCCAGCCATCATCCTCATAAAGCGCTATTATTATATTGCTAGACTTAGGTATCAATTAAGGATGGGCGTTAGGACCCAATTTAGATATTTCCATGAAACTTACATTATTGCCGATTCATTTTGACTGCGTACGTTGCAAATTGAATGTTTCCAGGAACCTTTGGCAATATAACATCGCTAATAACGTATTCTTTTTTGGACCCCTTAGTAAATACCACATTGCTATTTCAGTGAGTTCATCTATTGAGCTACGTCATTAACCATAGTTGTGTCTCACTACATCATCTCCTATCCCTATTTCAGAATAAGTTATATCTATAGCTCGCTAAGTGACATTAAATCTATTGCTCCGACCGTGTGTGTCTTGGTTCTGTAGGTAATTACTTCTTTTTTATTAAAACCTTGTCTTCAAGGGCTACGGAATGCGGAACGAATGCTTCTTGAGTACTCTGACCGTTTTTACCTCGCGATATAGCTGTATTACATAAAAGATCAAATTGAAAACTGTAGATTGTATTACTAGAAGTGACTGAGATAATTTGTTGCACAGAGGTCGCAATAAAACTGCCTTTTAATCATCCAACGGTATTTTTATTTGTTGATGGCGCCATCCTTGAGATGGCTTGCGCTTGTGTTTATTTGGTCGTAATCTATTAATGGCACGTGGCACTCAGTCCGAAAGAAATTGCCGAGTGCCTTCAGTGCTTTCCCAAAAAAAAATCAGTGATAGTCCGTTCGAAAAGAAACATCGAATCAACTGAATTACCAGGTACCTCAAATAAATAATTGTTGCCTGGTTTGTGCGTTGTCTTATTTGCCCTCTTGTGATCGCTACATAATTTGGTCTTATTGAAAATACACACAACAATAACAGATTTAGTGTATTTAGTGTCTCAATACTCCAATATTTCTTTAGTGGAGTTCTTCCCATATCTACTAGCGTAAATAATCTCATGTAGTATAGTAACTTGTCATTTTATATATTTTTTTCTTACAGATACATAATATCAATAAAATTTGTGAAAAACTGCAAAAAAAATTACAGATCTTTAACAGTAAAATTAAAAAGTTTTAAACAGTGAAATTGAATAAACTTGAAACGTGATCGGTGAATGTGAAAGGATTTAATTGCTTCATTATTTGATCTGTTCAATTGCGTGTCAGTATTCGAAATGAACGGAATAACGCGACGCACTCGGAACCCACTATGACTGGACTCTCGGGAAGGTCACAAACTGTCAAAAAAATATGATACAGGTAATATAATATTTTTGTTATTTAATATAAAAATAAATTTATAATTATCGAGGCAAATGTGTCACGTAGGGTCAAAAACTAACCCTACTCACGCCAAATGATTTTATTGTCATCAAAACATATCTGTATAATAACAATTTACTACCATTGTAAATATTTAGACATAAAAGGCGTAGACAAAACAATTCTGTACATTTTCTTCCTCTCTTTCAAAACCTTTTTTTTGTATTTATTTATTTTGTTCAGAAGATAGTAACAATTTGAAAAATTAGTTAATTATGATCAAATTTCATGAGACCCTTACTTCCCAAAGAGCTCCAGGTTAACCCCAAGGATCAACGGGGTCAATGTTGGCGTCACAAAAAAATAGGTGTACACAATTAATAAGCGGGGATTCACGAAAATGTATCTACTTTCGATAGCGAAGAACTAAAATGTTGACTGTGATAAGAAGCTCAGCGACTCTTCTTGTAAAAATTTGCCTATTCTTTATTCGAACGACATATGTGAACTATGGTGATGTCTGGAATTGACTCCTCTCTGTGCATCCACTAAAATGACTGTAACGTGAAATGTATTTTAAATACACATCTGTATATGTTAAAAAGATAAACCCAATAGAGCTTCTTGCCGATCTTCTCGGTGACTACATTATTTTCCGAACCGGTGGTAATTTTGAAGTTCATAAGCGTCTTCTTAGGGTCTAATTTGAATAAAGTATTTTTGGTTTTTATTCAATACTACGTGTCGATACTTGCAAAATGCGCCGCCGATGCCGCAGCTGCTGTCCGCAACACTTGTTCAGACGTGCAGACGTGATTAGTACCTGTTGTGCTGTGAGTAGATGTCAAAAAAATAAAGTTGGATGGAATCGCTTTTTTGTTTGGCCAACTTTACTTTTTTGACATCCACTCAAAGCACAATCAATTACTTAATTAACCAATCAATTCCCTTTTTCTTTCGAAAACTATTAATTCGTCGTTGGAACGCATCGTAACGCAAATTTCCACAGTTATATCTAATCTTCACATTTATTGTCTAGTTTTGGGAATAATTTAGAAATGTAGTTGCAGAGGTCCACCGGAACTAACTAAATTTTGAAAATGGTCTATGAAGATAAAAGCCTTAGACCTTAACCTTAGCCTTAAACTATCACCAGTCATTTCTCTTTTGCTTGTCAACTGATTATCATTATTATAAATTTTATTAATGTTGTCAAAAAAAAAAATAGAAATATTTTCTTACCATTGACGAGTTGAATTCTTTAATCATAAATCTCTATTTGTCACACTTCACGATCCTTAAGTAATTTCCGTAAAGTTTACCGAGATAGGAATGATTAATCTTACACCGCTATTCTAAAGGTCATGTAATTTTTCACGTGCCACGGTGACGATTGAGTAACGGTGAAGTGGAACATAGTGAAGAAACTTGGAAACCTGAGGAACATTCTCGTAGTGCCTCGCTGAAGAATTATAAGTATGTAGATCTATGTACTTGAACGGTCTGTTCCTTAAGTTCGTGTCTTTGTCCGAAAAATGTCACTACTTACGCCAATATAACTGACAAAACCTTCAAGAAACGAGCCCTAATCCTTTCTAAAGAGCCGACAATGTATCTGTGATGCCCGTCGCGTCGCAGGTGTCCACGGACGACAGTGATCACTTACAATCAGCCAAACCGCATGTTCGTTTGCGTCCTATCCTATAAAAAAATCTAAAGATCATTTGAGCGCTTATCATGAAGGTTGGACCACCGAATCGTTTTTTCAGTATCATTCAAGGTGACGAAGCAGCTCATTCATTTCTGTTCAATTCAACTACGATTACCATTAAAATGGGTATGCGTATACTTCACCACGCAGAATAATTACACAATGTTCATTTTTTATAACTCAAGCATTTATTACAACTAAGAATAATAACTAACGCGAGCAAAGCCGCGTGTATAACTAGTTTATCTTTAATATTTAAGTAAATTAAAAAAATTACAAACAGCGTGGGGTTGGATGGAAGCTATAAAAGTACGACGTTTTTCTATGCTGACGTCATCTTTAGGAGAAGATATAATAATGTACTATTAAAATAGTTGAATATATGTGTAGATGTGAACCCCGCTCCTTTATTTTTATTTTCGAACTGTTTACACTGTTGACCTGACAAGGCCTCTACAGTTTCACCGGATTACGATCCGCGCTCCTCTTTCGCTACACTTTTTATAGACTTGCTTCGTATTAGGAGGTAGGCTGTAATATTTATATAATTACAAATACTTTATTTGTGGTAGAACGGGTCTTTCCGCCGATATATAATTATACATATATAATGGACCTATTGAATTTGAATAGTAAAATTAAAAACTTCATATCTGTCTTGTTAATCTTTAAACGCTGTAATATTCCACGATCACCTCCGGCATGTAAGACATCTAATAATGTTCGATATCAATTGAGAATAAGGTCCACTACAAACAAGCATGCGCTTTTCATATCGGCTAAAAATATATTCTGATTTAATCAAATTTTAAGTCGTATCTGTCCCCACAATGTTGCTTCTGTAATAACAAGACTTATTAATTCTTGCGTGCGTACAGACCTTTGTAGCCCTTACGTGGAACTTAAAAAAGCTAAGGAAAACAAAATAAGCAGCATAATTTTCAATATCATTCATCCAATTGTTCGATATTTACTAAACGGTACATAAAAATGTATTATAGATAATGATTGATACGAGTACAAGTGTTATCTATTTAGGTCAATATGTACATATGATGTGAATAGTAAGCAGTAATTTAATACAGTTTGATGTCCAAATGTGTGTTTATGTAAAAAAATAAGATTCTCTTTCATTCTTTAACCATATTTTACTTTTATGGTAAACTAAAAGACCGCTACTTGTTAGTTTTGCCAGATGTAATTAAAAATATATCAAGTCCAAAATTAGTTATATCGTAATAGCGAAGTGATGAGGAAAATGACTATTGCCTTCGAATACTCACAATACTTCGAATACAGATTACTCACTAGCCTTAACAAAATAATAACAGTGGTGTATCTGCATGCATAATACAAAAATCTCTTTACGTATAAGTCTACTGTATTACGTCTGGCACGTTATAAACATTTGCCACTTGGAGCCTTTATTCTTACTAAATACATAATTAAAAGGTTGACGTTTTGTCCCACAAAATAAACGTCGTTTGAGCAAAACGTAATTAGAATCCATCTAGCCTTACGAAACTTTAAAACAAATGTATATACTATAATAAATGAAAGAATAATGTAACAATAATCATTTATAACGTAGGCAAATAAAAAGAATACATACTAACAGTTAACCTCATAAACCCAATTAAAAAATTTATAATATAAGAAATCACTTTTATCACGAATACTCACAATAAATTATCATTCACTACTATATGTGATTTACAATCACACACAAATAAACATGTATATTTATATATGAATATATTTATTTGTCACCACTAATATAAGCCTTGAATATAGTTGTCAGTTCTCACGAAAACTTGACAGATAATTACCAACCAATTTCATGGTGTCGCTTTTAGGTGTCGGTGTGCGCGCGCATTCTAAACATATTTCTCAAACCCGCCACCAGAAGTATAACTTCAAATAATAATCGTAGCTAGTAGTTTTTGCGTCGGTAGATCGTCGTCATTTTATGTATATATAAGAGAATATAGGTAATATAGATAATGTTAAAACTAAAACATGAGTTTTATTGAAGCGACTGTGTCATATTTCGTTTTATTATTTCCCTCGGTCCAATTTCATGAAGTTCTTGTCGGCGGCCTCATTTGGAACTTTGGCAACGGCCCACGCGCTCGCCGCAGCAAATAAATCGTCGAAATAATAATTCCCGTTCCGCCTGAAGTGGTTTACTGATAGTTTCGATATGAGAACTTTAATTTTTTTTTATTTGTTATGTTGACTAACTTTGGCACTAGTAATAAAATTGTATGACAATTTTTATCTCACGGTGTTATAACATCTTTGACGGACTTCCGTTTACACCATTCATTTCGCAGAATGTATGTTGAAACTAACTGCCTGCGCGGGCTTCGCATGTGTAAAGTAACGAGGAAAAAGAGTCACCTACCATTTACCGTACGACTATGTAATGAAGTAAAATGATAACTGAACAACTAACATAAATCTGTTAATTCTGCCAATATTTTCAAAGATCTCCCTTACTGTCTTCTATCTCGCTGACTCACTTTTTTATATATACATATTTATTAACCCAAATTCTTAACTTTTTCGTCCGCTTTTCTTTAATACAACCTTGTCCTGCCAATTACAAACACAATAAAAAATATTTAGTCAAATAGATGTTGCGACTCTGAGGTGGTGTGCTTATATACATTCGGCAATTCACTATGATTATATAAATAAATAGATAAAAGAAATCACATTCAAACCCTTTATATAACGTAAAAAATTTACATCTATGCACCAAAAAATTGCAATACTGTAAGTGTGTAATAGACCTTATTATTTATTTTCGCCAACCAATCTTGTAGTTACTGCCATTGTCGAGAAGGTAATGATATTATAAGTGTCTTGTGATCATTTTAATTTTCTGACAAGATGGTGGTGGACCCCTTGTTAGAACTTTCTACGGAATTTTTGTGTCAACTTGGAAATCAGTCTCCGTGGTATATTACATTCTATTTACTTCACTTGTGCACAATAACCGAACTATATTACGTAAAATGCCACCAATACTACAAAATATAGAAGGAAAATAACACAGGATTATGAATAAAATATAAAGATCACTACATGACAGACTAAAATCGCGACAAAAACTCGATAGACCTTATTTAATAAAAATGGAGTATTTTTCAAGATAGCGACAAATTTGAATTTAATTTCGAACATCTTTCTAGCATAAATCTAATCTCTGATATTATATACAGCTGCTGGTAACAATAAATCTATTTTGATGTTAAGCAACAATGGGGCCCAAGATAGTAAGAAGTAAGAAACAAACTAAGCCTAGCGAGATCTTGTTCTCAAGTGCAGCTGACAGAGCAAATGTATAGATGCTTGACGACAGATTTCCAACTTGAAAGGGGTCAGAAGAACATTAGAAAACACCCAACCTTCTACAGTTCTATTTCGCGGCCACTGCGACCTGTACTAATATAATAAAACTTTTACAAAAAAAATAAACCGACTTCAATATCAAGAAACACAAAGGAAACAAGAAGACACTGAAAACCAATAAATAACTAAACTATTACATTAATAAAATTAAATAAAAAATATTAGTTCATGCGCTACCTAACAATATATCTGAAGTCGGCGCCAACGCAAATTTATAGTAGGTAAAAAAATACTCGTATATATACCCGACGCGAGAGTGGACCTATCTTTCTACGTATATACAGACAATGAAATGAAAACGGCACTCTTGCCACAGTATTTAAGCAATTCTTTTACAATTAATTTATCAACTGTGTGCGTTACCGATTTTTTAGGCAGGGAATTCGTCTGCACTACACAGTGACTAGGAGCTAACTGACTCTTTTAATCTAAATAATAATAAATTAACAATAACAGAAAATATATATAAGGATTTTCATAAATCCTTGGAAATAGATTATTCCGAAAGAACGAACTAGGTAGGGTTGTAGCAATTCAAACACGATGTTTTCCGTCACTGAAAGCAAAGGTTCATTGTGGAGATTCAAAATGACGTCGATTGATGCGATATCGGTGCAAGCTACCATGAATTAATGAAATCAGCTTTTTAGTCGTTTCAGTGGACTTGTAATATTTGAGAATATACAATTCGTTGGAAATTGTCTAAGTTTATATATTTTAACCGGCAAACAAAAAACAAATTTACGTCTCAAAGCGACAATAGACTATACCAATAATAAATTAGCAACTAATATGGATTATTTTCGACTATCAGGTGCTATCTTTTGATTATTTGGTTTTTATTGTACTATTATATAAGCCTTATAACCTTTTCACCAATCTTAACGTATACCTGTTTAATTTAATATTTGCTGATAAGTCTCCTTAGCCCCTAGGGTAAGATGTAATGTATGTAGCATAAATAATGCTTCGAAAAGTTCTCTATCTACCAGTGAAAGTCTCGTTAAAATCAATTCAACAGTTTATTAGACCGGCAAAATATTTTATCAACACCTGCTATTAGGTCCTCACAAAAAGACGTAAGGTCCTTACAAAAAGACGATTTTGGTTTGAAAGCAGACTGGTAGTTTTGCCATTTTCCGTGCAAAGCGTCTTTCTGACGGTGCACGGGATACAATTAAACTGATTACCATGAAAAGATTGACGATGCAATACGATACATATTTATACGTGGTAATTTGACAACTTTATTCTAAATCATTTTAAAGATTCTTCTTTGGTTTGATTGTATACCGAACACCGAAGTGCTACGACATGCTAATGAGAGCAGTATTTAGGCCTACTTAAATAAAAAAACAGCTTTTATATGTGTTACACGAATTATAGAAGAGGGAATAAAATCACATCTTTTATTCTCACACATCTTAGAAAAGGATTCTTTATATAAACCAAATCATATCCCTCTGTATTTTAATTTTCGTAAAAATCTTCGCACAATGTTTCTTTCCCCTTGCAAATCTTGAATGAATACTTGAAGCGCTTTATGCGTTGTGTGTGTATGTTACGTATTTAGTCCTCAGAAGGGAGATAATACCCGCCTTTGCGTCGCACGATGCAACCCATCACAAACAGATGCCGAGAGAGGGTGGAAAATGGAATTTTTAAAAACATCCTTCACAGCGTGTGTGTCTGCCTTTTATATCCGTCGTGTATAGTCTAAAGAGAATATGTAAATGACGATGTAAGGATCCTTTCTAAAGGCATGCTTAGATGTGATGATTACTATTAGAACAATAAATAGTATGCATTATTATCGTGCTCTTAATTATGTAAGAACGCATTATGTATTAATAGCCCAGAGGTGTGAAAGGGTGAACGATATGAACAACGAATATCCATTTAATTTTATTATTGTTTGACTATTACCTACCTTTTTTTCTCGTGTGGGAATCTTCTTAAATTTCCCACTTCGTCGGGCAGCATAGGGTAGTATCAGATTCGTACTGATTACACCCCCTCGATGTTCTTCTCGCACCATTGAGCCGGGTTGGCAGGAACTGCTACTGCAACTACTTCTACCCGACCCGGTAGGTGTTGACCCCACAGCAAGGCCTCGACTTGTGGTCTAAGAGGGAAGACCCTGTATTAGGTCCTCCCTAATGAACTAGTGGGGGGCACAATGAATAATCATGTAATAAAATAAAATGTCAACTGAATAACAGAACGTCAATCTATCAATTCTGTTAATATTTTTGAAGATCTACCTACTATCTTCTGTTTCACTTACATTTGTATATGTAGATTTGTTTAAACCAAATTTTTCACTCCTCCGTACGGTTTTTTAAACATTACCTTTCATGCAAACCGTGTCCTGACAATTACAAATACAACGGAAGAGAATTAGTCAAATACATGTACACGTTCTGATGTGATGTGCAATACATAAATTCAGCAATTGAATTTTATCTAATCTAGATCTAAGATAATACAATATAAAAAAGTAAATGACTGAATTTTGGAAAAGACTGCTTTGTACTTAACCTCTCGGTTGATTTTTAAGACCCAAATTAAAAAAAAAATTTAAAAATACATTTTAGATTGTAATTATAATTTTACAATATATATTTTTCCAAATATTTTTAATAAATCAGGTGTTTTTTAAATTTATGCTACCAACTGCCTGTTGACCTGTGCCTCTTAAGGTTTACATTCGTTTGTATGGAACTTACACCTTTATAGTTTTGGACAGTCCAGAGGTTAATAGTAAGCAGTACAATCCAAAAATGAAGGCGACCATCGAAAGACCTGCAATCCATCGTCAATGTTTAAGTTATATTATATATAAGTTCGCTTATAATATAAATAACTTGAAAGTTGGATACGCGTTATTTGATCCTAACGTGAAAAAGATAAAGAGAACCAATGTGACAGTTTTATCATGTGTATGGTAGTGGCGAGACAATCCCGCATACTCTAACATCCTGCTTAAATCTTAACTAACGGTATAAATGAGCAAGTGTGTTTATTCGTTACGTTTTCTCGCCTTGCTACTACTCAACCACATCATTGTTAAAATTATGCATTCACGTTCTCAGGGGTACAGAAGAGGACCTAGGGTACCTTTGATACAAAAAAAAAATACTGTTCACAAGGAATAGGCCATTTATACATTAACACGAACGAAGCCGCGGGGAAAAGTTAATACTATATGCACGCCGTGTGATACAGGAAAATGAAACGACTAAGCGTGCAATTATTGGTAATGTTACACAGAGTATTGTATTCGCGATTGAAAACATGTTATAAAGTTTTCTAAAAAATGTATCACACCGTATTCGCATTATCCCGACAAGTAGAAGTTAAAAATGTTTGACACTTAATAGACTGATATGTGTTTTACAAAACACCGTAACCCTATTACACGATAGTCCAGTCATTGAATGTAGTGAATATATAGATTCACTACACTCGTCTTAGCAAAACTTTTTTTTTTAGATTCAAATAATCTAAATCCTGAGTAAAAAGCAAAATATTTAAACATACTGTATATATTTACATGAGCCATAGTTTAGGGTGTTTCTTTCTAACACGAGTGTATTTATATCTGCCCTCTGTTTTTCCGCTTCTTTAAAACATCACGTTACTTGAACGTTCTTTTTTTTCGAAATGTCTACACTGTTGACCTGGCAAGGCCTCTACAGTTTCACCGGACTACTTACTTGAACGTCCGTATCTTTTGTTACTAATTTTTATGTACATGACGTCCTAAAGTGTAAAGTTTAAAAATGTGTATAGCATTTAGCAATATAACAGCGTAGTTTTAGTTCCACAGTCACAAGCAGCTGTATACAAATACATTTCGATTCGATTATGCATATCATTTTATGTGTAGAATAATCATACCAGCGGTGCCGTGTTGCACGTCAACTTAGCAGAGAACGTCGGAGGTTAATCTTGTCAGGCGCTAACTGGATTCAGCGTCTTGCTCCACTGCATCGTTATTATGCATTTCACTATGTTATCTTCGAGAACATTCTTATACTTCGCTGAAGTGTTAAGGAATTAATGCCATATTTAGTATAATAACATTGTCTTTTTACACAGATTGCCTTATTTTAATGAAATCACGAAAGTTAACGGAAACATTTTTTATCTTTTATTATTATTTTTTTTATATACTAACAAAGAAAATCCAAATCTTCTTCCATGTAATGAAATAAAAGGACAAGGCAACATATGAACGTCAATCTGTCTATTTGGACAATATTTTTGGAGATATTCCTACTGTCTTATGTCTCAACTCACTTTTTATATGAAGATATTTTTACTCCATTTTTTCATGTCTCCGTAGGATTTTTGAATCCATTTTCTTTCATATATACCATGTCATGACAATTACAAACACGAAAAAAAAGAATTAGCCAAATAAATGCAGCCGTTCTCTGAAATTATGCGCTTACATACATTCTGCAATTGATTCTTATTCGTATATATTATATAGAAAAACTAGCTACACAACCCGGTTTTGTTCAGGGGGCATATGCTAATGTAGTGTTATAAGTACCCAAGCGTTTCACGTAAACGAACGATAGTCAAATTTGACATTCGCTTTGACATTGAGCGCTCGTCTAATTTAAAGAAGCTTCGTACGTCTACTCACAAAAATAATTTTGTTTTTGTCGTGCGTAATTTTACATGCGTCATATCTTCTAATATATTAAATGACACTATAAAAGGCTATTTTCATCTACATTATATACTCCACGTAAGTAAAATATTTATTTGGCTGAGGATAAATAGTGTAAATTACCTGTAAAGGATAATCATGTGTACCGCGAATTATACTTTGGAAGACAGAAATATACCCTTACGGATTTTTAGTTAAGCCCCTATGAAACATACAATTCTATAATACATTAGTTTGATGTGTCTCATATGGTTCAATAAGTATTAGCAATGTAAGCGCACCTACAAAATTTGTGCACTCTTTGGCTAAATACCTCATTAGTATTGGATGGTCGAATTTCAACATTTATAAGTGTGTAGATGTCGCTTAAATCTTCATCTCTTATTACCCAACATTTATATTGTGTTAAGCAGATAGGACACATACAATCGAAAAACGTCCTTCTTTTGGACAGACAGGTAACAAATAATTGTTATTAATTACTAACTTTTGCTCCGCCTTCGCCCGTGCTAATGCCCATTTAACCTATGCCTAGGGCTATCTGTTTCCTTTTCTGCACTCCTGACAACTTATAGTCGACATTTCATCACTACCGTCTGAGTAGTTTACACTGGAATACTCGTACATAATAAACAAGTTTCCATCGCATTTATAATACTAGTAAGGACTAGTAAGTTTATAAGACTAGAACAAAGGTTTTGTCTAAACGGTTGTTTCTTTTATCATTGTGTCATAAAATATGTTACAAAAGTAGCGACTCCGTTGAACTTTGACGTCATACATTGATTTCTCATCGGTGACTAGCGGCTCCCTCGCACTGGCATTCCCATAGCTGCGACGTTCGCGCTCCAACTAAATATACACCGATGTTTTGAAGATTTTCTTTTTTATACATAAAATACATCGCGATTTAAATATCTCAAATTTAAAATCGTTCATTTCCTTCTGCAAACGTTGCGTAGACATTTGCCAAAGACAGTTTTTTTTCTCTATGAACATCAGTTATAATTCAGGTTAAATTGTTTTTGTGCAAATGATTTTTTATATCTTAACTATATAAATGATAGCTATACGATGCTAAATGCTAAATGAGCTATAGCTCGTATATCTATAATGAAAAATTTAATTGTGTTATTTTCAAACAAATGATATAAACTGTTGTCAATTATTCTGCTGTTGGGTAAATTGCTGTTTGTATCGTATTGCTATTTGTATAATAGATACACCATAACAAACATATCGTGATTTTGTGTGTGAACAACGTGAAGTTCTCTCAGTTTTACACCTATTGTTTGTTGCATAATGCTTTTTTTCGCACGTTCAGATAACAGCCGATAATCATCATTGTCAATAATGATAACTGATAACAGATAATCAACAGCAGAATACTAATGTGTTAATATCTGTTATTGTTGCGTAGGAATAACGCATTAAGTTATAAGAAATATTACATATAGATTACTTGCGACTCGTTGCGACTTTTCATGCATGCAATGTACTGATGTAGCGTTGTATATGTCCAAAGAATTTAGATACATGATCGACCGCTTGTAAATTTAAGAAGCTTCGTAAGAATATTTACGCACTTTTTTTAGTGGGTCATAATTTTAAATCTGTGATATCTTCAAAGGTTTTCATTGAAATGATATGCTGTAAAGTGTAGTTTTGATCTGCACTAAATGCTTAATCTAACTAAAGTGTTTCATCGCATAAGAAAAGTAGCTTCTTAATAACCAATTATTTTTTAATAACAAGTAAAAGATAAAAATGATTACGGTGAGTTAACCTTAGCAGACAGACATATACCATCCAGTACTTTTTTGTAGACATGTTTCAGTTGTACAATTCTGTAGTATATAACTTTTGAGTATCTTATAGGGTTTAGCCAGCGATTTCATTGTAAGCGCCCGAAAAGAGCTTCTTACGACTTTATTGGAATATGTCGAACGTTTTTCTATACTTTATGTATTTGCATTGTACGCATAAACCTTCCGAAAGCAATTCTCTAAATGATAATGAAAATCGTATCAAAATCTATTGCGTAGTTTAAAAGAACTAAGATAACACATATAGACAGACACGAAATGCGACTTTGCTTCATAATGTTTATAAGTGAAAATATTGATTATGTTTACAGTCTTTCGACACTAAGACATACTCATGTTTTATCACAAGTTAAAAACCTTTAATAATTTAGAATACAACATACGATATATTCTTACTAGTGGTACTATGATTACTTATTAAAAATAAAAGCGCTAGATTGATCAACTAAGTTCCTTCTCAAAAAATCTAATAAATAATAATATCTAGAGAGTTTTTGGTAGGAAAGATCTTGTCATGTAGTCGTTCTTATATTTTATTCATAATCTTGTGTTATTTGACTCTATATTTTGTAATATCAGTGGCATTTTACGTAATATAGTTCAGTTACTGTGCACAAGTAAAGTGGATGGAAAATAATACCATGGAGCATGTATTCTGAGATGCCACAAAAACTCTCTGGAAAGTTTTAACACGAGGGCCACCATCTTGTTAAATTATCGCAAGACACTTGTAATATTATATTACCTACTCGACAATGGCGGTAATAATCTAGAAGATTTATTGCCAAAATATAATTAAAAAAAATACTATCTAATAAATATATTATTAATTGAAAATCGAGAACGGACTGATTATTTTTTAAATAACATATGAAATAGCATATCTAAAATAACATAGAAGTTATTGATTTGTTCTCGAAAAAGATGTAAGAAAAGCATTGGGAATTCTCGTTACAAGAGTTGACGTCACAAGCGATTTAGCCGTTAGGAGCTCACGCCAAAGGTTCTATGGCGTGCCGCCTGACAATCGGTGACACCAAAGCTAAACATAGACCGAGCGGTCGGGGTATTAGAATTCTAATAGCTATATATATTTACAAAATTTTAACATCTTTCGATTAAATATTTCTCTTAACATTTATATACCAAATAGAATAATTAACTATTTATTTATATACTTATATATGTAGCCTTTATAAGAAAACAATAGAAATTATAAACAAAAACAATATATTAAATGCAGTTGTACGCGCAAAGATTTCCAACAAATTATTCGAATTTTTTATTTAAATTTAATATCTATGTAACTTGGTCCGTATCTAAAAAAAAATTATTATAGCAGCTTACATTAATTCGAATTGAATACAGTGTCTTTTTTATTGGTCTTTTAAGTACATATGAATTATTTTGACTGCCCATGTGTTTTTATTTTATCTAAAACTAGCAGGCCCGGCGAACGTTGTCCTGCCTTGGCTTGACTTTTTCCGATCCTTTCAACAATTATCTTTATATTTCTACGAATTTGTAGAAAACCGTAACAAGTGATATACCTAAATCTTTCTCGTGAATTTCTCTATCTATTAGTGAAGATCACAGTACAACTCATTCAGTAGTTTTTGAGCTTATCGCGAACATCCAGACAGATAGACAGACGCGGCGGACGACTTTGTTTTATATTATTTACGATAGTCCAAATTATTTTGGATGGATAGATGGAGATATAATTGGATAATTTTTAGTACATTTACAATAGTCCTAATCGTAATGCAATAACATTGAATTCATGGATAAATAAAAGCATGGAACTTGCCAATAGTAGTTATAGATTGTATGATATGCAAATATTTGCTCTAGTTTCATAATACAGGGATAAAACTGGGGAACACGTTTTTATAGACTAAAACAAACAAAGCACGCGTTATGTGTTGAGTAAGAAATTATATATATTTAGAAATGCAAAAAATTTGCAACGATGAGGGCTCAATGGTTAGCTTGTTCGTACAATACATCGCTCGACATAAGTCCAAATCCTTGCGAATAAGCCGGAGATTTAGATGAAGGAAAACATCGTGATGGAACCATAGCATGATAGTAAGACTTTTTCTAAGTCTGCCTGGCTAGCTACCAACCTCAAGTTGAAAATCTGTCACCAAGTAGACTTATAAGTGTGTTCCAGCAGTTGCGCTTGAGAGTCAATCTCTCTCTAGTTTTAGCGTGTTTTTCATCTTACTTTGTGCTATGTTTGTTACGTTTCCACGCTTTTCAGTACTGAATTGATCAAAAACCCATGTGGTATAACCTTAATGGTTGTATTTCCAAAAATCCTTCCTAATTGCTCACCTACAGAATAAAAGGAACACGCATACAAATTGTCACGAGCGACCCCCACAGTTGTTTGGGCTATGCGTTGATATGTCTGTCAGTTATTTATATATATTGAGATTACATTTAGAAAGAGCACATTTATAAATGTATAGGGCAACATTTGACGTCAGACATTGATTTCCCATCGCGTTCTAGAGTCAGAGCCGCACCGGTTGTCTTTTCCCATACAATCGAGTCAACTAAATATAGACTGAAGTGGGTCGAATAAAGGTAACATTTACCACCATTGTACCAATGGGTTATAATTTACTACCATAAAACTGTAATGTGCACTGTAACTGGATGTTGCATGTAAAATTTTCCCATGGTTTTATTTTCATTTTAAAACAAAGTTATTGATTAATTTTCATCACAAATATGGCTCAGTTGATATAGTATTCGGACACCGTGTCGAACCGTGTTCGAATTCTTGCGTCTTCGTTAAAGATTTCGGTGAAGCAAAACATCGTGATGAAACCATAGCATAGTGGCAGGGCTTTCTTTTCTAAGTCCGCCTGGTTAGCCTTCCATCATCATCAGCATCTCCGTCAAGTTGAAAATCACATCGGAATTCCACATTATAATAATGCTAAAAGTTATTAACTTTTAACCACAATTTTGACACCTTTTTATATGCATTTGGCCTATTCTTTGGGAACAGTACTTTTTGTACATGAATGGTACGTTATGTCTTTTTTGTACTCCTGACAGCGTTTTTGCAAAAGTGCGTAACGATCGCTTGAGAAATTAAGACGTCACACAAACAAACAGGTTCACGATTCCATTTATTATATTAGTTCGAATTGAATAGCACTAAAAAATTCTAGTGATAAAACAAATATATATAATTTAATAATATTTAAGTTGGTTTATTGTCCTGAAACTATTTATTAGAAACAAAGGTTTTTGTTATAGATCCTTTTAATACCAAGTTACTGATATAATTAAACGCACATATGATATGTAGTTAAATGATACAAACGTTGTATCGTTCAACATAAACTCAAGTTATGCTACAACTGGGCGCATGGCCAAACCACTTCCCCGCCGCAAGTGTTCAGAACTAACACCCATCAGGCGCATCTGCATCTGAGATTCACGCTAATGATCATAAATGTAGGTACTGAAATTCAATTTATTTCAATATAACTGTAAATAATACAATATAAATTATTTTAATACAACTAAAAAAAGCATAAAGTTATGCTTGTATCACTGTTGTGTTATATTACGAAAATGTCACGAACACGAATATTTAACACGTGACAATTAGCGATAATAAAGACTAAAGAACTATGTGTTATGCACATTGACGACATGTAGATTGCATATGTAATAGTTTCTCAAACTCATAGAGATATTTCCTGGATATAAAAAGTTCAAATGAATCATAGAATTACATTTAGTTTTACTCAAATAGATTATCTCATATACGAGTATGTGGTGATACTACTGCAATGTTATGGTATTATTTCTTTCTCATACCTTATTATCATCACACGATAGAATACTGCGAATTACGATATCAATAGTTTGGCCAGTGTAAATTCATATAACGTTGGAATGATATGTAACGGTAATTTGTAATTAATGACCCTATACGTTATATATATAATCACTAGTTACTTAACTAGTGATACGTGAAATATTCCGTGCCTATTTCAAGTTGAAGTGGCGTTAATCGGTATTCGACAGCTGCACATAAAAAATATTGTCAAATAAAACTTAAACTTATAATGAGTGATCCATATGAGTTTGTTTTTATATATCAATATATTGTACTCCAATGAGTTCCGGTGCCCGAATGGCTCCAGCGCAATACGGCCCTGTGTATAATGCTACAGAATACAGTATGTATTTAGGACACGTGAAACGATAAATAACGTTATAGTGTTCCAAAACTGTCACTTGTTAGCGAACCGATGCACCGGCCAATGAGGTCGTCGCATTGCGCGTGTGGCAACCATATATTTTAGGGTTGCTCTTTTTTCGTTTACAATTTTTTGGTAAAAAAAAAGGAATATTATCACGGAAAAATATAATAAATAATGCAGATTTGTTTGCATGTCTTATTTATTTTTCTAAAAATGTTTCGCAAAATTTTTTTCATTAGTTTAAAGGTATTTTTTTAACAACTCTGAATATTGATGCGCAGAACATAAATTTAGGTTAAATATATATTGAATTATATGTATAACATCGACATAACTTAAGGATAAAGACATTCTAATTTTAGATACCTATAATAATATTTTAACTTTGTTTGGGTATATAAAGCGCAAGCTTAAACGTGCTATATTCAGAGCGGCCTAAAATATTGACAAGAATTGTACATAAGAAGAATTTAATATATAATGAAAATAAGACTTAATTTCTCGAAGTATCAAAATTCTTAATACTACAAAACCATTTATTTTATTCCTCATCTTCACTAATTTCCAGTCAGACACGGAAATTTAGAACGTTATGGTAACCCTAACTGTATTGTTCAGAATAGTTCGTTGAACTTTTAATCTGCGGAAAAACTTGCAGAGAGAGTAGTACGCGAATAATTTTTCTTCCACACAATTAAACGTGCAAGTACTGGTAGAATATAATGATAGTCGTAAATGATTTTACAACGGAAATCTACTTTTCTTTTCAATGTATTATCGTGTCAAGTTCCTATGTGATGCACATACTGGAGATTTAAGGTCAGCAGATAAAAAGTACCGGCTCAATCCACTAGTTTTCGTGCAAAGTCCATCACAGTTCAGGCTGTCCAACTATGGAACGCCCTACCTGTTTCTATGAGATTGGTGCAGACGATGGGCATATTTAAAAACTGGGTTAAAAAGTACTATTTGTCAATTTAACATTTCGCTTATGTGTATATATCTATTACTATACTTTGTAATGTTTAATATCTAAGTATTATTAACATTACATAGTCCATATATTATTGTATTATATGTTTATATGTATGTTACAGTGTATGTGCTGCTAATTTATGTGGTATTTACTAGTTTTATTTTTGTAGCGGCGGTTGCGTATGCACACTACTTTGTATTGTAGACTTAATGAAACGAAAACTTTGTGATTTATTGATTTTAATTTATTTTTTACAATTTTAATGTGTGCGCGCGATTTGAATCTTGTAACGAAGTGAAGTTCGTGCGGATGCAACTTCATGTCGCTGTCCTAGAAAGTTTCGTTCCGAAACATGCCCCCGGCCTTGAAAGCACTAGCTTTCGACGGTTTGCACTTCGTTGTAGTCTGCGGATGATTGTCCTCCTGAACCACTTACTGGATCTTGTTCGACGAGTGGACAAATTTTTGTATAGGCTCGTCGTATATTGCCTGCTGATGTGCGTATTTCTGCCACCCTGGAGACACCATCCTTACCAGGAATAGTATATATAATACGGCCCAAGTGCCATTTAAGTGGTGGAAGGTTGTTATCCTTTATAACAACTAAGGTACCGGGTTGAAGTTCTGCCGTCTGAATGCGCCATTTTCCTCGAACCTGTAACTCAGAGACAAACTCTTTCGCCCAGCGCGACCAGAAATGTTGTCGGATTTGTTCTATGAGCTGGTAACGTGAGAGACGATGCGTGGGTGTTTCTGTCAAGTCAGTGCAAGCTGGTGCAGTGAGCGGCCGACCAACCAGAAAGTGTCCAGGGCTAAGGGGGAGGAAATCATTAGGGTCAGAGGACATGGGACTGATAGGACGGGAATTAAGGACAGCTTCTACCTCTGCAAGCACTGTGCTTAATTCTTCAAATGTAAGATGTGCGTTACCGACCACTCGGCGTAAGTGGTACTTACATGATTTTACCCCCGCTTCCCATAGGCCACCAAAATGAGGAGCATAAGGTGGGATAAAGTGAAACTGGATTCGTTGTCCAGAAGCGTACTCCTTTATGTCAGGACCGCAGTTAGATAAAAACTGAGCAAATTCGTTCATCAAACCCACAAAATTTTTGCCATTGTCGGAATAAATGTCACTTGGCTTGCCGCGACGAGATATGAATCTTTTTAACGCGTGTAAATATGAATCAGTGGAAAGGTCGCCGACAAGCTCTAAATGTATTGCTCGAGTAACAAAACAGATAAATAAACAAATGTATGCCTTTGTAGTTTTTGCACCTCTGCCTTTTCGATTCAAAATGAATAATGGTCCTGCGTAATCTACTCCGCAACGTAGAAATGGATAAGTTTCAGTAACTCGTTCCTTAGGTAGGTTACCCATCAGAGGAGACAGTGTTTTCCCTCTAAGGCGTTTACAGGTGATGCAATCGTATACCACCTTTCGAGCTAAGTCTCTACCACCTATTGGCCACCATAGTTCGCGCAAATGATACAGTAAAGCCTGTGGAGCTGCGTGCATTGTTTGTTTGTGTTCATAACGAAACAATAGCTTCGAAAAGTAGTGTTTATCTGATATTAATATTGGATGTTTTTTCTTATAATCAAACCCTAACGCATTTTGAATACGGCCACCTACGCGTATAATTCCACAGTCATCAATAAATAAACTTAATTTAGATAATTTGTGATTATATTTTAAAGCGATACCATTCGAAAGTAACTGATATTCCTTAGGAAAGGACTCGAGTTGACACATCTTGACTAAGGTTACTTCCGCAGTGTTTAATTCATCAACACTGAGAATTGTGTCTGAGCGTGAATTGTTTATGTTACGCGTATTATATACGAAACGTAACATGAATGCTACAGCGCGTCGCATACGATTATATTGTGAAAAACGAGTAAATGGAAAGAAACGAGACTCAGATGAATTGTTATCGATGACTAGAGAAATTATGTTTGATTTTACTTCTGGTAACTGTTCAATGTTATAGTCGACTTCAGTTATTATTTCCGAACTGAAATCAACATTTTGTAGGAACTCCGGTCCATTCCACCATATTGACGAGGAAGAGAGATCTTCCAGGCTGACTCCGCGCGATAACAAATCAGCAGGGTTTAATTTACCGTTAACATGACGCCATGGAAGTTCCTTTGTCAATTCATGTATTTCGGCTACCCTACCTTGAACAAATACCTTTAATCGATTAGGTGCCATTCGTAACCATCCTAACACGATTGTTGAATCCGTCCAAAATACTATTTTATCGAAGCTAGTATGCAATGAATTACAGACTTTATTGTACAGTCTAGCACCTAGTAAAGCGCCACACAATTCAAGACGTGGTATGCTAATAGTTTTCAGCGGGGCAACTTTGCCCTTAGCGAACAGAAGTCGTACTACGACTGAATTATCTATGTTCACCGTGCGAACATACACACAAGCGCCGTATGCTGCTTGTGAGGCATCCGTAAATATATGCAACTCTTTATTCCTGGGTTCGCTACCCATGATGTGCCGAGGTATATGTAATTTATCTAAAGCTGTGAGAGATAAGACAAACTGGTTCCATATACGTTCAATTTCAACGGGAACCAGATCGTCCCAACCTATTTTCAGTAACCATAACCTTTGTAACAATATTTTTATTATCATTATTGCAGGACAAAGTAAACCTAACGGGTCATAAATTTGTGAGACATTAGATAAAATCACCCGCTTAGTTATTGTATTATGGCTATTATGAATTTTCAGATGTGTATCGAAATAAAAGTTATCTTTTAAGTTATTCCAACCTAAGCCTAACATTTTAGAACTAACACTTTCGTTCAATACAAGATGCTTTGACTCGTCATTTACAGTATCGAAGTTATAAATCCATTTTCTGAGTGTAAAACATCCCCTTTGGAGAACCGACTGAACTTTATTGCATAATTCTAACAATTTTAATTTACTATCATGACCAGTTAACATGTCATCGACATAGAAATCTTCATCAATAACTCTCTGAACATTAAAATCAGTACACTCGGCAGACAGCTGTTTTAAACATCTGACACTTAGATATGGCGCGAAGGCTGTGCCGTAGGTAACAGTATTAAGTTGGTACATGCCTAGCGGACTCGTTGGATCTATACGCCAAAGAATCATTTGTAAATTACGTTGATTTTCGTCAACTAGGCATTGGCGGTACATCTTTTCGATGTCTGCACATGCAACGAATCGATGTTGTCTAAACCGTAATAGAATCGCGATTAAATCACCCTGTATTGCCGGGCCAATCATCTGTATATCATTGAATGATTTCCCGGTGCTAGATGAAGCACTAGCATCAAATACGACGCGTAATTTTGTACTCGTACTATGTTCGCGAAATACGCCGTGGTGCGGCATGAAATAACAGGGCGATTTATGAGAGAATACCCGCGTCATGTGACCTAACTCCTCATATTCTTGCATAAAATCTATGTACAGCCGCCTGTAATCGGCTGAACGTTGTAATCGTTTTTCTAAAGCGATAAACCTGCGTTCAGCTTGAGTATACGTATCACCCAAAACGTCAGGTGAATGATTCAAGGGAATGCGTACACAAAACCTTCCTTCTTGATTGCGCGTAGTAGTACGAAGAAAGTGTTCTTCACATGCACGCTCTTCCTGAGTTAGCGTATCCTTGACGTTGGGTATTTCCTCAAGCTCCCAGAACCTTCTTAGTTGTGACTCAAGCGTATTAATAAAGTTACAATGTATGTATTTTGGTTTTTGTGCGTTAATTAATAAAGGGCCGGAAATAATCCACCCTAGTTGAGTATTAAATAAATAAGGACCACTAGGTAGCCTAAATTTGCCATTACCTAATAACTCCCAAAACTTATCAGCGCCAATTAAAATATCAATGTTTTTATGATTCAAAAACTGCGGATCGGCCAATTGTATGTCGTTTGGAATACATAAACTATCGCTTAAATGACATATGTTTGGTTGTGTAGTAGTTATTTGTTTTAACACAAAACATTGAATGTACATTGTATATGTATTTATACAAGATTTAATTTCAATCTTACACGTTTGAGAAGACTGTATCACCGTATCGCCTACACCTCTAATTTCATGAGTGGACTGTAATAATTGTACATCTAATAAATCACAAAATGATTTGGTTATAAAACATCGCTGACTACCATTGTCAAGAAGTACGCGCGCTTTATGATAGGTGCCGTACCTATCGGCTACTTTAACAACAGCTGTAGATAATAGAACGGTCGAATACGATGAGTTAATGCATCGCGTTTGCATGTGTGCATTATTTGCTTGTATATGCGTAAATTTCTCTGGTGCGGAGTCGCTTGCGAGGGTATGTGTCGATGAAACAGTCCCGCTGTCGGCCGAATACCCTATAGTGGTCGTGGTCGGCAACGTAGTATGATATGCAATTGAGCTAATGTTGTTGTTGTTATTTCGTGTATTGTCTTTATGAATTAGTGTATTATGTTTTTTGTTACACTTTCTACACGGACCGAACTTGCAAGTATCAACCGTGTGTCCAGTGCGTAAACAGTTCTCACATAACTTATGTGAATTGATAAAAGTTAATTTTGAGTTTAGATCAAATTCTAAGAACTGTTGACATGCGTAAAGAGAATGATCTGCCGTACACAGTAAGCATGTTTTAGTCCGAGTAACACGGTGTTCGCGCGGCTTATTGATGGATACATTACAGCGTGAAGTTTGTGAATATGGTTTTGAGATGTTATGTTTATAATCTGTAGTGTTTTTATTATGTGATAGTTGTAATGTTTCCAGTGTGTCGGCTCGGTCTTCTAAAAAGTGAATAATGTGTGTTAGTTTTAAGGACGTTTTGATATCATTCTTGGATAAAAATAAAGATTTATAATTCTCCCACTCACGTTCTGTGGTTCTATCTAATTTTGACACGATTATGTAAATAATTAGTGTATCCCAGTGTTCCATGGGTTCACCGAGGATTTTTAATGAACGTAAGTTTTTTAGAATGGTTTCTATTAATTTTCTTAAGTGTACGGATGACTCTTTAGTTAAAGGCTGTAGTGTAAATATAGTTTTGACATGATTGTATACTAATAATCTACTGTTATTATATCTATTTAGCAATAATTCCCAGGCAACCATATAATTTTCGGATGTAAATTCTAATGCCTCAATGATAGACTCTGCACTACCTTTTAGCGAGGATTTTAAATAATGAAATTTCTGTATATTGCTTATTTCTTTAGAATTGTGTACTAAAGATAAATACATGTCTCGAAACTCTAACCACTGTTCAAATGAACCGTTAAAAGTAGGCAACACGATAGTAGGCAATTGTACAGACTTTAAAGTACCTGTATTTATATTAGGCGATTGATCAGTGCTATTAACGACCTTTCCACTGTTTAGCGTTAGTTCGGCCTGAGCTATAGTGCTGTAAAAACAATCTTCAAACAATTCGCGTTGGTTTAGTTGATCCTCAAGATCAGCATCAGAAACATTTTCCTCTAGTTTGGTTTGAAGGTCGTTAAATTCGGCAAATAAACTGTTGGCACCTTGTACACGTAATTTTAAATCTATTAACTTTTGTGGCGGTAAAGTCTCGTTTTTGTCAAAGGCATTTATATAATTTGTGAACTTAGTGAGCCTGCCTTTAATTATACCGCGTTTGCGAATGAGTTCACGGACAATTTGCTCAGATCTATCATCACTAGCATGGGTACTGGGAGATTTAGTTCTAGATTTATCACTGTTAATATTTAACGACATTTTGGTGACTAAAGGATAGCGTAGGTACTCACGTTTGAAGTAGGACCACAGAGGCCGGCAGATGCTAGCTGCGGCAAACTGGCAGCTCGATGGCTAGAGAAACGTAAGCACTGAAAGCAGTAGGAAAGCACGGTATTAGAGAAGAGAAATGAAGAAGTCTGGGAATAAGATGGGATGGTTGATCGTACCGAGTGTGCGCTATGCTCGTATTGTCGTCCACCTCAGGTTATTCTTGCTTCTTCTTGCAGATCCCCTTCAACAATTCGAAAATTTCAAATTTAAACGGTCCGTTGGTAGCGTCGGTACCGTAACGGTTTTCAAAGGTCGCTTGATTCGTCGTAATTTCTTTTTTCCGTTCGGCTCGGAGGTCCAGCATGTAGCGGCGGTTGCGTATGCACACTACTTTGTATTGTAGACTTAATGAAACGAAAACTTTGTGATTTATTGATTTTAATTTATTTTTTACAATTTTAATGTGTGCGCGCGATTTGAATCTTGTAACGAAGTGAAGTTCGTGCGGATGCAACTTCATGTCGCTGTCCTAGAAAGTTTCGTTCCGAAACAATTTTACTTGTACATCCTGAATACCCTCCACTCTACTCCATGGAACATATCCATCCAAAGGTTGCCTGAAAGAGATTGCTCTTAGCAATAAGGCCGCCCTTTGTACTAATCACATAATTTGTAATGTTTTATGGTATTTATTTATAATGGTATACAATAAAGATCAAATAAATGAAAAATAAAAAATAGAGTAAAACCAAAGTACCAGGTAACATGGAATTGAAGACTCTCTTAGATACTTCATATATTAAGAAAAACATGGTGCAAAATATAAATTGTTAACACGAATTCTGAGAGTTTATTATAGTCATCAAATTCCATACGGAATAGGGTAGAAAAAGCTGTAGCATAATACACATTTTTTGACCAAATACACTAATTAGATATGCTCATAGAAATATAGCATAACTAACAGTTGCCCGAGAATTCTTTACTAGCTTTTGCTTTGCTCACGTTGATGTACTTTTGATCTAAAAGAAAGGTTAAGAAGATGTAAACTATTCTGTTATTCAGATCTCTTCGTGATAATAAAACTACTATTCTTATGTCTCAAGTCGAATCATTTAGAAAAAAACGCAACTAGTTTATACGTTGTTTACAGATTAAATAGAACTGAACCGAAGAATGGATTTAGGCTACATTGATATGTATTTACACTTTTGCATAAAGTGTAAGCAATATTGATATTATTATAATTTAAAAATAAATAGACCGCAGAACTGTCGTGAACAAACAACTGACGTGAAAGGTGTCGCAAGCACGAGGTAGTATTAAAATATTTTTTTATAAATTGCTATCAGACTACATCTTCTAATAAAGATTTTCAGCGCAATCGCAAACTTCCACTATATTTTACAAACACACAGAAGATACTGTAGTAAAGTTAATAATAATAATTGCAATTATATTTCAGAACAGCATTCCTATTTTATTTTTTCTATGAAAACGAGTGTCACAGTTTTATTAAAATTCATTTAATATTCATAAAAATAATTTCGCTATAAATTTATATTAAAAATGTATTATTAAAATCATTATCATTGCACGATAATAATTTACTATTAAAGTAACTGAATTGATATCATGTTAGTAGTACTTCCGGTATGTGACCTGACTTAACTAGAGACGTATATCCGCCGATATGTCGATGGCGAGGCGTGTAACAAGAGACTTAATTAAATAAATTCCAACAATATAACCTGTAATGTGATTTATCTGAACCCGATAGGAGTGGTAAGGGGCGTCTGATGCAGGTCTCGGGGCACCCGGCCATCCTGCAAGTAGGTCGAGCGGTCGTTCACCCGTCCCACCGGGATATTACAAGATACCTATCTGTTCGTTTTTAATTTAGATTTTAAATTACACTGGGGTTGTCGGATGATCTCGAATTACTAATACCGTTCGGATATTCTACTTAAAAGATGCGATGTCATAATCCGATCTCACTGAGCGCTTCGATACATATGTTTAAAAAAAATATGTAAGAAGGACATATGTACGTAGCTCAAGATTGTTTTCGACTATTCTACGTTCTTTTGGCGCAACTAAAATAGATAAGATGAGGAATAAGTGTATCAGACGAAGTATGAATTTTCGGTTTTGTAATATTTCCAAACATATAATCTCTTTGTTCTTTTTATACTCAAGTAATTAGGAATTATTATTAATAATAATTATCCATTATTATTATAACAAAATAATTCACTATTATTTATCTAAATTCCGAGAAGAAAAGAGGAGCCGCTGAGCGTCCCAGCTTTTCTTTTCTCGAGTGCGCGGTGCGCTTCAAATTACCACGACATACTTTCACAATCCCTGCTTGAGAACCATTGCATATCGCGCTTTGAAACCTTGATGGCTCAGTTGATACCATGTTCGGTCGAGGTAGATTCGATTTCATGCGACTAAGTCTAAACTGTCGGTGATAACGAACACCGTGACTTTAAAAGACCATGTAGTCTAAGACAGTAAACACGCTAAACCTAGAAGGACTGGCTCTCAAGCGCAGCTGCCGGAAAACACCAGCACATGCTTGGCTTCACATTTTCAACTTGAGGGTTTTAGCTAGCCAAGAGAACTTAGAAAAAGCCCTACCACATTGCTATGGTTTCATCACGATGTTTTCCTGCGCCAAAAGCTCCGACTCAGTTGCTAGGATTCGAACCAATATCCTTCGACGTTGTGTCCGAACACGCTATCAACTAAGCCATCATCGCTTGAAAAAGTTTACCACTTTATGAATGAGACGGCGTGATGATACAAAGAGAATGAGGTGAGTGTACTAAATTCGTTTCACCCGGTACGGTACTAATGGATTATTCATCTGACGGCTGCAAATGAAATCAATAAGCGCTTCCAAATCAAATAATTCAGTTTGTTTTGAAGCTCCGGATACATTCGCTATATTTTATATATATTCTTTTATTATAATTCAAGAAAGCGAATGTCTCATATAAGTCTTACAAGAATAAATGTGCGTGCGGGCGGGAATGACAATTCTGTTATCAATATTGAAAAATTGTCGCCAAGCACTTATGAGTGTGTTCCAGCAGATGCACTTGAGAGACAATTCCTCTAGGTTAAGCGGAACCACATTGTCATTTAACATCAGCTGAGATTGTGGTCAAACCCTAAATACCTATGAGGTATTTAAAGAATGTAGCAGAAACGCGCGACTGTATTTAAATGTGAAGATTGTAATTACCAATTTTTAATTGGACTTATTTCTCAAAACTTATCTCGCATATTCTATCCTTGGAAGTCCTATTTAGGATTAAATGGCCACAGATTAATAATGAAGTTCCGCACTGTAATTTTATTGTGAAAGTGTTGGGTTAAATTATAACAAGTGTTCATCTAAGCTATTGCTTTGGGCCGTTATTTCATTCCCTTTTTGATGTTGCCGTAGCTGTCACATTAGCTCGGTATCGGACTTTTTAGGTATTTTAAATACCTTTTGATGTACTTATGCTTTCTTGTGATTTTCATATTCTATAATTCCACGCATTTTTGTTTGAAACTTGCAATTTAATACCAATTTGTACATCTATTTCGGAGAATATTTTTAATGTTTCTCTTTGAGTTCTAGTAGAGCTACAGAAGATCTTTACAACACGAAAACCATAGAACAGATTTATTTGAATCGCAACTGTATTTTTAGCCAGATTTAAGTTTCAGTTTTTTTACATTATGCAGTATGTGTAGAAGTAGAAAATAAATGAACTCTGTATGAGGTCACCACCTGTATATACTAATGAAATATTTTATTTGAAACATTAGATATTAACAAATACAATGTAAAAAAAGAATTATACGGATTTTAGATTAAAAAAAGCAATCTAAAAATGTTAAAGGCGACATGCAAAATATTGATATTAGTCCGATTAATAAGTTGACGGTATATATATCCTTTACAAGATCCAATTTACCTCGCTGTGATAAATATTGTTTACAAAAAGGCTGTGCAATAAACATTGATAAATTTATGAACACGTCATTGTGCGGCCTAAATGACACAGAAGCTGAAAAACTCTTTAGCCATAATATGCAACATGTTACACACACTCACTAACGCACAAATACTTTTCAACAAAATGAAGTTTGTGTATTTAATTTATACGGAGGGCGTTGATATATGTAATAACAGTTGAATACTGGTACAGATGTCAACAAAATAATAATAATAATACAATGTTTTTATAGCACATGCAACTAGAGCCGCAGGGCATAGCTAGTTTTATAAAAATTAATAATCATCATAATAATCCTAACTAATATTACAAATGCTAAAGTAAGTTTGTTTGTTTGTTGATATCTTACGCTGTCATCATCATGACATTTTGCATAAAATGTTACCACGAGTACAGAAAATGACATAGAGATACATAAAATAACAATTTTATCGTTTCCGTAGGATAAGATGAATCTACATTAATACGAGCGAAGCCGCAAGCAAAAGCTAGTAAAATTATAAATCAATAATTGCCTTTTGATACATCCGATGCTATTCAAGGAACATCTGGCGTCGCAATATGTCACACGGGGTTTGGTGCATACGGAGTGAATTTTGATGACAGAGGGAATATATTGAGATATTGAATACACATAACGGTACCCAACTTATATGAAAACATACATGGATTTAATGGATTTTGTGAATGAATGAGATCAATGACTGTGGTAATAGAAATGAAGTAAATAATGTACGTTAGCCGCTTATTTACAATTAAAACTATAAAACGATGACGGAAACGGCAAAATAGTAAATTCAGATTATTTGCACGTCATTAAGCCTTGCCAAAGCAACAAAAGTAAGCAATACTAAAGTAATACTAATAAGGACTTTTTTATCTACTTTAAAGGTTCAGCGTTTGACCACAATTTCATCTGATGTTAAATAATGATTTTGTCTAAGATAATTGTCACGCTAAACCTTGAGGGAGATTGGCACTCAAGCGCAGCTGCCGGACACACCAACAGGTCCTTGGCGACAGATTTTCAACTTGAGGGTGGTAGCTAGCCAGGCGGACTTAGAAAAAGCCCTACCAACAGACTAATTCTATAGACAAGAGTGCACGTATTATATTACTCTAGCGTATACCCGCGACTTCGTTTGTTAATTCTCTTAACAATATACTTTATGCACAGAGGAAATAATATTAAAAAAATTAAAGCAAGAATATACTTTGTTCACAAAAATTACAAAAACTTTTTTTAAACAATATACTTTCCGTCTTCTACGTAGGCGCACTTACACCGCTTACCCACTTCACACATAGCTAAACGCGTAGTGGTTATAAAAAATTGTAGATCTTCAAAACTTAATAACTCCATATTAAATAAAGACATTTTTATATATGCATAATGACGAAGTGTCTAAGAAGTAAATCTAAAAAAAATATTGTAATCTATCGCATACTTTTTAACTCACACTCGTACAAATGCAGCCCTCTATAATTTGATTTACGAGTATGTAGGGTAGCGGTCCTGGAAAGTATACAAAAATACCCTTGAATAAAATCGCATTGTTCAGCTATTAATTAATCATCTAGGGACCCGCTCAGACACACAAAACAAATCATCAAAAACGGCCCAGTCGTTTAAGAGGACTTCAATATACAATAGAATTTAAATGAATTAAAACTACCTGCCCTACCGTGACTTCGCACGGGTATGCTAAAGAAGATGAGACAAAATATTTCCTCCACAGAACCACCATGTAATGACATAAAACGCCAGTTGAACAACTAAACGTCATCTCTAAATTAAAAAAATATATATTACTCAGGGGGCGGTAATTTTCTTTGTAATTTATAAGTGTCAGCTTTTGCCCGCAATCTCACATGATATTGTGTCGATGTGATCTAAGACAGTAACAGGCTAAGCCTAAAGGAAGTCTGGTTCTCAAGTACGGTTACTAAAACATAGGTATAGATGCTTGGCGACGGATTTTCAACTTGTGGCTAACTTAGCTTAGAAAAAGCCCTATGCTTTTTTCTCATCGCGGTGTTTCCTTTCACCGGAAGCTTCTGTTCATTGTAATGATTCGAACTAGTTAGCCAGACGGACTTAGAAAAAGCCGTACCCTACTTTCTCATCGCAGTGTTTTCTTTCACCAAGACCTCCGGTTCATTGCAAGGATTCGAACTTATATCGACGTGAATCTTATTTAAATTGACATAGATATTTCCAGAGCTTATAAAAATAGATGAGAAAATCTCAAAGGGGTAAGCAAGTATCCGTAATATGTTTATAATACCGAGGCAAACGTCCTCGGTTGCTCGGCGACGCATCTGGGGCGTAAGCAGGTCGACGGGGAACCTTAACCCCTTTCCATGCGGCGTACCTAAACGAGATCTTGCCTTTAGTACAAAGACGTTGGACCATTTTTATAATTGTAGAGATTTGTTATACAAAATCGTTACCTACGTGTATTTGCCGATTGTCAACTATTTGCAGTTTATTGTTTCAATCCAGATATATTTTTGAAGTTATAATTCTTTTGACGCGCTTGGGAAAGATGATGAGAGTGAATTTTTCAATGTTCGCGCGCACTCAGACACCTAAAAGCCACACCATCAAATTGGTTGGTAAATGCCTGTCAAGTTTTTTCCGTCACGACCCTTTTTACGCGCTTATTGGTTCAGGACAGTCAATTAGTCCGCACCAGCTCGCGCCCGCGCAGTCATTGTTTGCACCAGCATACGCGTCAGCTGTTTCTTAACGGACTGTGTGTAGTTGTGTACTTATACAAATTCTTACGTTTATCTGATGAAGTTTATAATGAATTAGATGAATTGAATGATGTACAATAAAATGTTTATTTTCACAACTCAAAAAATTATACTAATTACGAAATTTCCTACCATTCCTTCAATTCAATTACATACAATGTCTCTGTTCATACTACAAGTGATCCTCTACTTTCCATAGATTCCCATCATCTGCCATTAATTATTAATATAAATATGTATTCCAAACGAAATCTCTCAAACAAGAGCCTTAACTATTATAAATGTGACTTTGATGCTGTTAATAGCGAATTGAATAACATAGAATGGTCTTATTTGTTTAACCAATGACGTTGAGCATATAGTTGACATTTTTTATAATGTTATGTATGACGTTATCAACAAACATACTCCATATCGCAAACCATGTAATGAAATCTACCCTATTTGGTTCAGTAAATCCTTAATTAAAGCCCTTAGATAAATCACTAATAATATACTACGAAAGGAACTTCTGCAACCCAGTGTACTAAAGTATGTAAAGAACTGAAAAACATGAAAACCTGACACGGCCCCTACGAAGTTTTCACTCATATCAGGCGCTGCTGTATAAACTTTGGAAACCGTTATCATAGACAAATACGCCTGAACCGAGAAACATATTATTAGTAAAGTTTGGAATAAAACAAGCTACATCGATGAGTCTGATATTGTCAATTTCATCTCGTACATACACGAATAATAACGTTTGTTTTCTATAACCTACATTTAATATTTGTCATCTTCTATACATATAATAAGAATGTAAATCCAACGTGTCTGTACTTTTTGATTTTTGAGAAAAAAACTCTTGCAGGTGTCTAGGAATAAGTAATAGAATCCATTTCGATCATTTTTAGAAATGTCTGTCTGTTTGTTTGAACAGGCATCACTGGTAAAGTACTAGGTTCTTGATAAAACACCAGCAAGAAAATAATCAAGCATATTCCGGAGCAACATAATTTTGTTGTTTCATTAAAATCGGTTAACTCTATCAAAAGTTATTGTAATTTTAATGACGACAGGAGTTAAGTAAGAGAGAAACATATATAAGTAAATGGACTTTAGCCTCATCCAAAAACCAGGGTATTTTATAACATAAATAAACATTACCACAGTATTACATTACTAAGACATAGAACGAAAGAAAAATAGTTAATATTTTATTATTCACATAAATAAATATTAATACACTAAGATGTTCAGTAATTAATTAATATGCATTATTGCTAATAGATGGCGTTCAACCACCATTTTCTAATTCTATTACTACTACAATATACAATCTAAAAATTGGCCAATTACATATATTGCATATTTCTGTAAATTGAATAACTTACTTTGTACTTTGTATAAGTAAAATATGATTTTTATTTTTGGATCGCATAAGGTTTATAATTAAATGAGTAAACTTCTAAATAGTTTTGTGTTGTAAATATTACAAGTTATTGAATCTTATCACATTTTAGGTCAATTTTTTATTATAATAAGAAAATGAGACTAAAATTGTTTATTGAACATAAATGTAAGAAAAAATCATCTTTAGAAGCAATAACAGACTACATTTTTGACGGACAACAGATGGCACTAAACTTATAATTTTATTGGTTTTCTGTCGTAAGAATATTATTGCAAGGAAAAATATAGATAATAATGAGATAATTTCTGTATTTTTTAGGTTTACTTCGAATTATAATTTTCATACATTTACGTTGATTCTAAGGTCTTAATGACGCTTTGAATTAATGAATACTTTTTGGTTTATGCATTAGGGAGCTTGCATTTTCTTCCAGCGGTACCGTGGAGAAAAAAGACTGCAGGCAGTGCAAATAAAAGAAACGATAACATAAAAATAATAATAAGAATGAGCTATGTGAAGTATATATGAATGAATATTATAAGCCCTCGGCTGATTTTTTAAGACTCAGATCTCAAAATGGCAGATTATGTTTTCAATTATTTTTTAATTTCACTACATCGTACATTGTAAATTTCATGGTTTAGTAAAAAATTTCGTACAAATGAAAAATAATTTAATGATACATTTTACATAAAAATTATTATTTTACAATTCATCATTTGTGATATTTCAAAGCTTTGTAATAAATCAGGTATTTTTTAGCATATGCTGCCAACAGTCTATTGAAAACTTAAATATTTATGGTTTTGGACAGTCCAAGGGTTAATATTGTTTTTACAGTTGTTGAATTAGAAATTTAGAATATTAGTGTTATGTTACTCCTATACTTGCGTGCATCGTCACGAAGTTTTATCCATGTTCGCAATAAGCTTGTATGTGGGCACACATTACCATCGTGTGTTACGAACCATCTGACTGTATGACGATAGATGCAGCACGATAGCGTGGCCTACGGTTTTTACACACATCAGAGTAACTTGGAAGCCCTAATTTTGAGTTATTATTGAAATGACAAAGGGGTGTGACCATTATTAGTTTTTAGCCTGACAACTTTACATTACAAATATACAAGATATACATACATTTTAATCCAGATTCTTTCATTAATCACTGTGTTTTGTATTCCGTTCCACGCGAACGAAGTCGCGGACACAGCTAGTCTTATATATAATGAAAAAGGGATTGTCGATTGTATGTAAGGGCATAACTTCAGAATGCCTGAATCTATTTGGGTCATTCCTTTTTTGGTGTGTTTGTAATTGTTAGGACAAGGTTTGTATTAAGTAAAATGCTTGGAAAATCGTACAGAAACGTGAAAAATGTTGGTTAGAAAATCTCCATATAATAATTGAGTGAGTGAATGAAACAGAAGAAGGTCGGAAGATTTTCAAAAATATTGACAGAATTGACATATTCACGTTCTTGTAGTCCGATGAAACTGTAGAGGCCTTGCCAGGTCAACAGTATAGCCAGAATGAAAAAAAAAATCCACGTTCAGTTGTTAAGTTGCTATTTTATTTAATTGCATGATCTTACTGTAAAGGTAAGAGTTAGTATTATTTTCTTTGTTAACCCCTCGGCCGATTTTTTTAGACCCAGATCTTAAAATGGCGGATTATATTTTAAAATTTTTTCCTAATTTCACGACAACATATGTTGTAAATTTCATGGCTTAGAAAAAAAAAAGGTTGTACAGATTACAAAATAATTTTAAAATACATTTTACATAAAAATTATAATTTTACACATCGCTTGTTATTTTTCAAAATTTTGTAATAAATCCGGTATTTTTATAAGCTTATACTGCTAACAGTCTGTTGACCTGTGCTTCATGCGGTCTACATTTATTTGTATGGAACTTGAAACTTTTATTTGGATTGTCCAGGACCTTACTACACCCGTTTAAAGCCGGGACGAGCAGCTAGTTATATATAACTTTTATTTCGTATTACAATGAACAATATAAGTTGAGGGACAATAAACGCAAGTATATGCACCTAATCCAAATATAATTGTAATATGGAAACAAGGCATCTACGACAAAAGCATGTTGGCATATATTGACTTTATCATCATTAAATAATAATATACAGCCTAAAAGCGCATTGTAGTAAAGAGATTCGCTCCCATTCCGGCCCGCATATATCTTCACACAAGCAAATTTTTTCACACATTTTTTCATCTGTACATTAAAAAAATGTTAAGATAACACACAATGCAGGCGAAGTTACCGGTATCAGATTGTACAAAAAATATTTTTCTTGAACAAATTAATTCTTACGTCTCGTTTACTTTATACTTTAGACCCTGGTGATAAATACTTAATTTCTATCCTAATTTTATTATAATTTTCACAGTAACCAATTCGTTGTCTAGTAAATTATAGAAGTCAGCGTTTTTCATGGAAATTCTTTTATTAATAGTGATCGATTTCCATTGAATCGACAGTCCATTAATTAAATGGGCCACGTTCCAAGTATACGTTATCACAGCCCACACCGTTTTCTTTCAATTCACAATTATTGTAATGGTTGAATATTTTCAAAGATTATCTTATAATATAAACAAAAATCTATCGTCAAATGCATGCAAGCGCAGCTTAAACCAACTGCGCTAATTTAGTTAATTATTTCTTGCTGTATCTGTTAGGACAAAGATCGTGTAAAAGAAAATTTTTGAAAATTGGTACGAAAAAATGAATTACCTCGATTAAAAAAATCTCCATATAAAAGGGAGTGAGTTGGTGGGACAGAAGGGAGTAAACCATCAGGATAATTTTCAAAAATATTGATAGAATAGCTTGCAGATGTTAATATCCCATTTTATTCCATCATCGTCGTACGGTAAAGGGAACTTGAAATACAGAAATAGAAAGAAGACAGTAGGTACGTGGTCGTTTGTAAAATTGTGTAATCATATCTATTGATTTTATACTCAACTCCATCTCTGACAGCACAGGTGGCGCAGCGGTTATAGCGATCGCTTTAGCGCTGCCGCTGCATTGTACACAACTCTATCTCTGTCAGCATGGGTGGCGCAGTAGTTAAAATGGGTCGCTTTACCACTGCCGATGCGCTGTACACACCTACATCTCTGTCAGTATGGGTGGCGCAGTGGTTATAGCGATCGCTTTAGCGCTGCCGCTGCATTGTACACAACTCTATCTCTGCCAGCATGGGTGGCGCAGTAGTTAAAATGGGTCGCTTTACCACTGCCGATGCGGTGTACACACCTACATCTCTGTCAGTATGGGTGGCGCAGTGGTTATAGCGGTCGCTCTATCACTGCCGCTGCGTTGAGTGTGCTGGAATCGAATCTTAATCAGAAAAGTTATTTGTATTATACACAAATGACCTCTCGTGGTGGTTGAGTTGTTTGACCGCTGGAATATCAATCCGATGTCCACAGGTTGGAACCCAGGCACGTAACGAGGATTTTCTTGAAATTCACGTACATGTGCCAAATTAAATTTCGATCACTGACAATGAGAAAAACATCGTGAAGAAACCTGAATCTGAGAAATGTTCTTGTAGTGTACGTTGGTACCGTAAGTGCGAAAATATAGAACTGTAAATTTTTCGGAGTTTTAAATCGCCAATACGTAGTGGGCTAGTGTGGTGATTATAGCCATATCTTCCTTCGGAAAGAGGCCTATGGCCCTGGAGTTGGTATGGTGATAATGACAAGTGGCTGTTCTAAGTAGGAATGTACAGTATACCTGTTAATACATGCTTTTGTAAAGACGCCCATAACAAACACTAATCCTCAGAGGCAAAGTTGTACGCACGTATAAAGTTATACTTTTTCAGTTCAAAAATGACATTAAACTGCAATTGATAACGCGATTATTATAAAATATTCACTATAAATGGTTTTAAATTTTATTTTGTTTATATCTATATACAGAATCAAGGAGGATATCAAAAAGAAGTAGAATCAACTATTTGTCAACTAATAATGTAATAATAATAATTTATAATGAAAACAAATAAAAAGAATACATACCATCAGTTAACCTCAAATCTATATACCCACTTAAAAAGTATATAATATAAAAAAAAAACACTTTTATTACAAATACTCACAACAAATTATCATTCACCACCATATATAATTAAAAATCGCACATCAATACACATGTATGTTTATGTATGAGTATATTCATTTATCTCCAGTGATATAAATCACGTGTTGTAGATTCATATATATATTTGAATAATTACCTCGAATGTAGTTATCAGTTCTCGCGAAAACTTGACAGACAATTAACAACCAACTTCATAGTGTCGCTTTAAGTGTCAGTGCGCACTCGCATCGTGAAAACTCACTCTCATCATATTTCTCCAAAGGTGCAGAAGAAGTGTAACTTACAAAAAAAGCTTGAATATAGAAATGTAATGCCATGAAATTATTGCTTATTTACGGTAGGGATATTTTCGATATAAATTCGAATAAATAGGAAGAAGCCAAACCGTTAAACTGTCGCATTGTTCTGTGATTGCAATTTATGCAGTGGTAATTCCAACACGCTATTCTATTTCAGATTCCTGTTCAATGTTGTCTATAAATATAAAATAAAGTACATCTTCCGAGTATCGTAATCCTTTTTTCTTCAGTCAGAGATTTATGGACGTTAGAGTATGTCGGATTTTTGTTTACATTTTTCATTATTATTCTTCATATAAAAGGGTTGCCATATTTTACTTGATCGAGTAAAGTAGACACATGTTTTTTTATTTATATAACAAGACAATTTTTAATTTCCGAACTAAGATTGCAAATGGGGATGTAAGTTTCTCGCATCATCATGACGTTTAGCATATACGTTTTGAGAAGTACAGAAAAGAATCCAGAAAAAATGTACTGTTCCCTAGGGGTAGGTCAAATCTATATTAAGAAGGGCGAAGCCATGGGCAAAACCTAGTATTAACATAACTATACCGTGGAGAAAATCGCGGGTAATTGTTTGTTTTAACATTATAAAAAAACAAATTACCGTGTACGTATATCAACAATTATAACTATATATATATTGTGAATATTAAATTAGGAGTCAGAAAATCAGTGGTACCTATTGGAATAACCGCGTTGTCGCCTGTGACCTCGTGACCCGGACGACGCCCTCGATCTTGTATGTACCCCTGCGTCCCGGAACTGCACAGTTAAACGAACCAACAAAATTGTTTCACTTACTGTAAATCTGCTCGAACGATATCAGTGAGATAGTTTTGTGAACCACAAAAATGTTAATCAACTTTATAGAAATTATTTTAACGCCATCTATCGTTCCTGGACCAACATTGTCAGATAAACGTCTGATATTTTTTGTTATTAGCAAATATGTTTTAACGTCATCTATAACTAATTATTTGATAGTTTAGAGTTTATTTTTGTTAATTAGGACGAACCTACGACTTTTGTGTCTCCTCCAAAGCCATCAAACTAACGTAATTTGATTTGTAGACACGAAATTAACAATTACAATATTGTTGCCAGTTTTATGAATGTTTTTAATAACACATGATCTTTCAAATCTACGAGACTTATAACGACATGAGTATATATATATATATATTTGTAACTTCAACAAGCTAAGCGACTCATGATCACCGGAATTGAAAGGTCTGTGTTTATTGTACCTGGTGTTAACTCGAAGTTGGAACATATTCTACGCCTAAAAATAAAATATTTCTTCTGGGGTATTTGTAGGCGACTTTCCCATGCACTAAAAGTTATTCAATTTCTAACAATTTCTTCTAGAGGTAGTAATTATTTATATAAATAAAATTATAGAAGTCTGACGTTGTGCGCGCCACACTTAAATAGTACTGGATAAATTTCGACCGATATATTTATCATAAACATTTAATCCTTCTCGGAAGAAATATCAATAGTAGCTTTATTAAATATAAATATATTAATGTGAAAAAAAGAACAATCTTTATAAAGGTATTGTGTATATTGGCCGAAATAGAATTATAAGAGTTATAATTTGGAAAATATCCTGCCACCTGCGAGAACACTGTAAAATCTGCGTCCTTGTATAAAGCGTTAAAATTACACGAAGATTATTCAAGGTATCAAAGAGACTAAAGTAAACAAAGTTATGAGCGGCTGCTAGTATATATTTTCATTTTAAATCCAATGTAGGCAGGCTGCGCCGCTACCGTAGGTGATATCGTCCCGGGAACTGGGACACCGGGATGTTGGTGACCCGGCCACTGGGTCACAATCACAGGTCCTCTGCTCCCTCTACGCCTCCACGAGTTAAACGATATTTGATATTCGCGTTCGAATTAACTTCACAGTTTTATGAATGGGAAATACTGGGTCATGTTTGATCATGATTCTCCTTCGGATTGTCTATGGAAAGAATTGTTGGCAACACCTTGCAGATCATAAGGTATATCGTTGTAACAAGAATAAATAAAATGATTATGTATGAATTGCATTATAATTTTATATTCTTGCGAATTAAATTAATGTTCAACAGTTCATCTCATAAACCGTCCCATGTAACTTCTTATAGGTGTTATGGCGCATTGTTAATATATATATTTAAATAGCCGATACCCGCGACTTCGTCTATGTTGCTTATTATCTTAACAATATATTTTATTAAATTGTAAGCAATAATATAAGCTTATATTAAATGAAAATATCGTGATAAAATATCGAGAAAAATATCTTTGTAAAGCTTTTAGGGTACTGGGCTTACAGGGGTACAGAAAAGGACATAGGGTACTTTTCATCTAGAATAAATGGGATAGTTCAAATCTATATTAACGCGAACGGAGCTACGTGTAAAAGTTAGCTAAGAATAAACGATTTCTTCTCTTCTTTCTACTTTACAAGATTGTATACAGCTAATGATACAGCGTGGTATCGGTTATAACATTGAATGTATTTGGTTCCAGCGCATCATAATGTCGATACGGTGATGGCGGATGGGGGCGCGGGTGCAGTGGGGGCGGAGGCTGGAGCGGGCTCAAGCGCAGACGCTGAAGCGAGCGCGTGCGAGTCTGCAGCGCGTGGCGCTGCGCTTGAGCGTGCTTATGTACATGATGTATACGAGCAAGCGGGCGCAGACGGGGACGAGACACCGCGCACGCCAGCACCCGCCGTACGAGCCTTCCTCACTGAACTCGAGCCCGGGAGCCTCGTCTGCGATGTCGGTCAGTTTTTTTATTATTGTCTACAGATACCCATAACTTTGTCTGTATTGTGTTGCGCATGAGCACTACAACGCTTGCATCACTTCTCCACGCCAAGTAAAACATATCACTTAATGTGGAGAGTTTACAAAAATCGTAGCTTCTTAAAATTACAATAACTTTATGTTAAATGAAGATATCGTGATAGTTATTTTTTAGATAAGAAACAAATATCTAAATAGTGATGATTTAATATTGCCTTTATAATATTTTTAATATTCAAATGATTTAAACGGACTTCAGTGAGTTTCCTGTTGTCACTTTTAGTATTTGTTTAGTCTTTTAATTTATCGGTCACCGGGAATGTCTTGCATTCGTATGTTAATGTCGTCAGCGACAAAGGTGGGATAGTCAGTTCTTGTTCAACGGTCGGAGGAAAAGGTCGATAACAAATAAGTAGTGGTGCTAAGCTTTTAAGTGTATCAAGTTATAAACGAGGTGTTTTGTAAACGAGTTCTAAAGGATAACGGTATTTTTTATTATGAAGAGTATCTTCATAATACTTACGATGTTTTTCTTCAACGTTAATCGATAGCTTTTGCCAATTTAGATTAGTAAATGTACGCGAATTCCAAAAAACTCGTTGATACATGCCGGGGTTCAAACATGTGAACATTGAATTGATATTCCACCGGACAGACAACTCAGCCAACACGCCCAAAATAACATTACTTACTTTACTGAATATTTTACTCAAAATGGATGGATAATTCCAACAAACGCCCACACGTTTAACAATATTTCTAGAAAACGGCATGTTGTTATTAATATGTATCACATTTCATCTGCAAACGAAGAAACTTAAATGTTTTTACCAAGAAACCCGCCCACACACGCGCTCTCATGAATTGAACGCCATAATTATGCTGTGTTATACCCCGGGGTATCTCAGTTCATAGAATAAATGTGTACAGGACATTAAATGTCACACGTGGGCGTCATGTTTTGATAATTACGGGCAAATAATCGCTACCTCCTGTGAATGTGGACACAGTTAATTGATTCTAATCGTCTGCCAGTAAGGACAAAAATTCGAAATGTAGGGCATTGTTGAATTTATATACTACTAGCAATTGATCTCGGCTTCCCTCGCCTTAATCAAGATTAGTTTAACCCTCGGGAACGGTTTTTTTTTCTGTATCTCTGGCAATACGTATGTGAAATTTCACATCTAAATTTAATGCGAACATAGACAACTTCGTAGCGATACCCGTAGGTATGAGAGTAGCATAATAGTTACTAAAAGATAATGTATGGTGTCATACTCTAGCTTTTCCTCGCGGCTTCACTCGTTATGAATGTGTAGCTGACAAACTCACATATTAGTACGAATTATTTAAAAATGGATTTCTCAAAATTCAACCTCTAAAAGAATGGGAAGGCATAACAAAGTGTATATGAAATTTAATATTTTCGGGACTCTGAACTCAATTTTGTTCGACTTTATCACTGGCACCATATAATAGGTGTCAAAGGTTGCTATTTATAGTTCATGCCTAATAATGAAAAGACAAATATTTATGTTTGAAATTTGATTTATTGGTTTTCAAAATATTCTCCATTAAGATGCATGGGTGTCAAATCAGTGCAGTATGGCCGATGACCGATCAGTACAATGGTTTGCTTGAATTGTCATGATGAAGAATGATTCGCCTTTTTATGTGCTTTTTTAGAATTTCTGCGATAACTTCTGGCAAACAATTGGTCGTGTATCATTCAGAATTGGCCATCCTACGCTACTCTAACACGACTATTGCCACGTGACCGGTCATGCCGAAGAAACAGGCATCCATTTGCTTCGATATGCTTCTTCCTCGAACAACTCTCTTTGGGTTTGGCTCACCTTGGAAAACCCATACAGTCAATTGCTGTTTTGTTTCGGTCTCATATGCATATATGATTCGTTACCTATGTGGATGTCATACAAAGCCTTTGATGCACTTTGAACCTATTATTCAACATCTTCTTGCACCAATTGTTACGAGCTTCCTTTTGAGCGTATGTCAGATTGTGGGGTATCCAACGCGAACAAATCTATTTCATGACCAAATTTTGATGCAATACTTTATTGATGCTTGTCTTACGAATGCCTAAAGATGCCTCAATCCTATGGTCACGTGATGATCTTGTTTATCATTTCATTTTTTGCACAAGAATCGACTTTGGACAACCTTCAGGGAATTCGACCTGGAACGAAAAACGTCCTCGATTTTATTCAGTATACTAGCTTTTTACAATGTTGTAGGACGATGCTTTACCACCGTATATAAGATTAAGTTCATCGATGGACTCTTGTGTTGATAAACCGAAAGTTTTGAAAAATAACCACATGAAAATGTACATAAGGTAATTTCATTTTTCGACTGAGATTCATTTTACAAATTATTATAAACAACACAAATAGCGGTCGAATGACAAAGTGTTATGAAGAAGGTTATATTTAACAATGCCATATTTACATGGAAACATTTAATGGTTGGCAATAATTTCTATCACCAAGGCCAGAAATATATATAGCAACCTTCATATTGATACACTTAGATGTCTCAACGTTCCGAGATCCTCTGATACACAACCAGTAAGGATGTTAGAAATATGTACTCGATTGGCTCGCAACTACCATACATGTGAAGATAAAGCTATCCTAGTAGATTTTTATTAATTTGTCGCATTTCGGAATTAGTAAATATACCCAGTAGCTGAAGACTTACAAGTAAGCATGACAGCAACGACCGGCGTAGGTTTTACTATCTCCCTATAGTCACCTTATGCAATATGGTTGACTATGACTTAGAAAGTTCTCTTAGAAATTTCTGCACTTCAAGGATTTATGGAGAGCTTTTTTGTAAACTGATAACATAAACAATCATACTTTCTGTCAATATTTGCTGGCGTGAAAATAATTAACATTTTTTTTCCGTAATAGTTGTAGCGCTATGAAGAATGTCTGAAGTTTCCACATTATAGTATGTTTTTCGTTGTAATAAACGAGCTTACAATTTTTTCAAATTTATTTTCTTTTCGCATAGATATATTTACAATTAACAATATATCGTGAGAAAGAGGTGGCTTAAATTTGACACGAATAAGGTAAAAAAAAAATAAAGAGAAAATGTATAAAGAGTTTAAACTATATAAATTCATTTACGATACAAACAGTGTGAAAACCTTACAGCATACACGAGGGAAACTGGTGGCGGAAGGACAGTAGAGAATATAATAAAAAAAATTACGATCATTTTGCATTGCAGAACTTTGTTCACAATCAGACGATGTATAGTGTTATTAGGATGAACGAAGCGGGTTCTAAATACCGGATCAGGCTTACATACATTTTCTTAACATCCTTGTAAAATAATATTTATTCTCCAGATTTAAAATGTATCATAATATTTCAAGATCTAGATTTCAAATCCATAATTAGTTTTTGTGCCATCTTTTCAATTTTTAATGAACTATTTAATTTTCAAAATACTAAGAATTATGAAACACTGCCATCTGTTAAATATTTTGCGAAACATTCTTATAATCAATGTAATAGTAATCGTATCGAAATAATTGTACTATATTTTTTGAAGCTACGTGATAATACCTAATATTGCTTATTCCGCATAATTAATTCTGTAGCTTTGCCTACTATTTATCCTGGAAATAGGGATCATAAAAACGCTAAATAATTATTTAAATACATGTATTACAATTTCTGGAATTTCATTTTTACGTGGAAACTCGAACCGACGAACATTATCCATCCCGCTGCAGATTTATATTATTTTGTCAGCCTCGTCGACACCCACGTAGTTGGAAAAGATTGTGTGGGATAAATGTCTGATATTTTAACCTTTGACACTATTCCCACATTCAGAGCAACTTATGGTATAAAATAAACGATGTGAAATAAGGATTTTAATAAAGAAAATGATTTAAATTATTTTATGCAAATAACTCTGGGTTTATTTATCGTTACTTCATATTTATATGAGAGTAGTAGAAAGAATGGAGTACCACATTACTATATTTACTAAATTTAAATTATTTATTACATGTTTACTATGAATACTAAAGTAAGTAAAGTAAGTAAAAAGTAAGTAAGTAAGTTAGTAAAGTATGTCGAAAAAAATTCTACACTTTTTATAGTAAGCGATTAAGAATAAGAATAATCCATATATGTATTTTTCGCATATAAATAATATGGGTTACAGGGTTTTAAACTTTGAAAATTCCAAAAACCGTTGGTACATACTGGGGGTTCGAACCTGCGGTCATCGGATTGATATTCACCCGGTCAAACTACTAGACCACCACGATACTTACCATAATCATGACAATCGTGACTTACGTCAACAATTTCTTAATAACTCCTTTTGGTTTGCAGGATGCGGCAACGGCAAATACCTAGGCGTCAATCCATCGGTGTTCAGCGTAGGCGGTGAGAGGTGTACGAGATTTGCGACGCACGCACGACACCATAACAATGAGGTAAACAGATTAAAATCATCTTTCTTTGTTCTTAAATATTTCATACTTTATCTTTTTAAGCTATAGTTGAACCTCTTTTTTCATTTGCCTGATATTGTGTCAATGTTGTCAAAAGTACAACAGCACCTAAAAGTATGCTTACTCCAAGATGCAACTGTTAAAAATCTACGATAGATATCTTTCCACTATTTTAGAATTTGAGCCAGAACGCTAGAATCATTTTAGGATTCTTTTTTACATTTATCGGGAATCATCATTGCAGTAAATCACTTATTATAAAAATTTCTTGCTTAATTCTTACCACGCCTAAAATCGTCAGTTGGTCAAGCTCGACTAATTCGAACTACTAACTAACTAAGACTTCGGGGAATGTGTTCAACAAAGTGTGATTTCTTCTTCAAAACTCATATATTGAATGGTTTTAGATTCTTTGATAAATTTAACCGAGCGTCTGTTACGCTGCCTTACTTACTCTAGAACCTTAATAAGCTTTATTTGTCTTAACAAGTCTATGAAGACCATTTTATCTAGCTTAAAGGTTTCCTAAAAAATGCTTAACAAAACCTATTTCTCCTTCAAAACTCATTTTTTCAATAGTTTTAAATTTTTTGACCAATGTAGCCAATCTTGTGTTGTATCGCCATTATCTTTCAATTATATTTAATTTTCATAGTATGTAGACGAACACCATTTTGTAATATTTGATTTTAATGTATATTATCTATTATATTTATGTTATAAGTTTTGATGCCAGGATCCACAATTAAGTAATAATCATCTCTGAATCATATGTTATTACTACTTTTAATATGAGCTTATATTACTTGCATATTCTTAAGATATAATATCAGTACTTTAATGGCAAGTTCCTGTAAGTTTGAATTCAGTTGGCCATATCTAGGTTTGTCTAGCGGAGGCAATAGAGATAATAAATGTTGCTTCTTTGACATATTTGTTTCCAGGTCGTGGTGTGCGATAACCTGTGCCTACCTTTCCGCGATGAATCATTTGATGCGGTTCTCTCGATCGCTGTTGTGCACCACTTTGCGACCGTCGAACGGAGAGCAATGGCGTTGCGGGAGCTCGCTCGCGTCACTCGTATCGGCGGCCGGCTACTGCTTACTGTGTGGGCGATGGAGCACGAAGGAAGGAATTTCCATTCTCAGGTGAACTAATATATTCCTATATCCCACCACCACTTTAAGGTTCAATTGAGGAACTGCTATCGTAAACCCATTCTTATTATAATATAACAGTTCTAGAATATTTGTGATCAAGTTTCGTTGGCAGAATAACGAGATTTTCCAACTTAATACAATAGTATCAATTATATGAACTCAAACTGGACAACCGCATGCTGTTACATAAAGCAATTTATATTCCTCTTTATTTTTCCTAGACATTTCTGAAGACTTGTAGATTTATTATAACCTCTCGAAATCTACAGTGTTACTAAATAAAGACTATTTAAAATTAGTTTATACAATTAAATCTCGATTTCAGGATGTACTTATTCCTTGGCATCGCCCTGCCACGTTATGTCCTCCAACGCCTACACCAAGATTTCTTTCCGTCGATAATGATCGGTAAGTATAAAATTTCTTACAAGTTTTATTGCAGCATTATTTACATTTTTGGTAGACTATTAAATTCGTCTCCTAAAGAAAGAATTACCAAGATAGGTTCCTGCAAAATGCAGTCTAAACTTGTAGATCTAAATTTTTGAAAATATTATCTAACCAAACTGTGCCAGTTAACCTACATAAGACACATATTAATTTATGTTTCTAAATCCACAGAAATGCAGAAACATGGAAGACACGAGATGGTTCACCAGGATCATCGTCTTTATCATCACCCAACGAAACGTGTTACTCATTTGTTAGAAGAGCTCTGCAGAGGCTGGCTGGCCGACGTTCGTTTTTGTCATCATGGAGTTTAAGTGCAAGGACTCCCTCACAAACGAGTACACGCCCAGAACCATTAGCGGCTGATTTACCTATTGAGCTACGACGATTAGACGAAGCGATTCCTTCTAAACTAGTGACGCAATCATCAGAATCGTCTACAATTAAATCAAGAAGTCTAACAGACATAGCTGCTATCAAACGACACTCTCTAGTTAGGTCACGATCAAGTTTTCCCAGCCTCGGCGGAGATGAGACTGAACCACCTGCGCAGGAATCTCCAGCCCCTGAAATTATAGAACCACGAAAAAAACCTCGACTTGTGAAACAAAAGAAATCTATCAACGAAGATGATGCAGAAGAAGATCTTGACAAACCTACAGATATGAAGAGTTTAGTAGAAGAGATGCCTAATTTCAAAATTCATACACAAAAGTTACAAACTAAGAAACCGGGTGTCTTTAAACAGACTTCACTTAACGAAGAATTAATGTCAGTAGAACGGTTAAGAGAAAAAGAGCGCTTACGGAAAAATATACAGAAACAAGCTTCCCTTAATGAAGAATATTTGTATCGAAGGCCAGGAGCTCTAGACTCCATACGAGATTCAATATTTTCTACTTCTGCAACGACTGCAAAAAAGTTCCAGTCCCTCAAGAACGGCCTCACTAATAAATTTAAAACGTCTACAACGAATATTGATAAGGTTACTGTATTCGTACGAATGCTTCAAGGTTGGAAAAACCATGGACCAGTGCCAGAAGTTCCAACACCAAACGACAATAACACTGGAACAGAAAAGAGTTACCCAGAAAGGAGACACTCGAGAGAAGACGGTTCAGATTCTTCAAAAGACAGTAGCCTTCAAAGTGACACCAGTGTAGACTCAGAAGATAGTTTCGCATCTGTGATTTACGTGCCTAAGGCTGATGGCTCTGGAGATCCTCTGTCACCTACACCATTGTCTCCTGGTCCGACTTCACCTAGACTAAAAGTATCATCTGTACCAACCTCGCCTAGAATGAAAAGTTCCCCAGGACTTCCGTCTCCAAGAATGAAACAAGCATTCCCATTAATTCGACCGCCTTTATCTCCGAATGCAACTTCAACTCCTCCATCCGTTAATAAGATTCTTGTAGCTCAGTACAGTTTAAAGAATTATTCTACATCGACCACTATCACTGGTACCCCTATGAAACCACAGTCGAAAAGTCAGCCCAACTCCCCACCTAAATCAGAATCAGATGACAAAATGCTTAAATCTGAACTTCCTCCAATTATAAACTCAAACATCCCGATAGAAGTATTCGAAGATATTGACCCGATACCTCCAATAAAAGAAGAAGAAGAAATTTTAACAGAAGCGACAGAAGGATTAATCACAGAAATTAGCAAGAATATTGAAGAGATCGACAAATTAACAGCGGAAACCGAGCAGATAAAACCTCGCGTCATATTGCAGGATATAAAACCCTATCCAAAAATAACACTACAAACAGTTGCAGAATTACCTGAGATACCACAATTTAAAAACAAAGAAGGTATATCCCCTAGTACAGATACCTTAGATGCTAGAACAGCAGAACGTAAACGAAAGGAAAGAATCAAACAAATAAAAGAAATGTTGAATAAAGGTATACCACAAGGTAATTTGGGTAAAAGGCAAGCCATTCCCATTAGTGCGGTGTACAAATAAAGCTGAACCGATTGCAAAAAGTCGACCTACGCTGATGTCTCTAGAACTTTTCAATCCTGCCACTGATGATATGGATAGCGATTCAAGTGGAGTCTCGTCACCAGACTCCGTCGACAGTGTAATAAGTGTCGTACCAGAAGAACTTCGTAAAGCTGCCTTAGAAAAAGGTATTATCCCTAGTTTCTCTTTTTGTATATAATTCATGAATATTAAATGTTAATATTTCGTATGCCATATTTTAAATTCCAGTAGATACATATATATAATTTGAAAAATCTTACCAATATTCATATATAGCGTAATACTCTAATATTAAATACCATTTCATTTTTATTTGGATATTTGAAGAATATATGATTTCTTTAAAATGATCTGTGAAAATGAATTTTGCCATTATTCACAAAGAAACAAATGTACGGTAAATGTATGTTTTAAAACGGGAATAACTCGTGACCTTCCATTACAGATATGACGCATACTCCAGCCGTAGAAGCACTAAAAGAAGAACAAATCACAGAAAAATCTCACACAACATCTCCAGCATCGCAAAGTCTAATAGAAGCGGTAGCTGAAGTGGCCAATACTTTAGAAGAAACTTGCGAAACAGTTATACAATCTAGTCCAAGATCGAAAAGAAAACAATTGGAAAAGATTGATGCTAGTGACACTCTAGCTATCATTCAAGGGAATTCCAGCAGTAGTAGTAGCAGTAACTGGAGCCTTAATAAATTATCACCTGGAGATCTGAGGATATTAGAAGATAAATCTAGATCCCAATCACATACCAGTTCCAGTGGAAGTTCCTCGAGCTTGGAGCGTCTTTCTCCAGGAAGGAGGTCAAAAGACCGTTCACCAAAGTTGGGCAGTACCAGTAATTCTACATGGAGCCTCAACAGACTATCACCTAATAGACTTGAAGGACGATCTCTTGACGATAACCTCAGTAAGAGTCACAGAAGTCCAACTAGACTACCATATGATTCGATCTCAATATCCAGTACCGATTCTGAAAAATCAATGTCTAAATCAGAAAGCTTTAACAGGATACATGCGAACGAACCTTTAGTTACTTGCAAATCGGATATGATAGCTAAAGAAGATGAATGGGTTCAGAACAAAGAACGTGACCCTCAACTCACGGAATTCGCGGAGAAATTAAGTGAAAAACTTCTACAGGAAATCGATCAATACTCAAAACGTATCAATGAAGAAGACTTTGATCTTCCAAGTAGTAGCAGTAGTGAAAAGAGTATTTCGTTAAGGCTAAAGCGGGAAGAAGAGGATAGAAACACACAGAAGATTCTTGACGAACTATCAGACAGTTTACAACATTTAGAAGATCCTTACATCAAGGGAATAAGTACTGAAATTAAGAGCTTAAATAAACTGAGCGCTGAACTCCAAGAAAGGACTAAGCACATCTCCTCTATGAATGAATCACAGGAAACCGATACTAACAAATTATTCTTAAAATGCGGTTCGAAAGTGAAAAGTAGGAAAAGATCTAAAGACGTAGACCCAATCATCAACAAGTACAGAGAACTAAAAAAGACGATCAAAGTCTCGAACGAAGAGGATATTTATCTTAACAACTGTACCAGTATCCACCACGCTAAACCGATTACCGAAGAAAAGGAACCAGATCCTAATATGAAAAACCCAGACGATGATAGCGCAATCTCTTCTAATAACGGAAACCCAGAAATAACCATTGATTCTGGAGCCTACGACACCAGCCAGTCTCTTGAAACGGGGTACTCTTTGGAATCAGAAATCAGTATCGATTCCTTATGTACGAGCACGGACAAACGTTCTTCTCTAAAAGTAGGCCAGTCGACAGATTCCAGCGACTTAGATAAGATGGAAATCAGTCCGGAGTCAGTCACTTCCAGATCCAGCGCCAGCACTGCTCCATTAAAATCCGGATTTTCTATCGAATCGAGCGATACTTCCGCCGGGAGCGACTGGAGCCGTCGGGACAAAACTGGGAGTACTGCTTCACTCGGTTGTGCGAGTTTGGCTTCATTGCCCTCTTGCAGCGAATGTTCCAAAGAGAGGAAGCTATTGGAAACCCGATCCTGTTCTGAAGAGACAACCACTGCGTCTGTTCCTTCAAGAGCTCTACCGCACGCACCTCTCCTGCCCTCCTTGAGTGATGGGTCTGACAGTTTGCCATCTGAGGGAGGTGCCGTCACCTACCACCGATATTACCATGTCTTCAAACGGGGAGAACTCGATCAGCTGATTGAAAAATACGTGGAGAGTCTCCACGTAGTCTCGTCGTATTATGACCAGGCAAGCTGGTGCGTCGTCGCCGAGAAAGTTCAAGTGTGGACTATATAATGGATTCTTGTGACTGTCTTGCTGTTGTCTGAAGGTTTCAATGCCAACTCCTATGGCTAATATTACGTGCCGGTTCTCGAGTCACCGTACAGTGGTCTATAAGTGCGATGCCTATTCAAGTGACCTTCCTCAGAAACTCTCTGTGAACGAACTTGTAAAGACGTAACACACATGGTGTTTACACGTTATTGCCAAAAGCGAAGCTTTTGTTTTTTTTAATATATTTTAGTTAATATACTATTTTACTAGTCGTTACTTCTATGATAATCTTAATTTCTTTGCCCAAAACGAAGCGATGCCAACCGACATCGTCTCGCTAGGGCAATAGTATTGAATGCGAGTTATTACTACTCGCACGAAATGATAACTAAGAGCTTTAAATAGTGAAAAAAAATATATATATTATATACTTCAATGGCTCAATATTGTATAAGCTATTCATAGCTTACTTACTCTAACCATTCAGGTAATCCTATACAGTTAATATTACTCTCATATTATAGGAAGTATATAACACTACCATATTCCAAGACCAAAATATAGTTAAGTACATTGGGGCCAATACTGACGGCACTAATTCGAAGTTTTAAATAGACAAATAATGAAAGGCTTGCATAAGTGTAGGTAATATATTTATGTTTAGAAATAATGTATTACGTATCTAAAATTAGGTCTCTCAGAATTGGCTGTTTAATTTAAATATGTAAGGGATTAATCAGTGACAATAAATATATAGCGATTAAATATTATTCGTTTTTTTATGGTTTGAAATATATTTAATCTTAATTCTATTTACAAAGATAGAATGTAACGGTATTATTTAATATTGAAATATCAATAAACCAGATATCATACTGACAGGATTCCATATTTTTTTATCGATTAGCGTGATTGGCCAGTTCCATATGTATTTGGTAAATGATTTACCAATTGAAGAGTCGTATCCGATGTCCTCCGTCTTATTTTTATTTTGATAAATTTTTATTGTTTATATTTCATCAAATATGTTATTGTTTGTACTCACAAACTTATCAAATGAAATCTTTAAATGCTTTAAATTTGAGGTACTCAACTAAAAATTATAAGTCACATAATTTAAAAACTTTTTTTAGTTTTCTTTAACGTTTTTGTTAAAAGAAGCTTGCTAATATTTCGGTTTTGGATTATGGTATGTTATACTTTAATTTATGTAATAAGATATTTGATTAATCACATAATCTCAATTTAATAATATTTTCACAGTATTAAAAATATTTAACGAGCTGGCCTCTTATATAAACGAATTCATTGGTGGGATTGTTTAAACGTTCATTTTAATTGGATAAACCCGATTGACAGTTTTAGCATAATTACATTCGATAATCAGTGTTCGAAAACAATGTTAATTATAGTTTATAACTATCTTTTTAAGGCTGTTACATAGATCAAGACTTTAACATGTTTCATTTGTTAACGATCTAATCATTGAAAGATTTACTAGCTTGCTTTAAAAATAAAAAAAAATGTGTGCCGTTTACAGGTGGTAGAATTGAAACCTTCAAAAATGAACGTACAACGCACGGGTCAGAGCAAGTATTAGGCAGAGTAATATACAATGAGAAGACCGCGAATATAAGAAACGCTGTACAATTTATACTGTCTCATTCCCTCCCACGTAAAATCTTGTAGCATGTACATTTTTGTCTTTTTTTAATGTCACTTTTTGGTTTCATCCAGTTTCCAATCACAACAAGTCTAAAGAAGTTTTCAGTTTAAAAAATGATTAACAATGACGACCACCACGATTACAGTATTATGTAATCCTGTATATGTATATGTATCCTGTATACAGGTATTCCTGTATATGTATTATTGTTTCCTCACAACAAACATTTAATTCTGGCATAATTCTAACAAAGCACACAATGGTTCTATAATTAATATTACCATGTTTGCCGTAGTGTCTATATTTATACACAGCAAACATATTTTGATGCTCTTTTCTTTCATTTACGAACTTATTTGATCCTTCAATATTATTGAATTCGAAATATTTTATAAAATTGATTAGGCATTTTATACTTTTTCTACAGTTTGTGTTAATGAATTTAACATTTCCTTTTACAACTTTGCATTAAATTGAATCACCATAAAATAAACTGTAAAATGAAACCTTCAATCAAGTTTGTCACTCAATTTGAACGTTTGACACATCCCCAGTAATGTGTGAATACCTTAAATAATATTATCTGAAGTTGAATCGTACTTGAACTTAAATTCATACTAAATTTGGACCATTTAGTAAAGTTAGATAATTTAGACATTGTAGTGACAAAGAAATAATTCTCTATCAACGTTTATGACACACAAGTATAAATACAAACATGACGCTTATAATAATTATAAGTTCTGTTGTATTTTGTCCTAAAACTATAACCCTACGATTTATTTTACTTAAATTATGTAGTGTTGACACTTTCGAAAAATGATTTTATGTACTTTAATGAAATTATTTGTTTCGTTTACTGCCGTGTATTTGTATATTCATATTCAATCATTCAGTTTATACGATACATTGTACGATCGGCCAGTCAAGCGAGGGCGCGAGTGTGAGGTGCGGTCGATTGGTCCGCCTAAACTCCGATGGGGCGCACGTGATTCGTTGCTACGATAACACGTAACTAGTACGATTTGTGATTATGACAGAGACACTTGTATATCTAAAAGTCGTTGTACAATTGTGTGAAAGCCCTGTTGAAAATGTTACCTTTATATAAGAAACAATTCGCTCTCACTTAATAATATTTAAGAATACAAGAAGAATTGTGATATTTCGGAGTTTGGGCAACCTTAACAGAGAAGCTGTTGCTATAATATTTTTTTAGTACCATTTAATCTAACTGAATAAACATATCGCCACAACAGCGCTGATGAATTGAATACCGTCACAGAATTCAAGCTGCACCATGGTCCTGTATTTTATTTTTATAAGTTACAGATTAAAAATGATAATTCTAAGGCATTGTTATATAGTATGTATCTATACAACTTCACATATTTATAATTTAAAACAACCTTTAAAACCATAAAAAGAATCATAAGTGTAACTACTTTCAACACATTATCAGGTCAGAAGATAACCACAGATAATATTGCTTTAAATTAATTAAACAAGAAAGTAAAAGTATTCGATTTTGTAAATAATGGCTAATAAATAAATAACTATAATGTATAGGTAATTAATAACTTAATTATCAATGAATCAGTGAGATTAAAGTTAAATATATTCTAGTTTATAGTACTTGCGTATTGAAACACTGTTTTTAATATTTTTCCCCTAATATAAAATGAATCTCAGCAAAACGAAAATATTAAAGTCACAGTAAATTTACGGAAGTCAGTAATAATTTACGCGACTATTTATTAAATACTGTATTTAGTATAGACTTAGAACGATATGTAGATATTTATTCAAGATTAATGCTATTCATATATTTAAAACGAATTACGAAATCTAAATAACGAAATATTAATGTACTAGGTGTACGTACTATTTTAAACAAATCGCAGCACAAATATGACTCAAAGGTGACCGGCCCATGATTATCTATGTACCTCTCATAATTATGTAATTATTTCATCCGGTTACTGACTATGCACTTATTTTGTAAAAGAAAAACTAAAATAGAAAGGCAAAAATCGTCTTCAAAATGACAAATGCAGTTTATGCACGTCAGTAAAACAACGATAGTGATGCCTTTGTATACGTAATACCAGAATTTGCTCACGAATAAGTGTATGAAGACGAGTCCACAATTTAATTTACAATATGGCCGAGTATGTAATCTCAATTGAATCAGACATTTCTGCTATTTTTGACTCTTGCGAAATACTTAATTAAAAAGTCGGAAGTGTTTCAAATGCCACAAATTTACCAATCAGATAAGTACAATACTCTTTTTCTTTTTTTCTGTTCTAACCCGTTGACTATAACAAAGTTTTCAGTTTTATCATCATAGTTAAGTCTTTTAGGTAAATTTCAAAATTATTGTTTTTTCATAAATAGCTTGATATACTAAAAGAAAAATATCAATATTTCTTTACATCTTGACACTGAAAATTCTATGGACTTAGAAGAATTAAATCTATTTTATGAGGACATTACCGATTATGCCTAAACATCGATAATAAGCATACAATCATAAAACATTTGCGTATTTGACACCGTTCAAATATTATACTTTATGTATATTTGATGACATGCGGGGGGAAAGTTATGAATGGCGCAAATTACATCATCACTATTTATTTTTAATATTTCTTTACACTCTTAACATAACTTTGAGATGGATTTTCTAAAAAATATGCCGATGCTTACGTGGATATAGAAAGGGATGAACTTAGCTTACATTTGCTGACAAGAGGAAGGCTTGACTAAAAAATGTAAATTCTGCTTACATAATACCTGAACAGCCATTTTGATAACGATAATAAAAGAGGGAAACCCGGTGACCAGAGCTTTGAAGAAGGTGTTATAAAATCAATTTATTGCTGTTACTCTCTACCCAATATATCGAATAAAGAATGAGAGAGAGACATAACTGTAAAAAAAGTTAAGAATAACAGATACGAAGGACTTTCGCTATGTCTGTACATTTTATTTTTAATTTGCGTCAAATTTGTTTGTTGTATATCTGAAAATGGTAGCATAATTGGACAATTTTAGTAATGTTTCTAGTTCTTATAACAGTTTATGATAAAAAAAGAACCATAAGAACATGCAGTGCTAGATATAGATTTCATGATATCAAAATAGTTTTTCTAGTTCCATTAGCAAGAGATAAAACAAAGTATAAACGCCAACCGAAAATCTGTTTAAGTAAAAACAATGATAAAAACCATTACCCAAATTATTATCCTTCTATCATTAAATAAGAAACAGTAGGTAAGTTTGTACAAGTACTACCAAAACCTCTATGCCTAATTGAATTGCAATAACCTAGTATAAATATTAAAATAGCATTGTTACACCCATAGGTAAATTAAATGCCTTTTGTTTTTACACAAATTTATTTCGTACTCATCCAAATAAAAATCAAGTAGACTCACTATCACACAATTACATATTATGATGCTGTAGTTGCAATTCTCTTGAAGATCGCTTCTTTGTTTCTTTGCTGTGACTTTTTTTTTCGAACGACAACAGGCACAAGGATGCCAAAGTGGCTGAACCTCGTTTGGGGCGGTTGCTTTGAATACAACTACACAAATAGAATTATGCAAGTATGCAAGTGTGAACTAAGTTAATTTATACTTTAGTTATATGCATACTTTCATATGTGTCGTACGAATGTGTGCATGTATTCGAGCCTGACAATTTTGTCTAACACTAACTAACCAACAAAAAAAGGAAAAAGATACCTTACAGATCCTATGTACGTACCATGTGAGTGTGCAAGTGTGTGGGGTGTAGTGTGGTGTGTTTAAGAAACTAGTAATTGTGGTGTCACTATATGGCTTCGAGTGGTGTGCGGAAGCGAAGTTAATCACCCGACCATGATAGCGTAAACTCTGCACTGACGCACCGCGGTGTACTAATATACCTTTTAATACAGAAAAAGCGGATAACATTATCCGATCGATTTGATAAAATTCGAGACTAGCTGATTTTAGAACTCGTATCTCCATTTCTACGATTGATAAATCGTTCTTTATTAACTTCTATAGAGTTCCCAATTGGCATTCATCTTGTAAATCTGTTACGCATATACGAGTATACAAATAGGTAACTCAGAACAAAGAATGTATTGAAAGTCCGTCACAATATTCTTTATACATAGACATATGAATTAATTTCTACAAGATTTTCTCACACATTTGATCATATCAACATCGCACATAACAATGTAAATTTTACAAAAATCATACAATTTCTAAGTCTATGTATTTTCTTATTTCACTACAGACAAGGAAAAATCATAATGGTCTATTTTAGAGGGCAGGTGGATGCGGATGCGTGTAGTTCCAATGTACGTAGACGCCACTAACAACACTGTGAATGCTAGTGGCGTCTACGTACATTTGAACTACAAGAACCCACGCAAGCACACGTCATCCGCATACATTTTGAAGCCAGTTATTTTCTAAACAAGTAGAACCAATTCTTGTATCGCATAACAAATCGACAGAAGAGATATTTCAAACATTAACAGAAGGAGATAAATATCGTTTTTAAAATTGTAAATACAGATTACGTTTCAACTTTATAGTTAAGAAGCTAACGACAATTTTACATCTATATATGTAACAAAATCTTCAAACTAATAAGTTTGCAGAGTATAAATACTTCTGTAATATTACTGTAACTAGTTCACACTAGTTTTTGTCCGCAGCCTCACTGTCCATAACTTAGATATGACATCACTCGAGTACTAAGCTAATACATACTAAAGGAATGTTTTTTTTTGTCCCAGATACCGTTCTGGTATTAAGTTGGCGGAATTTTAGACATTATTGAGACGTCCCTCCCACTTGCCAGCAAAAATAAGCAAACCCCTTCTTCCGTTCTTTGCTTAGATACATATAGACACTTGTATAATTTTAACAGAAACAATCGCAAGGCTCTTTACAAATTAAACAAAATACGAAAAGTAAATATTACTAACGTAATGGCTATTGAAAACTTCCCCCTTCTCTTTGGTATTTACGTACTATTTGATCAGCACCCACTTGTCCATGGGCTATTAAACATGTTTATATCATAAAGACAAAGCTTCGCCACTTATTGACTTATGTCGACTTTATAAAAGTTTTTTGTTACAAGTTTATGTTTATAAAAACCCTTTTTTTAAATGTTTCAAAGCTTAAGGTCTAAGGTATGATTTAATGGTAACACGTTTTACTGTAACGTCATACATCGGTAATTCGAAGAGCCAAACGTTTTGTTGCAAATACATACGTTATATTACAATAGTATCGGTTAAAACTGGAAGCCTGCCGCCAATCACCTATCAGATTTTCTGGTAGCTATGCAACGTCATATATAGTTTTTGTTAACAATATTCGATTAGGAGTATTCGACCGCACCATCACTTAACTTCAAGAAAGAACTTTAAAATCCAGCCTCGAATCTAGGGAATAAAAACCGGGTCACTATAGTCACCATATTTTAAAAATCTTAAGTCACTTAAAACATCTAGTATTCGAACCGAGTGGTATTGCTGATTATTCATTTGATTTTGGAACGTATATGTAATAGGATATGGGATGTCTATGCCAGGGGAGTTTCCGTCACATGTTAAAATCTCGATTATAAAGTAAAGGGGCGTAAATGTCTAGTTTTTATTCCTGTTCGGGAAAAATATATGCAGAGCTGTACAACGTACAATTAATGAATTGAATATTCTCCATTCTAATGACGGTATATCACTCAACCAAAGTTCATTCGCTGTATGTATAGTATTTATATTGTAAATTCTTTGATGTAATTGCAGCAATTGCAATTGTAATTGATGTTATTGTCATACATATGCTATACCAATCTTAAATTGTGACTACTAACCCCCTTTTATAATATTATTTGTGCTAATTGTCTTATTGAATACAACACAATTACGCACTATTTTGTTCTTTGGTCAAATAAGAAAATACAATAAATAACTAAAGCAAATATGTTTTAAAAACGATGCAAGTCATGGAGTATTATCAGTTTTATTGTTTTAAATAAAACCTACTTATTTCTTTAGAATTTTATTGACTCTGTTAATTTTTGTATTACGTATAAACTCATGACAAGAATTCTTGCAAATAATTCCAATTAACCTGTACAAAAAATGTCGGTTTCAATCTGTGATAAAATATGTAAAATGTACATACACGATACAACCGTTTTTAATTTTGAACAAATTAAAAAGTAAAAAAAAAATATTCCACATCTTTTGTAGTTGTGCTTTCAAATTAAATTATATATTATTTATTTACAAATATTGTCATCGAACTATAAGTATACTAAGGAATTTATTATGTACAGTAGCAGATTAAGTAACTTTCAACATTAATTTTGATGCCACTGTAAAATATACATTCAATGAATATAACTATCTGTTAATTAATAAATTGACATTTAAATAATTAAACGTTTGCAGTATGTACTCACTAGCAAATATCCATGATTTTTATACATAATTTGCTCCCTCTGTAAGTCAAACAATGCGCAGTATACCTTTGCTTTCAACACTCTCATATGCAGTAACAAAAGTATACTATTGTAAAATGTACATACAAACGTATCGTTATAAAATACGATTCACGGAGTGTCGAAGTTACTGAGTTCCTCTGCTTTTAACCCTTAACTGGTATTGTGGGATCTGAGACGCCCTCATAGCATAAACATATACATAAGCTCCTTCTCTCAATAATTAAAAGCCCAAAATGTTCATAAGTACCCTGTTTGAAATGGCACAACTCTACGAAAATCATTGTACAGTGCTTGCAGTCACTTTGCTACTCCCGCCAGAAAGAGCTTAACAACTGGTACAGGAATAGTCTGTTCATATTTGTGAACAGATAAAAATACCTGGAAATAATGTAAACAAAAGAAGATATTACCTGAGAGAATAAAAAAAAAATAGGCCGTCATAAGAACTACCGTTAGAATCGAAAACCCAAAACAATGGAAAAACTGGTTTCTCTTTTGAATCTTTAAATCAATTATAGTCGGCAATTATTTAAATTTCCCAATTTATAAATTGAAATTATTCACATCAGTCTGTTTTTCACATTTATTGGCACTCAGTGCAATACAAAATGTATATCTCATGCATATGGTCAATACAAAATATCAATATTACTCGTATATGTACACAGTCTGATATACTACGGCGTCGCTAGTCTGACGCAAGCGCAATTGTCGCGAGCATGTCAGTGACGCGAACCCATAAGTTTTTCTCCTACCAAAAATCACTCAGTGTGGCTAAAGAAGTTTTCACTTCAATAAATAATTGGTGTTGAAGCTAGAAATATATCGCTTTCTCTTATTTCGCTTAGGAGTCACAGCATTAATTTTCCCATGCACACATTCACTACTAAATTACAGACGGAATTAGTAAAGTGACGTCTAACAAATATTCTTAAGTGTGTATAGTAAATAGCTATTTTCTTACCGCATTTTATAATAATTTAACTATTGACAATTATGTGTGCGGACGGTTTTTTACATATTTAGGAAAACAAATGAAAGAAAAACAACTACAGTCGCGAAAAATATGAAGACATTCAATAAAAGACATAATATATTCAATTCTAATGACAGAATATTGATTTATCATAGAAAATATAAAACAATGTTTTTCTCGGCCTCACTTTTCCCGGAAAAGGCTACTTACCTAACAGTTGGTATTATTCTTATTATTATAGCAACATTAGATAAAGAAGATGTGAAGTTATCAACATTTAAGTTATATATTCAAATTTATATTACTATCAGTATAAACAACTCTGCAGAATTCTTGAAATATTTCACTATAGAAGTAATCCGTTAAATACTTTTCCGGGTTATAAATACCACTCAATATCAGTTTAGGGTTAATTATGAAATCTAAAAAAACGTGTAGATATTTATGTTCCCAGTATAATAAAGTCAAATACTTATTTCATATATTGCAAATGTTTATTTGTCAACCTTAGATATATAAGTTTCTGTTATAACAAAGAAACCATCGAAGACGTACGTCAAATAACTGCTATAATACGAACAGAATTGTATAAAAATAAGTGAAATACAGTAATAAAATGTAAGCTGTACCTATAATCTATTCAAAACTACTAGAGGTGATAACTTCACAATAAAATGAAGACTTCATTACAGTCGTGTTTTATTTCCTCGTTGAAACAATTACTCGTTCGAAAGTATGGGGTTACGGTACTTCGTACCTCGGCTAGTAACTCTAGTAACGCTAGTAGTACCTCGCCTACCAAGTACCTCGGCAGTGGGTCAAGCCTAGCTTCGATCGCCTTGAGTGGAGCCCTCGATCACGCTGCTATTGCAATACAGTGACACTGAATATTTTCAGTCACTAGCTTAACACACGCGACACAGATCACCCCAACATACGTGCACACACACAGATTGGTACATATATTGTGGAAGGGATGTTTTCCCTTTGTTTTTCGAACCTGGTTAATTAATCAAATCAAAGATAATTTATTCAGTTTAGGCCTTAAGATGTCGCTTATGAAGGTCAAAACTACCACTGGTTCGGAAAACAACCCAGTCGTCGAAAAGAATAAGCAAGAAACTCAATCGGGTTTATCTTTTTAACATAAAATACATTACACGTTGCAATCGTATTTAGTGGATGTATAGACTTCCAGACATCACCATCGTACACATATTGATCCACTCTATAATAAATAGCCTTTGACACCAAAACCCGCTTGATATGACGTTTAAGCTTACAGTCGGGCAAATCGATAATATGCTTTGGGACTTTGTTATAAAACTTAACATAGAAAAACTGGTTTTACTAACTCTGAAACATGAGAGATCAGTTTCTCACAGTTTCTAGTATTTATATCATGCTGGGCTTTTACAAAATTTAGCTTTTCGAAGTTTTTGCGAATATTTATAACATTATCAAGAATGTATTGGGAGGCTAGAATTAAAATACTGAATTCCTGAAATTTAGTCTTTAATAATTCGCAGGTCCAATATTGTATATTGCTGGAACTGCCCGTTTTTATAATAAACATATGATGTCTATCTGAGCTGCTGTCCCCCACAGCAAATACCATAAGAAGTAAAAGAAGTAGACTAATCTAGCGGTGGCAATATATCTGTTACCTGGCGAATTTTAAGTACTGCGAATGCAGCAGAACTTAATTTGCTCGCCAATTTTTTGAAGTGCAGACCCCATTGTAATTTAAAATCAAGTGTGATACCCAATAATACAGTACTGTCAACTAACCCACCTAAATTCCCTTTCATCTTGATTCTGTTATCAGCCCGTGGAACATTAGGCATTAGGTTTCGTTTTTTTTTTTGCATTTAACCATAGGTTATTTAACGCAAGCTACTGACCAATTTCATTTAACGTATTATTCACATGCCCAACCTGTGAATCTAATCTTTTCCCTTTAAATATGAGTGAAATAAAAACATTGTGTCATGACAGATATTAACCATTAGTGGCAGATCATTTATATATATCAAGAATAAACGCCAATTCCCCCAAACAATCCCACAGAGGTTACCCCCATGGTTTAGTTTACCCGAGTTGATAAATACGAAATACATGTTTAAATTCGTGAGGCACACATGCTGGTACACATGTGTGCTTCACTAATTCGTATATGTATGATTAGCTTAGCTAGTTTAACTTAGCTGATATTCGCGTTGTTGCGGCCAAGGCTCGGCTATTTTTGCACCCTTGAGCTTGTTGCCAAGCGACTGAGCGTCATAAGTGCTCACCCCTATTAGTCTGGTGAAGCTGTGAAGGACCATCAGGCCAACAGTGTATAGTCAGTTCGAAAAAAAAATCCCCTGAAAGTAAGAACTGGCAGAGCGGTATCACCCTTTTATGGTGGAATACTATTCACATAAAGTTAACAGTAACGGTTATTATCCACTGGAGACCGTCTGCGACTTCGTCTATATTTGTATCTTTATAAATCAAGATATCATACATTTAATTCGTGTGATGATGGCCATCGTTAGCCTTTTAGTAAATTTAAACAATATGTTTATCGATTATGGTCTGTGTTTTTGATGCTTATAATTAGTATATTATTAGCATTAGCATAATGCATATAGTATTATGGAGTATGTACATTTTATGTGGAATAGTAAATAACATCGACCAACTATCATGAACTCTCTAATTTATTATACTACGTCCTTACATATGAAATTAGTATTTATATGAAAAAGTAAAACAAAAAAAATTAAATTAGGTATATAATCGATCGAAGTATTATCTATGCATTTTCGCCACTTTATATTACTCTAGTGTTATGTAGGTAGTAGTAGGTAGGTAGTACATTGATTCCATTGCTGTAGGAATTAGTGGGAACAAGTATCAATAAAATCCTTGAAGGCGGTTTGAACTGGCTCATCGGAATTGTTTTTTATATTCCTGGTAAAAAATTATCCGAATTCTTTAAAAAATGGTAACCTGTTGGAGCAAGGTCCGGGGATTATGGGTGGGTGTCAAGACATTCCAACCGCAGTTCTTCTGATGGTAGATGGTGCTCAACATTTTTATGTAACATTTAATTCGTACTTCGACCTTTTGGTTCGGTTTAAAACTTAAAACGAATAAAGCATTTTTTTTTTAGTATTTTTTTTAAGTAGAAAATAAAGCACACAAGTGAGAGATTGAATATAATTTATCTTATAAATACATACAAAACATCGTGTACTTATCTCGAAGAAATAAATAGTATTCAGTTTTATTTTTATTTCTAAAATATTTATTCCATAAACTGACAGTTTCGACATCGAGACTGACTTTTAGTACAGAATACAAATATTTAAAATTCGCCATTACATAATAAGCTATTTTAAAACACACAATAACTCAGTTGCTGCCGATTTTAAGTATAGATTATCCGCGAACCGTGTTGCCAATCTTCTCACAATTTTATTACCAAATTTTCGTAATCTCCCGACTCTCGAATTTTATTATATCGACATTCTGAAAAAAATATACTGACTCCCATCAAGTTAATTTTATTACTAGTAGATACTTAATTTTTTGTATCACCTAGAGTGATTAAAATTAGAAACACGACAATATCAGAAAAAAAAATCACTGAAAGAAAAAACAAGCAATGGTAAAGTCGGTTTACGGACGATAATTTTACGTGATAACGTTATAAGAAAACATTGATGAAAAATTGCATACTTCTATGAATTGAATTGAATTATTATCACTGAATTACCGATGGAGTGGAAGAGAGATAGATGCGTCACAAGCAGAACGTTTAGACCGATCGCACCTCTCTATCGCTTATTCCGCGCTCTCACTCGCACTCTAGGCTCAGGCGGAACGTGAGACTGAATCATGCTTTTTCGTGCGTTTAGCCGGTTCATCGATTTATAAGATGTTATCATGTCAAAAAAAGCTCTGCAGATTGTAAAAACTTCCTTCAGGTGTGGAGTTTAAAAGAATTCAAGCAAAATGAAAGACCGATGGACCAAAGACATCACAAATCTCGGGAAAATCTAGACTAGGTCGGCACAAAGCATTAATGAATGACTGTAAATGAGTGATTCATAATTTACAATGGGTTAAAAAGCTGCCCATAATGATAGTTGAATTAAATTTAGTAAATTGTAGTTGCTTACTCTTTGGCAAAGCTATTAAAATGTAATATAATAAGAGTATTATTTCGTGAATTTTATTAATATTCTTTACCCCGCTTCTAGTATTTCAATTCATTGTATTGGCAAGCCCCACTTCAAACTGAACGAACTTCGATGAATTTTCTCACATAAATCTATTATTACCAGAGTCCTCTAGCGGGAATCAATAGACAATAAAATTGTATTTAAAGAATTATGTAAGATTCGAATGATGACGATTTATTATATACTAAATTTTGAAATAAAACTTCTTTAAACGCGTTGAAAATAAAATTCCAATGACAAATTTTACTGCAAAGTTTATAAGGCGCGACGTAAATAGAAACAGTGAGAGGTAATTTACGACAGCATAAGAGGTGTAAATATACGTATGCGAGAAAAGAAATAGGGACGTGTAAATGTAATGTTACTGATGCAAAAAGGACAGAGATTGATACTCGGCTAGTGAGAGAAAGAGAGAGATAGAGTTAAATGCGTGTATATCCATATAACTATACAAGACTATACAAGAATCGGATGAGGCCATTTGTGTGGTAAGTTTATGCAAAGTGATGCGAAAAGAATGAGGATAGTTACTCGACCAGACAGACAAAGAAAGAGATAGAGTTAAACGCGTGTATAGACACGCAAAATCGGATGAGGACATTTATATGCGACTTTTACGCAATGCGATGCGAAAAAGATAAGTTACTCGACTAGCGAGAGAAGAGAGAGATAGAGTTAAACGTGTGTATCGTGCGGAATCGGAAGAAGATATTTATGTCGTAGTTTAGGCAACGCGCTGCGAAAAGGACGGAGATAGTTACATAGTTAGCGAGAAAAAGAGAAAGAGATACGCGTAAACAGAAAGAAGCACGTTCAAAATCAAATAACTAAGTCGAGTATTATAAAAAGTAGATAACATTTTTATTATTGCGAAGACTTTTAAAGATCATAAAAAGAATGTAACTTTTTTTTGTCTCGTTTAATACGGTCTAAATGCATCTTCTCGACTTTATCGGAGTTATAGAGTTCTGTTACAGATGATTTAGACAAAATAGGCGGCCAGTTGAGCCATCTTATCCTTCGGCTGCTTGTTCCGGTGTTTGTTCGAGCGAGGGTCGGGCCCCCCGTGCCCCCCGCCCTCCGCCACCCATGCCAGCTGTATTGCTGCGCGACGCGACAGCCCTGTGTTTCTCCACCTGCACAAATAGAAGCTAAGTTATCAACCGGAACCCAAAAATACAAAAAAAACATCACAATAACTAATGTGAGGAAAACATTTTGAGGAATCTTTTTAATAAATTAACAATACTTCAGGAGAAGTGGTTGTCACGATTTTTGGAGTAGTTAACATCATTTTTGAGACAATTGATTATTTTTTAAGAAAATCGCTAATCTTTTAGAGAAATATCAATATTTTGAGCAAATAGCAGTATTCTGATCTTATATCTGAAAACAGTAGTATGTTGAGAAACTAAAAGTATTCTTAGGAAATAGCTATACTTTAAGTAAAATAGCAGTACTTTAAGTAAAGGGTTTTTTGAAGGAAATTGACAAAAGTGGAATTAGTAATTTTAGAGGAACGCTGTTTCGTATAAGCGTGGGCGTACGTGCGTGCGCGCGTACTAGCGTGTACGTGTGCGTGAACGCGTGCGTGTGCATGTTTGCATGTGTATATGTGTGCACTCACGAGTGCACTGAAGCTGGGCTCGCAGTAGAGACAGGCGGTCATCTCCGTGAGCGCGGCGGGGAGGCGCGTGCGTCCCGCGCGGTACTCCGCGGTGACGAGCTGCGCGCCGCACGCGGTACAAGCCGCCTCGCAAACCGACACACGACTCGCGTCCTCGAATATGTTTATGATCACGTCGCATCTAACACATATTTTTTATTAGTAAATAAATTCAATGTAGTAAAAACGTGAAAAGATTTGTTCATGGGACCATATTATATAGTTAGATATAGTAGTAGTTGGATAGATGTACAGTATATAATTATACATATATAACTACAAATCGGTGTACTAGATTAATTTTGGGTCCTAAATCCTCTGCACGTCACTATTGACCACAAAAACATCAATTACCTCCTTCGAACGTAGTTATTAATTTTTCACGAAACTTCATGAGTGGACAAACGTCAAAACGGCCATCACATCGTGCCGCAACTATATATATCTTGTCACAAAAAATATGAGAAAAGCGAATAACCTGTTACAGGCGAGTTTCCACTTAGGGGCCGATGGGTCGAGGACCAGCACTCCCGAGTCGCACTCCACACACCCGGACACCCCCGTCGAGTTCACCCCGTAGGGACAAGTAGGGTGTGTGCACGAGTTGCACCCGAAACCCTTCTTCATGTCCCTGCGGGTAGGCAGAAACATTTCGAAACGAAATTCCTTATCGCGCGTTACGGACTTAGCAGATGGGGGCTATATGAAAAACAGTGTAACATTTTTCCATCACAACCTTTTCTATAGTGTAGATGGTTATCCATAGCACGTATATTATTGGCTGTGCCCTGTCATAGGTGCGAACATATTGGGTCTAGGCTGCCAATAAGCTCGCACCAGCTGCACATGTATAGTTTGCACACAGCAAACGCATCAGCTGTTTCGTAGCGTATTGTGTGATGTATACTTATGTTTATTTGTAACTAAGCACGTGCTGTGTAACCTCTTTGTTAATAGTTTGTAAGCACTATGGTTGGTTAATAATAACTATTGTTATTGGTTAATATACATCAATAATACATTGTGATAGTCACTTAGAAGACAATAAGAATGACATCAGGTAAATGTCAGTGTTAAACAATATGTTAATAATTTAGTTTGAACCAAAAATTTTTAATTTGCGACTCTCTTTTTTTATAGCCATTTTATTGACTAATTGACAAAAGAAAATAATATACTATGAATAGAACTTCGTTCCAACTAAGTGTTCCACGACACTATTTTTTTTAATATTACTTTTAAAACTTTATAGCTTTTGGCGTTTGACCACAATCTCATCTGATGATAAATAACGATGTGGTTTAAGATGGTGAACTAGGTTATAACGTAGAGGAGGAACTGACTCTCAACTGCATCTACTGGAACTCACCCACACACAGGTGCTTGCTTGGTCCATAGATTTTCAATTTGAGGGTGGTAGATAATCAATAGTTATGATTATACTATCGTTAACAAAAAGTTTAACTTGCATCATCACTGACTCAGTAGTTATCGTGTGTAGGACCCCACGTCGATTTACTTAGGTTCGAAGCTTTGCGACTAAACCAGAAATTTTGGTGAAAGGAAAACATTGTGATGAAACCATTGTATGGTATCCGGACTTCTTCTAAGCTCATCTGACTAGCTACCATCCTCAGGTTGCAAATCTGTCGTCGAGCACCTGTTGGTGTGTTCCAGGCAGCTGCACTTGAGAGCCAGTCCCCTCTAGAATTAGCGTGTACGGGTAGCGTATCTTAGACCACTTTACCATTTAATTTTAGGCAAGATTTTGGTCAAACGCTAATAAAACCTATAAATTATTTAAAAAAAAATTAATAGACATAGATTTATAGTGTCCCACGATTTTACTAAGCGTTACCTAAACGGCGGATGGTTGTAACAATAGGGGCAGAGAGGGAAGCTCTTCCCCTTGTTCCCGGAAGACCACGAGAGCAGCTCAAAGTCGTCGAGTGGACATTTCAGCTCACGGTAAATGCGCACCGTCCCGTTCTGCGGCAACCCGTATGTGTCGTCGCAGTGCGAGCAGTGGAGACGCGCCGGTTTCGCCTGCGAATGTTATTATATACACTGCTTATACTTAGGTCAATATTGTTACACCCTGTATGCGAACTCAACACAAATAAACAAAGAATGCATTATCATCCCAGAGAATGCGATACAATGATGTTCTAAAAATATATAATGGTATGACCTCAGGGTTCTAGACTGTTCCACCTCCCTTTATTGAAGGATCGATACATGTAAACAAAGAATGAGCCATCGACTGTAAGAATACAAAGTTATGGAGGTTCTAAAAATATACCATCTTAAATCAATATGACCCCAGACTTCTAGATTGTTCCACCCTTCAGTATTGATAGGTCAATTCATGTAAACAAAGTACTTTAAAGAATAAGCCGCCGACTATGAAAATGCAATGGGATTCTAAAAATAGACCGTCTCAAATAGGATATGACGTCTTGCTTCTAGATTGTTCCACCCGCCTTTATCGAAAGGTCGATTCATGTAAACAAAGAATGAGCCATTAATTGTGAGAATGCAATACAATGAGCTTTCTCGAATTGTTCAAGTAATGACCTCGACTTCGAGATTGTTCCACCCTCGACTTACCCTCGTTTTCGACAGTATAAAAATCAAATGCGGCGACAAGCTTTAATATTCCATTTTGAAAATCGTACAATGTTTCGTCTCGATATTTTACACTATCTCTCTATACAGTTGCAACTATGTATAATCAAAACGTTATTGGATATAATATCGATTATTTTCATTGTATCGAATGCATTTCTTTATCTCCCAACCGAATCACAACTAGATGTAACATTTTAGAAATTTTGAGACAGGTATATTAAACTAGCTTTTGTTTGCGAGTTCGCTTGCACAGATTTGACCTTTCTCTCGAGATTAATACCTTTTGTGTATGAAAAGTAATCGGTGTTTACAACAAAACAAACTCACATTCACCTTTATAATATTAGTAAGAATAAGAATAAATGATGTTACGAGGACATTAAAAATTATAACGCTATGAACAACTTCATCCAGCACGATTTGTAAAATTTTCATGAGATAGAAAATCGAGCTTACTTGAATATATCTCATATAACGCCTGCATTTCCCGCAGCGAGACAACGCTTTCCCGCTGGCTTTCAGCGAAGAGAAACTGACTTCGAAAAGCTGATCCATCGCTTCGATGGACCTCACAAAGTACTGGAACTTGCGGCGGAATATCTCCGTGGTGTGAGATAACACGGCGTGGAAGTCCGCCTTGCCGACTGCGATTAAATTCAACTGTTCCTCGACAGCCGACCTCATAGTCGGGAGGACCAGTTCCGGGTCAATCTGGAATAAGAAAATAATAATTATAACTATCTTAATATAATTCTACACAAGCGATTTTTATCCGTCGCTATTTCACAGGTGACACTAGTGATATATCACTGCTATTTTACAGATGATTATAACTTATTACGTTTAAAAAAAAGAAATTTCGCAAGGTATGTCTACACGAGTTATGTTCTAGCTCCAAGAACTAACCACCAAAAGGCACCAAATTATATTGCAGAAAAGTCACCAAAAACTACCGAATTATATTGTGAAAAAGACCAGTAAATTATGTAACGGAAAAGCAACCAATTTATTTTAGGGAAAAGACACCAGGATCCACCTTAATTTGCGGAAAACGGGCCAATATTGCACAACATCAAGTCAAATATTGTTCATACCGAAAATAAAAACTACACTATGTCAAAGTAATATCACTTATATCTTAGTATTTCCGTGCTAGATTACTATTATATGAGATATTAATGTTACCTTCTGGTATCCGTGGACAAGCACTATGCCCAAATTGGTGGGCACGAGCCGTCTCCCACTTCCCACGGTCACGTAGTTCCTCTGGCATATGTTGTTTATATGGACTGGTATAGACGCGTCAGTTCCGATGCCGTGCTTCTCCATCAGCGTTATCACCTGGAATTAATATTAAAGAGATTATCCATAAATAACATTACACCTTAAAGGGTAGAAAAGATAGTACAATGGGAAACGAGTTATCATTTTTCTGACGTCATACTTATAAATCTTAAGTTTTTTTTTTTTAATTATTAATATTATACGAAAATATCAGACGTCATGCGAGGGGAATGAGCTCATATAATGCGGCCACCTGTTTTGCAATCTAAAAAACATGAAATAAGTGGGACATTATTTATGGATGATGTCTAATTAACAGCAATATTCCAGTATAGAGTAAAAGAAACATCGGAAAATCCACGAGCTTAACCAAGTTTGTTTGAATCACAATAACCTTTCCTATCACTCCGGTACAATTTTTTAAATTCCGTTCTAACAACTCTCATGTATTGCTAATTAACCGGGGCGCTACGGAACTAAGCCACTAACCTTAGCTAATTAATGAATGAAAGCCCTCCATTAAATATATTTCAATTTTTTTTAATTAAAATAATTCATAGAAAAGTTAATGTGACAACATTATTTACAACTTTAACATTAGGCACTTCATTTTAAAAAGGGAGATTCTGACAATCGTTCACATTCAGTAGAATTGATCGATAGTAGACATGAACGTGAAAAAAAATTTTTTAAGACGTTTATATACTTATTTACTTCTTATTTTTATATCTAATACGTTATTACTATTTAACTTTATAACTATTTATCTTCGAATACAATACCTTTTAGAAGGGCAACTTGACAACTAAACGTTATAAAAAAAATTGTGTTCACATCATACCTACTACAAGTGTAATTATTCTAAATAGAAACGAATTTCAGAAGCTCAGTTTTTTTTCGTTGTCCACTTCACGTGAAGTGTGTCAGTTGTCAGTGATTGTCAGTTTGCGGAAAGAAAAGACAAAAAAAAATAGTAGAATTAGGAAATCAAGCAAAGCGTATGCACGTAATTGGAAAATCTGTAAGTATACACACATAGATTCTGTAAAAAAATATAGATTACCTCGGATTCTGTCAAATAATCCGGCGGTGATGTCTGGCACTCCACTAGCCTGTGGTCATGGGCTTTTAGAACATCGTCCACTTGGAGAATTGGTACGAACTCGTCCTTACCGAAGGCCTGGAAAATTAAAACTGTGTTTGCTGGAATGATTGAATTCCGTTCGACCTGACCATGACCAGGTGTAAGGCTATAGACATAGGCCATAGGGGCATGCTTATGAATATCGTGGTGCATACTCTATTGGATATACTATGGAATATATAGCAGAGACTGTCTCTCGACCACCTGTACCTAAACGACTATACCAATTTCGATGTTACTTTCACTGACCGATAGACATTTTCAGAGCGATATTATTACGCTTTTAAGGTTGGCAATAATAACAAAAAAAAATTAACTATATTTAGGATAAACTATATACTACCCATTACACTTCAGGCCGGCACGACAGCGGCAACCGCCGATGGATAGTTAGGCCGCTGTTTTTGGAGTGTACTGTGCTTACTATCAGGCATAGTGCGCTCACTTTGTCGTGGTACAATAAAAAAAAGAAACCGGTTTAATAAGTTTTTTTTACAAGTGCTTGGCTTCGAACTCACCTGATGGTAAGTGAATTTCGATTACAGATCGCGCTTACCCACCATCTGGCGCCGTATGTGCATATGCCTATTCACTCTTCGTCTGAACACGACAAAAGGTTACGCTGAAGGTGAAAACAAACACGCCGAACTAGCTTCAAATATAATTGATATTTTACATGCTAATCTATAATTAGCAAACGAGAATTGGTAAATCAGATCCTTTGAGTCACAAATCAGTCTGTTCAGAATTGGTAAAATAAAAGGTATAAAGATCAAAAACAGTACTTTATAAGTGTTAACATTTGATCACAATCTCACGTGATGTTGAATGGCGCTATAGTCTAAGATGGCAAGCACGCTAACCCTAGGGGGGGTTGGCTCTCATGTGCAGCTATCGCAACACACCCATAGGCGACATATTTATATCATAAGGATAGTAGGTAAGAAAGGCTTAGAAAAACCCTACCACCATGCGATAATATAATAAATGATTGCACTAAACAATAATATATTAAACTATCACCGAAGTAAGGTATCTGAAACAATGTTATACTATACGGAAATAAATGGCAAACGGCTGACCTGCCAGTGCATGATCTCGGTGTACCCGGCATCGAGGAGTGCGTTCCCCGTGTAGTAGAACGTCTCGGAGGCTATTTGGAAGGTGATCGTCGTACTTAAGTACTTGCAGTCGCGCGATAGCGTCGCTATGAAATGGCGAGTCACGTAATCGTAAATACGCCACATGTCGCCCTCCAGTTCCGACTCCGCTGTAATCGGTACCATAAATCTACCGTCATTATCGTTCGTCTCTTTCCAACTTACAACGTGTAACCACTAGTTACGCGACTACCACCAGCGATACCACATCTTACATACACTTCATGCACCAAGTGACCAATGAGGACACTGTTTATATTGCCCGGATAATGTAAGAATTAATATGCGTAAAAATCAAATATTACCGTAAAAATTTCTTTAGCCCCGTTGTGATTTGAAACTTGATGATAGGAAAAAAGGACATTGAGAAGAGACAAACACATGGGATTTAACGGGCGATCGAATGAGATAGAATACATTATGCAGTGTTTTTTATATTCGCGGCCTGCATACTACAAAACCTCAGAAAAGGGCGTAATAACCAACATGGTGTAGTATTCACATATAATGTTTATATGCATATTTTATGATTTTTTGAAGGTTTACCTTCTGCCAGGCGTGAACTACTAATCTAATGTAGTCCGATGAAACTGTAGAGGCCTTGCTAGGTCAACAGTGTAGTAGGAACAGTTAGGAAAAAAATACTAATCTAATCTTAAATACGGGATCAGCCAGTGTGTATTCCTGAGGACAAGAGTCGCGAAGGTGCTTACCATTAGGCATAGTTCAGACATTTTGTTATTGCACAATAAAAAAAAACCTTACTCTCCAATTGATATATAGTAAGAGTTGTGAATAATACGAATAACTCCATAATTTTACCGTAACGATTTGTACTTATCACCATAAGTGGTTATATTGATTCAGCGTTCGCAGATTCGAATCTGAACGAGTACCAACGAATTATTTGTAATTCACGTATTTTACTAAAATTAAATCAGTAACACTATCGACTGTTTTTTTTTTTGGCGGAATCTTAGTCTCTCATGTAGTAAATTTTATATTTTATTCATAATCTTGTGTTATTTGACACTACATTTTGTAATATTGGTGGTATTTTACGTAATATAATTCGGTTATTGTGCACAAATGAAACGGACGGGAAATAATACTATGGAGCATGAATTTCGAGATGCCACAAAAACTCCATGTCAGGTTCTAACAAGGGAGTCACGATCTTGTCAGAACATTTAAATAATCACATGTATCACTTGTAATATCATTACCTACTCGACAATGGCAGTAATAATCTAGAAGATTGGTTGTCAAAGATATAAAAAAAGCACAATCGATTAACGGGTGAAGGAAACCATCTTAAGGAAAGCTAAACCACATGGGAAATAATATAGAAACACTAGCTTTTGCTCGCGTCTTCGCTCGTGTGTATATAAATTTGACCAATTCCTTGGAAACGTTATTCTTTCTGGATAATTATTTTTTAGTCCTACAACGGTTCTCTTACAGAATCATATTACTATTAAAGAATCCAATCAGTTATTACTTATGGCATCGTAACAACATCCGCTAAGAATTTAACACATTGAAACAGATTTTATTCCAAATAGTAAAAAAGTTGATAGAGGTACTCACAGGCCGCCTTCATTGGAGTTATAGGGGGATGGTCACCAGCGTCATGTCCTTTCTTCGGCTTGTTGATGCCGTTAGCAATTATAGCTCGCACTTCAGTACCCCATTTCGAAGAGTTCTGCTGTTGACGTAACGTACCCCTGTCAAATCATTTTTTTTTAATGAAACGATTTTTTTATATCGCCTCAAATTTTTTCGTCCACCTATCACATGCATTACAGCTGGCCGCGGAGTAGAGGTGAAATGAAAGGCGCTGCGGAAAGCAGCTAAAATCAATATTGCGGCGCATATAATTTAAAATTATTCAACGATTTTAATAAGTATTGTGCTCAGTTTTTAAAATGCGTCTATCATCTGAATGATTGTATTTATTATGTACTCTAATACGCAGATTGAAAAGCGTTATTTTAATACCCTAAAACGAATAATTGTTCAAAAAAATTTCAATGAAACACCTACGATCTGAAAAAAAATTTCACTTGCATCTTGATTTCATAAAACCACACATTTTTTTTATTATACGTAGTGTTCATAGTACGTACCAGACCCTCAACTAGTACATCCTGTAAACGAACCAACGAATCAATGAAATGTACAATAAAATATTTGGCACTGGACCACAATCTCGCTTGATTAAAGGAACTTTAAGCTGATAATAGTTCAGTAACTAGCGTATTCGAGTACGTCGTCGATCGACGTGGGATCGAATCCCTGTTACTGGGTCGGAGCTTTCGGTGAAGGAAAACATCGTAATAAAATCATAATATAATGGTAGTGCATTTTCTAAGTCCGTCTAGCTAGATACCACCCTCAAGTTGAAAATCTGTCGCTAAGCACTTGTTGGCGTGTTCCGCCAAGTGCACTTGGGAGCCAGACCATCTTAGACCACATAATCATTTAACATCAGATGAGATTGTGGTCAAACGCTAAAACCTATTAAAAAAAACTGGGTCTCGAGTGCAACTGTCAGAAAACATTAATAGAGGTATCTGACGTCAGGTTTTAAATCTGAGAGTGGAGAGTGGAAATTACTCTTTTATCGAAAACCGACGCGGTACCCGAACACGCTACCACCCAACATCTTCACTGAATACTTCCCTACACATATGGTGATTTTAGAAAAGCATAAAATAGTACAACACCAACGTTATATTTATAGTATCTAAGAGTCATCGGAAACTCCCCAAGTTTTTCGTAAAACTTACAAGCAACAAAGGCGTTTATGATAAATAGAATAACAAATACAAGAGTGAAAAAGTACTCGTGATTTCACTTGTAAAATACACTTGTAGTTTTAATAAACGCATTCTTGTACGAATACAGGAGGGATTGTACGGGTCAGGGCAGAGATTTTCCCTTTATAGGTCTATGTAGTGAAATAAAATGGCATATGAACGTCAATCTATCAATTTTATCAATATTTTTGTAGATCCTCCTACCATTTTATGTCTCACTCAAAAACAAAGTACTCTGTGTGAAGATTCTTAAGTTCTATGACTTTGATGAATTATAAATATCACAGGTTTATAAAATTGACACATTATTACATTTCACCAAAGCAGAGCCGTGTTGATTCGCTAGTTAGTCTATAAAATGATAACTTCCCCAAGTCCAAGGACATTAAAAACTTACATTAAGTCGAAATTCTCAGAATAGCTAGTGGTTTCCGTCCGAGGATACGATATATAACCTTGAGTGTAGAGTCGTTCGGCAATCTGGGGAAAAAATTTCAAACACAAAATTACAAGTAATCACAATGGAATACCCAAACCGTGGTTATGTAATTATGTATTATCGCTACAAGAAATCCTTTTTCTAGAAATTTCTCATTACGTCTTATCCTTCAAATTACTTCTTTAATACAATTTTATTATTACTAGCGGTCCTCAATTGGCCGAAATTCAACAATAATACATTACTTATTTAAGCTTCAATATTATTCAAATTTGATGGCGCAAGAGTGGACAAATTTTTGTGAGAGTTAAGATTTGAAAAAATGTAAGGAAAGAAGAGAAAAATTCTCCATATACAAAAGTGAGACAGTAGAAGCTGGGAAGGTCATCAAAATTTTGAGAATATTGATAAATCCACATTCAGTTGCCATTTTATTTAAATACATACATGATCACACTGTAACGGGAAGATCTGATCTCATTTTTCTTCATTTGGACATCAGTGCAAAGCCAGGATGGGATGGCCATCTAGTTAAATATAAAATACAGATATGACACAATTAATTCCCCAAAACAGGCATTTAATAAGAAAACTAACCTGCATAGCGTGGTGCGGTCCCATACCGAGTCCAGCACTGGCAACTCGCATTAGCTCGACAGTGTTAAGAGCTGTTGGACGAGGTTTCAGCTTCTCCTTGGCTTGAATATTCACTACACTACAATCATTACATCATACATAGAGCTTAATATTACAACAACTAATAATGTAATACACTATGTTTGTGACCCACAAATGCATTTGAAACTGAGCTGACATCTTACAAGGGAGAGAGGAAAAGGAAAACATATAGTAGAAGAGTCGGCACAACTCTACATAGGTGGGATAAGGTTAAGAAGATGATGATAACATTACTGCTAGGCAATGAACAATAAATTATTAAAGACGTCGTTATTCTGCTGTCCCTTATCCGTTATTATCACTGACAATGACCAGCCGGTATTATCTCAACGTTCAAACATGCAATCATTATACAACAACTAATAAGTGTAGAGAGACAGAGTACTTCACCTATCTTACACTCAAAAGTCACAAAATTAATTATAGTACCCATAAGTATAACAGGTTATGTAGATAAATCAATGAAATGGTTATGTAGCTGACTCAGTCTATTATTCTTCTCCTTCGATACTTCATCCTTAATATCCTACTGGTGACAAGGATGGGACAATTGAGGATCTAACAACGAATATTAATTGCATGATAATGTCATCCTTACAAATTGTGACAAAACTGCATATAATTCAACAGCAAAATAATTAACAATGTTTATAACAATAACTGTTGTAGAATAATACAATAGTGTAATTAATATTTAATGTATAATTGCATTATATATTATCAAAGTAGAGAGATAATCCATAATAGGTACATGAAGGTACTACACTTGACTACACAAGCAAAACATTTATTTCTGCCACTAACCAGCAGTACTCTTTGTACTGTGTTCGGAAGATGTAACTTGGATCTCCAATATCTAACTATTTTTAACTCTTAAAATACCACACATAATGATAAAGTTCCCATGATTCAACATTGTATGAAGAGTAAATAACTTACGTAGCCTCTTTAATCTCCTTAATGCCCGCAAGGAACATATTAGCAATATCTTTCTCGAAACTTCTAACCCTTTTCCACTCGAGAGGCAGCTCCCTACCCTCAGACGTGCTGGCCGTGACGCGAAGCACCCAGTACGTCTCCGGCTTGAACGTTTGGATCTCATCATGCCGTTGAACACAGAACCCAAGTGTTGGAGTCTGACATGGGCCGTAAGATATAAGAGATGCATCGAGGTCGCCGTATCTGCCTAAAATCATTACAACAAATCTTCTATACAAGGAAAGGGTTTTACTTCTTTAAATAAATTAATATCTTACATAAGAGGCTAATCATAAAATATCACTTAGTGTAACAAAGGAGGTCTAAGCAGTTTAAGGAAACATTACAATAATTTATTTCTTTTCATATTTGTAAGAATACAAATATTTGAAAATTTATGGAGAGAGTAATTTATAGCAAAGAGGAAGAGGGGAATCTAAAAAGATAGCATTTGGTGTGTTGTATTTTATACACAGCCCCTAAATAAATATCCTATTTGTCAGTACATCTATATTATAATAAGACTGTAGTAAGCGGTACCTATATATACACAAATATTTCCTCAAAATTGAATGCTGGTGATTTATGATGTGTAACAGAATACAATAACAAAAGAACAGAACAAAATAATCTGACCCTTGTCTAATCCTGCATCCTTGTGTCCTTGTAATAGGACATGCATATAATTATTACATTTCAATCCACAAATCTCTGTTAAGTTGCACACTCATTGCTTGCTGTTTTCACTCACTGGACACGACAGTGCAAAACCAAGGTTAGATCAGAACTCAGACCAAAAGTTCGTGCAGGGATAGTAATATGCTTCATTTTGATTAATAAAAGAAAAGGTTTTGTCATTCCTTAATTGATAATACAGTATCATTGAGGGTACAAAAATGATCAATGATGCTTTTAGTTAGTTAGCATATGTAAAAAAACTAAATTATGGAGCATTATTTTCTTCTTTTACCTTACTTTTTCTTTAATTTGAAACATAAACTCACCTTGGAAATACTTTGTTTGGAATCGTGTAAATGCACAACCAATTCTTAAATCAAGCTCTTGTCTTGCGTCTACACTCCGTGACTCATTCTCATTAGGTCTGACTAGATTCAGCATAGCTGCTTTAATATCCTTATCTGTTATGGCAGAAAACCGTGCACGATATGTAACCAGAGGAGAGAGTACATCCCCCTTCATGTAAGGTTGAACACAGCTCATAACCTTGAAAAAACATCAAAATTAAAAATACTTTATTCAGTTCAGGCCCTGAGAAGGTGCTTAGGAACGTCAAAGTTACCAACGGTTCGGAAAACAACCCAGTCATCGAAAAGAACCGGCAAGAAACTCAATTTGGTTTATCTTTTCATTACACATATTATAACTCACATTTTTAAAACATAGATACAAATAATAACATTCAGTTTTAGTGGATGCGCAGAGAGGGCGTTATTTCCAGTCGTCACCATCGTTCACATATCGATTCACCCTGTAATACCCTTTAGACATTAAAACCTGCTTGACATGATGCTTGAACTTAGTATCCAGCAAATCCGTAACATGTTTTGGAATTTTGTTATAAAACCTAACACTATTAGCTAAAAAACTGCTACCGGTCCTAATGAGCCTAAAACATGGAATGACCAATTTGTTATTATTTCTTGTATTTAGATTATGTCAGTCCTTTACAAAATCTAGCTTATCTAAGTTTTTGCGGACATACATTAGATTTTCAAGTATGTATTGGGAGGGCAGAGTTAGGATACCGAACTTCTGGACTCCTTTAATGATCAAATCTGTATACACACAAAAACCATTCTAGAATAAAAATCTCAGGATGGTCTGGGCTTCTGGAAAATACTGTAAAAACAACTTCCAAAATAAAAGTATATATGAGTAGTTGTTGTGAACATGGTGATCAAAAAGAAGATCACCACTTAGCTAATATTGAAATGTAATGAACCAAATCTTGTACCTACTGTTTGCTATTTGTTGCACCAAATTTTAAAACATCTCAACATATGTCTTTTATACATTTATAATACATAATTTTGTACATGTTGCTTACCATAGTTAGACATGTAAAGATATTTTCATTATATTAATCATATTAATATATTCTAACAATTTTATAAAAATATATTTATTGATATCATTTATTTCCTCTATGTCATCCTGCACCTGCACATCATACCACTTGCCACATGGCAAGAAAAAAACATTGCTGATTGCCAAGTATTTATTCATGTTTTTGCAAAACTTTAATATATTATTAAATAAAGGTATCATGTATTTTTTTTAAATAAAGGCTTTTTGAGAAATACGAGTGAAAAAATTGATTACATTATATTTAGTAGTTTCTGAGTTATTCCTGCACAATGACAGATCTCTATTATTTTTTTATAGATTCTAACTATAATTTCCTTCTTCATTTACTGCAATATTCCTACTTTAAAAATACATATTTTCACAAATATATAGTTTCCCTTTCTTCTTCTTCCTACATTAGCGACCAATCCTATTAATTACAAATGATTACTACCACGATCAAGTCTTATAATGTCTTCATAGTTCCTATATAATGGTTACCCTCTTTGTTAGAATTTACCAATAAGTTTTTGCATCATCGCCAAATTCATGTTTTGTGGTATTGTTTCCTAACGACATCACTAATGCACAATAACCTAATTAATTAGATTGTACAACTAATATTATAAAACATACAGTTAGACAACCGTTTATTAATATTATAAAACATACAGTTAGACAACTGTATATTATAAATAGAAAATTAAAACCCCTATGTATTAATATTAAAACTAAGATCTAACTGTAATACTATACATAGACTCACACCCTATTCTCACCTCAAAACAAATATTCTCTCCCTCTTTATCGCAATCAAGCCATAAAATCAGATAGTCACATCCTCTTGACTCCTGTGCTAAGAAAGCTGGTATCCTCAGTCTTGGCATGGCTTCTTTCTTCTCCGTAGGGCAACTAAATAGCTCTACAGGGTCCACTTTATCCCAGTTGTTATATTTTCCGGTGAAATCCAAACTCATAACGTGTCCGCATACCGACGTCATTCGAAACCGTACCGGTTCGTTTTTAAATGTTCCATTCCATTCGTGCACAGAACACGCGGAATTAGATGCTAATACAAATAATCACAGTTAGATTGAAACAAATGAATACATAAAAAACACTGTTAGGAATTTAATCGATTGCTACCTTTATTAGTACTACATTTTCCATTGCTAAGTATGTTTGCAAGATTTTGTGCCAGCGATGGCTTCTCAGCAACCATCAGCGCGGTCTTCATTGTTCGAATAATGACTATAATCCAAGCATTAAAATTTATAATCAATTTTACTTCCCATGCTATGCACACGCGCACTGTATAACATAAATAAATGACATCAAGATTATATTGATATCTGACACTTGACAGCTAGCATAAGCGAGCGACACTCACATCACTTGACATTTGTTTATTTACACGTCAAGGTTATTGGATAGGCATCTTTTAATTCTAATTTCCTAGTATTTTTCTAATTTTCAAATATTAATCTACAAATTAGTGATTACGTTATTAGAAGACGCCAGAGAGTTTTCAGAAGACATTAATAGACAGTTTTTTGAATTAGTATTTATATTCGACTTTGTAACAAAAGTATATAAATTAAAATATAAACCACAAACTAACAGTAAAATATCTCTGGACCATCTTTCTATTAAATCGTTGTATACATATTAATATAATAGATATATTGCTGTTTACTTCTGAACAAAAATAATATATATATTAAAACTTCAAGTAAATCAATCATCATTTAAATCACATTTTTTTTTAAACTGGAATATTTAATTATACAAGAGGGTGATTTGTGAAATAAGTTGTATATTTCTTTTTTTTACATTTTATTAAATACGAAAGTAAATGCATTTAAAAACTTCTAAACTCTTTGTTCCTCATTGGTATATTTATAAGTATATTGATTCTATATTTTATGAATATTTATAAATGCCAACAACTTTAATCATTGTAACAGTATAATCAGAAATAACATTTGGCATCGTAGAATTTTGCTTCAGCTTACACCAGAATATACGGACTACTCGCAGCTTTGTTACCTTTGGCACCCATATACAATGTACCATTTATTAGGGATGTTCATCTAAAATAAATATCGATACTTTTATAGATTCAGTATATTGAAAAGTAACATCGATATTAATACATATATCAAACAAAAACATCGATATTAGCATATACATACCATATAGTATATATAGAGGAACAACTGAGAGGGACGACAGATTTATTGTAAGAGTTGCCTCAGAAGCCGTACTTCGACTTTTTCTGAGGTACGAAATAAACTGCAGAAAGTTCGACAAGTGACAAGTAACACCAAAACGATTAGAAGAATACTAAAGACTACTGATATAGTGGCGTACTTGCCCATCAGAGGTCTCTTACTCTCCACAGGTTGTCGAGCAGCTCAACCCAACTTTCCTTGTTCGACCCAAAATTGCAATAATGACGCTTGAGAAAAAGTACTATTTACTTATGACTTCAGATTATGTCTTAGGTCAGATGATGGAAGAGTCAAAGTATGGAGACGAGCTGGAGAAAGATATGTTAAGTGTAAAATTATAGTGTAGCCTTATGTTGGAGGGTCAGTAAAGATATGAGGCGGTATTTGCTTAGGAGCATGTACGGAGCTATACATCGTAGAAAACTGAACCCTGAATGCAGCCAGGTAGGTAACAAGTATTTTAAAGCACATTATGTTGATTTTTGGCATCATTAATTTTTAGTGGATTATAGTTAGTTTTATAGAAGATAATGCTCATCCTCACACTGTAGTGATAGTAGCGATAGTATCGGGATATCTTACTGAAGTAGGAATCCAAGTTTTGGTGTTGTCATTAAAAATGTAATTAAAAATAAATTAAACAAAGAAATATAACAGGAACTAACCTAAGAGACCTCATGACTGCATTGGTAAAAGATTGGAACGTAATACGATAAAGTTAAATTGAAAATATAATAAAATGTGTGCACAAACGGATGTAGATAGTTTTAACCGCAGAGGAGGCGATGCTAAATACTGATTTTATCACCTATTATGGAAAAAAAAAACATTTTTAGAGCAACATTCAATTTTCCTTATGTTAGATCAAAATTCCTTGCAATTAAAATATTGCCTCCAATTTGTGTTATTTTAGCTTAGTTTAATTTTTTGTATTCAAAAACGTTAATTTAATTAAGTGGTCGTGTTCAATAAATTTCATATACTACAAAAAATCGGTTTTCATATTCATTTGCGTCCTTTATAATGTGATCCTTTAAAAAAAATGTATATGGTATTGACCACAGTTATTAAATATGTATAATATTTTACAACTTTGAGGACTGTAGTTTCTAAACTTTCTGATTATATTTGATAAATACACTCTCATTAAGAACTTTACACTACTTACAAATTTATCTAGGCGCCAAAATTTAGGAACGATATGTTAGCTAGCAAACTATAAAAAGTTATAAATGTCTACAACCTGTCTCAAGTTACAGAAATGGTAAAATTAGTTATTAAGATATTTTAAAGCTCGATTATTTTATATTCCTTGCTTCTTTCTAAATATATAAATGTATTAATACTTAAATTTAATTATTTAAAATTATTGAGAATATTTATAATACACTAATACTTAAAATGTATATTAAATGGCAGCTATTTGTCTATTTCTACGGGGTGACTAAATTGTTAGAACCCGCTCAACTCTGATCGACTGTTTTGTTTTACAAGTAAAACAGCAAGTCTAACGTGGCATCGTTGACTAAACGTTCGATATTTGATATATCGAAAAAGATGTATCGATATTTATATCAATATTGAATGGCCGCTATATTGGAGAGGTTCGATATATCAAAACCCAAAATCGATATTTTTTTTATGAATATATATCGAACACACCTAGAAGGAGTTACTTCGTTTTACTTTATAATTCGTTAACTCTATCTCGCACTAAACATGTGACAAGTGAATTCGATTGAGTTAACATTCACTGTTAGACCTAATAATATCTTATTGGACCAATTTTATTCCAGTAGAGGACATAGTTCGTAGAATTAGAATCCAGGATTACTCATCTCTAGTAAATAAACTGAGGGTGCGCCATACGTCTTCATTGATAAATTGTTAGAAAATCGTGTATTATGCTTCTTGTGTCATGAAAAAATTATTTCTGGAAGTACAATAAGAATATTCGTGAACTTTTATATAGTGAAACATTGTGATTTAACAAAGCATTTACGATACTGTCTTAAAATGGTATGTTCGAATTGTTTATTTATGTAATTGATTTCGTTGTGTACTTGGGGGTACCTATGTGAAAGTGTTTTTCCTTTTGCAGAGTAGCACCCGTATTGAAAACGTACATCCCGGGGCGCATTTGAGAATTATCCTTCCTGCCTCGGTCGAAGGCAATATGCCGCCTTCTTTTAATATAAGTATGAAATTATATTATTATTTACAAATAACATAGCAGCAGCGTAATGAATTTTTTTTCCAGTGATAACAATATTTTTGCGTGAATCATATTCTGTATATTCTATGATTCAGTATTTATAATATTTTCATATATACGAAATTACATTTGTCTTATTTGCTTGGAACATTTTTATGACGAAATGTCTATAGTTAAGGTCAATTCAGTGATACAGATCCCCGAGCTACATGAACAAAAGTGTGGGTAAAAATTCGTTATGTGATACACACAATTTCAGAAATTAAAATTTACTATGAAATTGCTGGTAACTCCTTGGTCAGAAATGAAGGAAAGCATGTTATTCAGCAATAACAATACCCAACTCACAGCCCTTGCCAATTTTTTTGATGGCTCTGAATATAACCTTAATATTGGCCTTGCACATAATGTAATCAAGAGCTGATTATAAAATAAAGTTAAAATATTATTATAGGAATCTGAAATTGGCATTTATTTATTCTAGATTTGTCTCATATATGTAACATATACATAATTAAATTTGAAATTTTGTGTACATTAGTGTTCTGCACATTTATATTGAAAATGTTTAAAGTGGACCATATTTTGAAATTGAGTACCTTTAAGACTAGCCTGAAACCTGGATTCGGACATAGGCAGTTTTAATTCTGAATAGTTATATGTTAATTTGGATATTGAAGAATTAATATGATAAACTTGCAAAATCACAGGAATTATCTGTAAAATAAAATACCCACAATTATTACTCTTATTTAATATATATATTTTAAATGAATACAAAGTTGTGTGGAAATAGAATATCTTTGACTATTTGAATTTCTTCTGTATATAATTTATCCATATGTACAGAAATAAATAGTTATACTACTTTCAGAACTATCCTTATCTATACTTATAATAAAAGGATAAAGAGACAAAATCTGTACACTAAATATATTTATGAAAAAATACTGCTTGGCGGGAAGGCTCAGAATCAATGACAGAACATATTTCCATGATTTTTAATTTTTTGTTCATCTTTCGGTCTATCTGTCTGTTGTTTGTTCAGGCATCACTTCATAAGTACGGGGTGGATTTTAACGAAGTTTAGTTTAATAAAAATTTATAGAATAAATTAACATGTAGTATATATTTTACATACATATGTACATTATTATATGTGTATATATTATATATAAAGAGGTGAAATTACTACATTTCATATATTTCATAGAAATATTCTGGAGTTTTAGAATTTACGACTGAACACATTAAAATGGTTTTTAGACTTTTATCTGTCTGTCGGTTAATTTGTATGCGTATCACACAGCTACCCAATCGATTTTGACGAAATTTTGCATGGTAATAGTTTGTACACTGTGCAAATATAAAGAATAAGGCATGTATTATTATTATTACATGTATGTATTTATACATATGTAAACAAAAATCTGTATGGTCTATGTATTATAAATATATTGTGGACTGAATCAAAATGAAATAGATTAAATCCAAATTATTATTGTTTTCATGTGAATATAACTAAAAATAATAATAAAGGTGAAAATGCTTTTCACAACAATTCGTGGATACAGATAAATCTATCATTTTATTGAATTAATGGCATAAAACATGTAATTCAACAATAATGCATTCACAGTTTGTAAGATTTGCAAGCTAACAGATATTACCACTGCTAGGTCGGTCTACTTCGCTTTTTCCCATAGCTCAATGTTTTATGGTATTTTGCTGTGAGGGATAGGCCTCATTAGGTACCATATTCCTACTACAAAAAATGACAATTCGAACAATTTATAACATAAGGCCTTACAAGTTATTCACAAAATTCTTAGAACTTAGTCCTCTCAATACATTATTGATAGTTTAATGTATGTGCAGAAAAACTTATAAAAGCTGAATTTGGTAAAGAACTGATATAACTGAAATACTAGAGACAGTGACAAATTGGTAATTTTATGTTTTACCCTCAGTAAGACTAGAACAGGTTTTTAGATAATAGTATTAGGTTGTACAACAAAATTAAAAAAATAATACCTATTTGCCAGATAGTAAATTCAAGCAACATGTCAAGCAAATTTTGTACCTTAAGGCTATTGTGGTGGTATAAGGGTGGATCAATATGTGAACGATTTTGATGTCTGGAACTAACACCTCTCTCTGTGCATTCCTCAAAAACGAATGTAGCCATAATGTTTTTCAAATATATACAATGTGCTATAAAATATATAAGATGAAATGATAAAATATATTATACATCATGTTTCATTAATTGTTCTTGATTTTAATGTCTCAGTTACGTTTTCTGTTTTTAATTTCCTTTCAGCTTACCATCGGTATAGTGGAGAACAAAAACTATTGTAGGTAGTGCAAATAAAAAATAAATAAAGTATAATATTAATAATACAAATGAGTTCAGCACTCAAGTACAGCTAAACACACAGATTATTCATTATACATATTTAAATATTATTTTTACAGCTGTCCAATCAATAAGTTTTAAAACAAAATATACACTTTTAATGATTTATTCATAGATGGCGATAAACTCATTATTTTAGTACTTTTAAAGATTCTGAAGCATTAAAACACGAATATACTTTATATTAGCGCTATGTGCGCAAAGTTATTTTTATGTTTGTTTTGTTTTATTTTGGATTAAAAACTTTTTACGAATATTTTGTTACGGATAGGATTAAACTGAAGTTCGTTATTGAGCAACTTGGCTCTTATTTTCAAGTTTTTTAGAAAATAATGCTAAATGTACAAAGTACAAGATACAATACAAGATAGATAAACATTTTATTTAGATTTATCACGAATTCCGTTTTCAAGTAATGAACTATATTGAGATTTGAAGTGAAGGTAACAAGGGTTTTATTAAGTTTTCGATATTTTTGTTAGCCAAACTATTCTATTCAATTAATGAATTATGTCTTGTTTTTTCAGACCACATCCATGACATACCACCGCCGCAGGCAGATTTCTCAGCACCACCTCCGTACGATGTGGCCGCTAACTCAATACTGCCCACTTATGAAGAAGTTCAAAGAGAGAAGCAGATGGAAGGAGAAGGACCTCCACGGGTTTGTTATAAGTTACACATATAATAATTACTACTAACTAACATCGAATATTTCTTTTTTATTTGGCTTAGGTTTATAAACATATTATTTTCTATCATCACACATACATACTAAGATAAGGTAGAAAAAAAACTTTCTTTCTATAGTTAAATATCTTTTTAACTTCTTTTTAAGATATTTATATTTCACTGTAATTTTTATTGAATGATTATCCTGCAGATTAAGCTCATATTTGTCTTCTTTTTTTTTCTGTACTAATAATATTACTTCTACATTGCTTCATATTTGTATTCATCTACCTTTTAAGCATTTAGAGATAATCATTAGCCTGTATGAGACCCACTCTGTATGGGCATTATCATCACTCCAGCCCATTGTGTATTGGCAATTTCAAATTCTGAGAAATCCAAAGTATCATATTTTTCCCGTATACGGTACAAGACCCTTTCACAGGTTCAGGATTCCTCACGATGTGTTCCTTCAGCGTCAGTCAATAATGTTACCAATTTAAATCAATAAATGTACGCGAATTCCGAAGAATTAGTTGTTACATGTCCTGGAGTGCGAACCTGCGGACATCTGATTGATTTTCCACCGGTCAAACCACTAGACCACCATGAGTTATGTTGCTTATAAATGAGGTTATGAAGAGTGCATGAATAATTGTGACATAGTTTAGTTGTCAATATGGTGGTATAGTGCAACATAATAAGAGATGATATCTGTAGCCTAATTTAAATATGTTGTACTATTATTGGCCTGTTTTGTTTCAAAGTTTTGGCTTAGTTTCCAAATAGTCTTCATATACTAGTAGAGTTCTGAACTTTTTCAGTTGCAGTCTTCATGTGATCTTGTATTATGAAATAGTTGTCAACTATCTGTTGGATATCATTAATCTGTTGATGCTGGAAAGTGTCCAAGTTTTTTAGTTAAGTTAAGTTAAGTGAAAAATATATGAAAACGGTACACAACAACTTATTGATAACATTTATTATTTTTGGTCCCAAGATATCTTTGTAAAACTTCCGTTATGGTAAATGTCTAAAATATGATATTTTTTTATTTCTGTGAAAAAAAAACACTATTGATGTTGTAAGCATGATACTTTAATAAAATAATCATAACGAACTTTAATATGATTAAAATTTCTTTACTATCTACAAGTTTAGCAACATTCATATCTTCAAAAAGAAGGCTCAGTGGAGTCTCTATATAATACACATATATTTCAGACCCACCCTGGTTTTCACATTGGAATGGTTCATTGTTCTTAGTAAATGAACAGATTACCATGATACTGGAAAGACATAAGAGAGAAAAAAAGAAATGGTTTACATTCAATAAAATTTTCACAGATGCAAGATCTCCCACCGCATCAGCCGACATTCACAGCGTTTGTAACTGTGGAACCAAATGAAACAACGACTGAGCAACTCGACCCTGAAAACAGCCTGCTCGGTACAGATGTCATGTTTTTAACTTCATTTATTGGTGAGTTGTTTATACTACAATGATGTTTGTACTAATGACTTAATGTTCACGTCTATGGAATGGCTACTATTGATCTGTATATTACTAATAAGTATCTGAAATTACCTTTGGTAGGGCTTATTCTAAGTCCGCCTTTCAAGCTACTACCCTCAAGTTGAATTTTTTTGTTAGCACCTTTGGGTGTGTTCCGGCAGCTGCACTTAATAGATAGTTCCTCTAGGTTTAGATTTTTACCGTCTTGGACCATATTATCATTTATTAACTTTGATGTAATTGCTGTAAAATGATAAACTTTTGAGTGGTAAATTTTTTTTTTCGTCATTTTATTTACAAATTTTTTTTCGTTATAGATATGCCAGTCTCATCATTAACAAATATCTTCTTACAAGTAATTAAATAGTAAACTTATGCCTAGTTACTCTTTTTAATTGTCTTTGCCTTATTGGTCCTATAAATCAAAGCGCTTTTGCCTATTCTTGATAAAGAAGATGGACACTAGAATGGTCTGACTGGATTGTGACCGCAACATGTTAAGTGTAATAACCGCAAAGTGGAATAGGAATGTATATCCAGGTGCTGAGAGGCTTGTAGGCTAGTATCACAGCTATGACATGCAATGAACAACATTTCAGTGGTTGTCATTGATTTTAGATTTTACTGCCCTTACCATTCAATACAATACACTATCTTTGTCATAATTGTTTGAAAATAAAATGTCTATTAAACAGAATGCCGCTTATTGAATACTTGTGTGAAAGGCGATCTGATGGTAAAGATTGATCACTTAACATCAACTTCAACTTCAACGTTTTTTATAATGACATCTCGTAAATACGAATTCTGCCAGTGTCAAGTAAGTCATGGGAGAGTCACTTTAATGGTAGTATTCATTTTTTATATAATATAATTCTTCCAGATTAGGCCACTAAAATGCAAAAAGACAAACACAACACTATAAAATACGCCTTAAATAAATAAATATTTGTATAATAATTACTGTTAGTTATTGTGATATGTAAAAGTTGATTTTTTTTATGTGTATAAAATTAGCCAGAGTCTTAACACAAGCAGAAAACACATACAAGAGCAAAGATTTAAAATCAGATGGGCGGGGTATATTCTTGGGTAAAATATCACACAAGGAATATACTAAATCAGGGCATTTGAAAAAAATGTGTTCTAGAGTGCCTTTATCCAACCCACATTCATATATTGAGTTGTCCCTGATTCTAAGCTTTGCAACATGTACTAGAGAACATCATAACCTAATCCTCAGTCTACATATAGTGGATGCAGCAAACTTGTAACAGCCACGAAATTTATAGAACTATGGCATACTCGGAATGTTATCCTGAATATGATTTACCTTTAATTTGCTTGGATACATAAGGCCCTTATACTACATAGATCAATATCATTGTTACAGTGGCATTCCTATTCAACTGGATCGGGTTCTTGTTGCTAATGTGTTTCTGCCACACGGTTGCGAGCCGCTACGGTGCTCTGGCCGGGTTCGGGCTCTCATTAGCCAAGTGGACTCTAATCGTGAAGCACTCCACCGAACTCGCGTCTCACGAGAACTCCTGGCTCTGGTGGCTCATCATGGCTTTTGGTAAATACGTGTTATAATAATAATTATTGAGGTGAGGGATCTGAAACGATAATAGCTCACTGCTATTGTTCAGGCACCGATTCAATTTACCTAGTTTTCGGACATCTTAATTGAGTGGTGTCCAGACAGCGTTGGCGTACTTAATGTTCGGACATCGTGTCAATAGATTATAAAAGGATTTTATACCTATGTGGTGCCCATTTCCAGTTATTAATGCATTCATACAAACAACCTCATTCTAGATGGTTTGGCCTGCCTGGATGGTTTTTAACTGTAGTAGGATTCTATAGTTGACACTGTTGTGAAGATCTAGATCTCTTTTCGATCACTTTTTTTTCCTTTCTCATATAATACTGTTCATAATCTTTAATTACAGTTCCAACATCACTGAATATTATTTTATATTCATTATTTATTAAGCACTGTGTGGCAGGATAACATCTATCTACAATCTTTGCTATTATTTGTATAGATAATGTATATGGTGGCAAAGTAACTGAAATATATAATAATATATTGGTCATTGATATAAACTTATGCGTGTTCGAGTGATTTGACTGGTTGAATATCAATCTGATATCCACAGGTTCAGATCCCGGCATGTACCAACGAATTTTTCGGAATTCGCAAGTATTTACTCATTTAATTTGTTAGCACTATCGGCTGACAGTGAAGGAAAGCACCGTAAAGAAACCTGAACCTGTGAATTGTTCCTATAGTACCACCATATGTGGGAAAGTATAGAATTGTGGATTTCCCAGAATTTGAAAACGCCAATACGTCGTGGTGATTATATGCTTAGGAAGAGGCCCATGGACATGCAGTGGGTCTTTTACAGGCTGATAATGATATTGGTTCCAGGTATCTTGATCTGCATTCGCGCCGTCATCCAGTATCTAAATATCAAACGAGGCTGGCGTCTTCTCTCAGGAACTGCTCAGGAGCGACTCTTATTCTTCTACTAATTTCCTTTTTAATCAGTAATCGATAATTCCTCTTATCAAGAATACAGAACGGTTTGTTTTTAGTCCTAAAGCATATTCTTTCTAAGATACTGATAATATTTAGGGCTTAATTTTTATTTAAGAAAAAAAGTATATTTTTCATTAGTGATAATAGATTGTAGACGAAAAATTGTTTATGCTTAAGATGCGTCGGTTTTGGTGTTGCTAGCTCTTAAAATAAAATATCTTAAAGAAACTTTGAAAGGTTTTATTATGGTTAAAATTATGTTAAACCAGTATTTTTAGAAACAAATTACCAGTGGTGTAAAGTAGGAATTGTAAAGCTATTTGAAACCACTTTAGCATTAGAAAGATTTTCATATGACCGTCCACTATTCGTAAAATATTAATGTTGATTATTCCATTTTCAAAATATTTAAATATGAATCATAATATTTTTATAAAATGTAATTATAAATAAAATACCACGGGAATCGAAAGCAAAATCAAGTTTATTCATGTTTCCATTATTTAGAGATGGATTAGTATTTAGTAGAAGGTTAAAATGAAAATATGCTCTCAAATTTCTTGTACATTTTCGTGAATTATTATTTACTTTAATTAAGAGGCAAAAAAAAAATAATTATCTATCGTAAAGTTGAGGGAATAGTGTGATTCTTTTTAAATGATATGGTAAAGAGTGTATAAGAGTTGGCAACATTAAAATTATGGCGAATTTCTATTCCACATGCGTGTAGAGTACTCTCAAATCGAAAAAAAAAATAGACAACGGTGGAAGTTTAGTTTACTGCTTTCAAATCATTTCTACGTGGATTTAAAAAAAGAGATATAGTTTGTTATAATGTTGCCATATAAAAAAAAAACAATTATTGTATAACTATATTGTTGGTTTTTTTTTAAACATCACTATGAAGCTATTTTATTATTATAAGAATTAAAACGTTAAAAGAACGAGCAGCTGAATTAAAAAAAATTGGTTGCCTGTAAAGTCGGTTTACGTGATAACGTCATAAGAAATCATTGTTGAAAAATAGCATACTTTTATAAAGCGAATTGAATTATTATCATCGATTTGCCGATGGAGTGGAAGAGGGTTAGACGCGTCAGAAGCCGAACGCTTAGGTCAAACGTGCCACTCTATCGCTTGGACTCTCGGCTCAGGCAGAACGTGACAATGAGTCATACTTTTTGCGTGCAGCTGGCGTTCATCAATTTATAAGACGTTATCACGTAAAAAATATAAATCAAGTAAATGTATAAATATCAAATTATATAATAACTATGGGGTTTCAATAAGATATGTGCATTTGTATGAATTAATCTTTGAATTTGTTTGGTTTAGTTCACTGATGAACGTTATTGTGTTTTCGTTTTGTCTGTTTATTTTTTGTAGTAATGAATGAGTATGTATGAGAGATGACGTTGTGCTATAATTGATTGTGTTTGTGTGTTATCAAGATGGGTTCGGCGTTGTGTTATATGATATTTTATAGTTATTTTTTAATTTTCATTTTGTGCCTCAATTAAAGCCACTTTTGGACAATTATGTTATTAAACAAAACTTTCAAATTTATTCTCACACATGAAAATTCTCTATTCAGTGGCCAACACATTATAGAATCCTTTGTGATTCATTGCTTTACAATTGAAATAGCCTGTTTATATCACGTACAAACAAATAATAATAAGAAAACAGTAATAAAATAAAATTAAAACTTAAATTTTATCCAAGCTCTTATCAATAATAATCTTAAATAAATAAACATGTTCTTAGAACACATATGATGTAAAATTAGGGTGGACGTTACGTCGCATTTCCGCTAATTATTTAGTCGCTGTCACGTCTTACTTCATTACACCCTAATTTTAATGATGGATTTCCACAAAGTAACGCCTCCATCAATTAATCATACGATCTGACGGATTTGTAATTCATTTCGTGTTTGTACTAGAGTTTCACTTTGCACATACTTACCCGATTGGTGTCCATTTTTATTTTTAAAATCAATAGGGAACAGTTAATTATTTTTTAAAGGATTTTTTTATAAGTTTGTTTATAATATATGTCTTATATTTCATTGGTTTATGGACTGTTCACAGATTAAAAGTTTAGATTGATTTTTATATTATTTCTGAAGTAACAAACAGTCACTGAACAGACGTTCAGTGGCCATTACAGACTAAATATTTATTAAGGTCTTAAAAACGGCCATAGTCCTGAGGTCAGCTACTTATACATTGATATTGCTGAGATTTGAGTTGAAACGTTCGTGTGCTGTATGTGTTTGAAAACACATCTTTTGGGACAAGAAAACAACAGTACGAACATTGTTGTTTTGCAATAAAAATAAGTGCGTATGTGATTATTTCAGAATCGAACCTCACATCTGACGGTTTTAAAACATGACTTATTAATTGCACGGATCCTACCACTGAATGAAGTATGAAGTGTGAATATTAATTACATAAATCCTGCCAGTGAAAGAACACTTATGAATTACACAGATTCTACTCCTTTTAAATGATGGTTTGTTAAATGCACAAATTCTACTGCTTTTGAAAGTTTATGTATTATATGCACAGATTTTACCCCTTATGAAACATGGTTTATTAAAAGTACAACTGCTGTTACTTTTCAAAGATGTCTTATTATTTGCATAGATCCTACTCGTTATGTGTGACGGCTATGGAATGTAGTGGTAAGGAGAACCATCTATATGTATGAAAATATGTCCCTCAAAATGTGTTAAATTATGGCGGCGCTACAGTAACAACAGGGTGTACTATTGTTCGATTAGTTGAAAACAGTTTTATAACAGTACGCACTCTAAAATTCCTAAACGTACCTACTATATAACGTTAACAAAAATTCTATCACTCTCCAAGTTTTCGCACAGTAGTTATTTTGAGTTATAGTTACAAAATGACCATTGGACTAACCATACCCTTTGTCTATGCTAGCCATTTTGAAGAGTTTTGGAATTCTTATTAGTGATTAGAGATCGACACTTTTTCAACATGTTCCCCTTATGAGATGGATCACCTTATCGCTACATTCCATAAATTCGGTTTATTAATTACACAAAATCTATCCATGTTTTTATGGACTACTTTATGATTGCCAAGATTATATTTATCGTCATTGGTGGTTAAACACAAATAGATTTATTCGCGAAAAAATGTGATGAGTCGTCGCACATAGAGGTAGATATTTCGAATATATTGGTAAAACTCGAATATTCAATTTTCTCCAATGTTACATTTCACGTATTGAGTTATTTATCTAAATTGTAACAAAATAAGTTAGTATCATTTAGGAATCGATAATTTAATATATTTATACTTATTGGTAAAATTATATACATACGTACATTTTGTTACTGATCGGTTTTAAGATAGGGATAAATCAAGCCAAAAATTAACAGTGGTGGTAATAGTACTGGTTTATGGTTTAAGTATTACAAGTTTATCGAGTTATGTCTTTTTCTTAAGTAAATAATGATTAAATTATCGGCAAATGATGAAAGTAATCATTCCAAAGTTTTCTGTACACATTTGTTTTTTTTTTCTAATTATACAATTTTCACCCAATATTATTTATAATCTGTAAACATCGAATATATATATGTATATCTTGAAACGGCGACCGTCCATGGCGGTTTTAAATATAAAAAAACTTATACGATATTTTGAATTATATTATATCCATATGGATATAATTAAAAATTGTCTAGTTTTGTCTACATCCAGTATGAATATGTGTCAGTCATTGTTAACCTGTAAAGACTCGAAAACAATAGTGGTTTAATTCAAGGCCAAAACAAAGAATACTGTCACATTCACTTCTGTAGGAAATCTAGAATATTCTCCTCAGTAACTTATATTCACGTAAATTGAAACGTAGAAATATAGATTACTTCAAACCATTTTTTTGCCTTTTATTGTTCAATCAACGTTAAAATTGAATTATGTTTTTTCAACAATATTTTTTTTTAATTTATAAAAGTATTCTTCTCGATTAATGGCTGAATGTTAGACGTGGCACTGTTGTGAGCGTAGAAAGGGACGAGATAAGGTGGAAAAAAGAGATGAGACGATGTGACGGAAAAAGACAATGTTAGAATCGAGACGAAAGATAGGTTATAATTTTATGTAATGCGACATGGTTTCTGTTATTATGTCGAAATATATATTATTTACAACTTGTTTTATTGTCTTATATAATTTTCATTCTATAAAAATAATAGCGTAATTTATCTATATATAGTAAGATTAGCGTCTCTAGCCGAATGGGGGAACCTATTTTATCGATTGGTCGGAATGTGTTTGCTGAATTGAATAAATATAAAATTAAAAAACACAAACAAGTTTTTACTTTTCAGTTTCTTTTCTCCTTTAGTTCGGTCGACTTAGGATAAGTACACTTTGATCTTTTATGGTTACATTAATTTATAAGTTTATCTGTATGATTGAGTTATTTGTCCAGTAGAACAGTGTTTTGCTAGAACCTCAATAAGTCGACGTTCATGGCAGGTCAATAAATTAGAATTTTGACTTGGAAGGGTTTTCGTAGACAAATTATCGATTTACAGAAATTTAAATTCTAACCTATCTAATTTTGAGTTACAGAAATAAGATAAATGGAAATTCTTGTTGCAGTAAAAATGTTTAAAGAACAATCACGTCTAAGGAAGGTCCTAGGTCTAAAATGTGTAAAGGTAAAAGTTGTCGCCAAAATTCTTAAAGTCGGATATACACTTATTTTTTTATCATGCTGTAGTTAATTTAAAATCATCGAACCGTGCAGGCAGTATAATACATAGGTGAAATATATTTCTTTCGAGATACAAAATTAAAATTGTACAGAAAACATTGCAGGGAAATACTAATTTTGTTTTGTCGAGTCGAGAAATTAGTGATTGAAAATAAATATACAAGGGTTTCGACTTAACACGGTTCTACTTAACGAAGACTTACTGTATCGTTAAGAAAAGTTATTTCCCAATGTGTATTAGTTTGGGTTTAGCTGTGATTAGGAAATGTTTTGAAGTTGCACCAAAAACCAAAATTATAAATGTAAACGTTATGTAATATTGATTTTGAAATTAAAAAATAAATAAATTGTGAAACTTTATTTTCAGTGCAATAATGTGCTAGTTCGAAAATTCTAGTTAGAAATAAATATCATATTCGTACAATGGAACTTTGTTTTATTTGTAATATAGTTGTGCCCGCGTCTCTTCTCACGTGAACTATTTTTTTTTTATATAGAACTTTAAAAAAATTGCATAGTTTATGTCATACAAGCTGCCCGCCCCGACTTCCCTCCCTTGTTTTTCCTTTACGTTTCATCAACGTCAATATTTTTGAAGACTTCTTCCGTCTCTCACTTTTATATAAGTAGATTTTTTATCTTATATTTTCACTTTACCGTTTTTCAAACTTTTTGATACAAACCTTACGTAAATTATAGTTGCTTTGAAATCAATTAACTATGAGTCAACAGAGCTGCCAAAGAAATGATTTTACATATTGCTATTATTGCCTTACAAAATCTATAGGTCAATCGTATTTTGAAAGATCATAAAAAATATGGTTAATTGATTGATGGTGTTAATTACCTAATACTTGAATGTGCGGCCCGCAGTTATACATCATATAACTATACTAAAAGTATTACGACCATTGAATTTCAACGATTCAGTTTTGATGCAGACACTCTGTCACCTTACTTGATTAGGTACTGCATATACACCGAATGATCCCAGAATGCGACCTGCCTAAGTAACTATAAGTGATCCATTGGAATACACATATAACATATTGCAGTGATTGTGTAATTCACACGAGCAGAGGCGCGGGCATTAGTATCCAGTATATACATAGAAAAGAAGTGCAGGTTCATGAGTGGAGAAGAGAATTTTATACATTGCAATCGTCTTTTATATACAAATAGGAAAGGGATAACAGTTATACATCCTCTTCTGTTGCTCAACAAATTCTCCTTTTTTTCGTTTAGTAGATACTAGCAGGCCCGGCGGACGTTGTCCTGCCCTGATAATAAAAAATATATAAGTACTTATGTGCAGGAAATGCTTAAGGTAACTAATGTTTTTAATTTGATAACGATTAATACTGTATTCGTCTAAATAGCCTTCCAATTAGCTCATTTTGTGTGAGAATTATTTAGAAGATAGATGGGTATATCAAAGTATTCTTAAAAGATAAGCATATGCCATCTTAGACTTTTTTGTAGATCTATATTAGAGGAATATCTCACTATGTATTATTTTGTTATATCTCAAAAGAATTAGGCAGCGTTTTCGATGAAAGCTCCCAGACTGATTTACTTTTCAACACTTCCAACAATTGTCGTTTAGTTTCAACAAATTTACACAAAACCTTGACATATTATATATCTAAACCTTCTTCATGTATTCCTCTATATATTGGTGAAGACCGCATTACAATCCGTTCAGTAGTTTTTGAGTTCATCGCCAACAGACAGACACGGCGGACGACTTTGTTTTATAATATATAGAGTGATTAGCAAGCTTCAGTTTTATCAAGGAAAAAATTGGAAATAGCTTTTTTCCTTTATTCCTCATACTTTACGATCTACAATATTAATACAATACAGATAATAACAGAATAATTTTGTACTCCTTATTATGAGCGAATACGTAAATACAGACTGGTTATCTTTATAATATAAAACAAAGTCGCCCGCCGCGTCTGTCTGTCTGTCTGGATGTTCGCGATAAACTCAAAAACTACTAAACGGATTGTAATGCGGTGTTCACCAATAGATAGAGTAATTCACGGGGAAGGTTCTGGTATATAATTTGTCAAGGTTTTGAGTAAATTGGTTGAAATCTATATAAATATAAGCGAAATACGACTGACTGACAATTATATATTCTCCTACAGACACCGACAATCCCTGACATTAGGCGACCGTTGTTATAGTAACCAATAATATTATTCCCGTGGCAATAAGTATATTTTTAGGGGTGTGCAATTAATGCTACGATCGAACCGAATCGAATAATGATGTTAAATTCGAAGTTTGAGTAGAAAATTCGAACTATTCCTATATTTTTAAAGTAAGGTAGAATTATTGCACTAATAGTTATAGGAAAAATTACAACATTTTACACTAATTTAATAATTCAAATTAAAAAAATGATAATGTCGTAAAAACTATTATTTAAACATCAAGATTGCCTTTGAAAAAGAACTTTAATTTACTACGTAATTCAATTCTGCAATAATAAATTTCTATTAGTGAAAATATTTATTAAAAATATACTTTCTCCCTTAAATCTAAGTAATTTTATAGCATGTCAATTTGAACAAAATATTGATAAAAATAGCCGAAATATTTCATTTTAAAGAAATTAAAAATATATTATAATTTTATATTTTAACAGGTTTCTAGAATTTTTTGCTCTTATTTTATATTACATACATAAAAATAATGATTTAAAGTTTAGCACCCAAAATTCATTAACAACCAATAAGGTACCAACATATAGCTTTTACTATATTGGTATATTTTGAGTGGTCTATTATAAATTAAAAAATCGGTTATAGTTTCTAAAGAACATAGTCAGTTCCGTTGAAAAAAAAAAGGATTTTGATATAAAAATAAATGACATTTAATTTCTTGAATTTCTGATTTTCGTTTTTTCCGCCAGTTTTTGGCTAGAAATAGAGATACAGTAATTTTGAATGCACTGCATGGCTGGTGTCGACTATAATGGCGTTGCTGGTTAGTTCGTAACATTCTATAGTTAATGCTTATTTAACGCATAAATGAAGTTATTTGAATAAGCCGAAGAGTTGGAATTATACGTGTGTTCAATTCGGATTTCAAATCGTATAATTCGGTTCGATTTGATATCGATTAATTCGTTAAATCGCATATTCGTACACCCCTATTTATTTTGTGTTCATTGAATTAGTAAGTATTCATTTAAAAATGACATTTTAAGTCAGTATTATTTCGAATTTTTGATTTGCAACCTATAGATACAATAAAAATAAAAGTGTCTATACATAATAACAAAATACCTCTACTTTGTACTGACTGGATATGAAAGTGTAAAAGCTACTTATTGTCAGTCTATATGTCTGTTTATTCCGATTAATCTCCGAAATGGCTTTGACGGAAATTTTACTGGCAGAGAGCTTAAATTGCAGGCTATATTTTAGACTAGCTGTTATTCGCAACTTTGCCTACAGTGGAATATCCGAAACGGCAAAACCAATTTTTAAAGGACAATCGCTGGCAGATAGCTGTCCTCATAAGGAGTGATTTAGGTTGGCTTATTTTAGACTAACTGTTACCAGCGATTTTTTCATGAAATATCCGAATAGATTGAACCAATTTTCACGTGATTTTTACAGACATATAGCTGATCTTATTAGTTAGCTGTTACCCGTGGCATTGTCCAAAGAGGAACACCTGAAACGGCAATACCGATTATTTCGGGACTTTCACTGGCAGATAGCTGACCCCACAAGAAGTAATTTAGCCTATTTTATTTTAAAGTAGCTGTTACCTACGCCTTCGTCCGCAGTGATATATCCAAAGCGCTTTAATCGATCTTAAAGGGACTTTTACTGGCATACAACTGACTTTATAAGAACTGACTTAGGTTAATTTATTTTAAACTAGCTGTTATCTGTAGCTGTGACCACAAAGTAATCCCCAAAAAAGATAGAACGATGCTTATGTGACTTTTACAGGCACGTAGTTGATCTTATAAAGAGTAACTTTGGCTATTTTATTTTAGACTAACTGTTACTTGCGACTTTTTCCTGTCCAATGTGCAATCTCCAAAATAATTCAACCAATTTTAACGATATTTTCACTGACACACAACTAAAGTAATGAGCACTAACTAGAGCTATTTTATTTTCAACTAGCTGTTACTCGCGATTTCATCCGTGTGGAATATCTGAAACGATTTGACCAATTTTCACATGACTTTCACGAGCACATAATTGAAGTTATAAGAATTAACTTAGGTTATTTTATTTTAAGCTAGCTGTCACCCACGACTTCTCCCGCGTGAAATTTAGCAAAAGTATGTTATTCACTGTAAACATGTGCGTGAGGCATGCACTGTACTGGACTCCAAGAATTAATATATTTGTATGTAATTTGCTTAATGGTGGTCATTTTGTTTTATTTATCGCGTTCGCGTCTACCTAACTCAGTAACCATAGCTTCGGGAAGTTGGACCCCCATCTTTCGCGCAACGATTTGAAAATTCGTAGAGGGTTTCACCATAGACTTCCTATTTTTGCCCACCTTTACATTTTTTTGCCCAGCTATATAAAAAAGATACGAAGATTTAAATTGCGTAGGACAGCATTCAAATAACTTTCAAAAAATTTTTAAATATAAAGGTGGATACTTGAAGTATGTCGTTTACCCACGTTGCCCATCTTCTACTTTTCTGACAATTCAATGTGTAGGGGGCGGCAAGTGGGGGGGGGGGTCAAAGAAAACTTGATGGTTCAAGAATGTTCGAACAATGCATTTGAACGTATATCTTTTGGCCACGTTTGCCCACCTTTTACTTTTTGGAAAAGTGAAATTCTAAGGGGTAAAAATTGGGGGAAAAGAAAAAGTGAATGGTCGAGAATTTTGTAATGATATATTTGAATCTAATTTATTTGGCAACATTTGCCTATCTTTTACTTTTACTCTTTATATCTTTTACCCATTTTCTACTACTTTTGAAAATCAATTTCTAAGGGATAAAAATTGAGGGGAAAAGTAAAATTGAGGGAGAATTCATAATTGTTCTTCGATCGACCACCTTTAGTTACAGAATTATTTTTTTTAGAATATGACGGTCTCCACTCTCGCAATAATCAATTATACTGTGCCTACCTCACGATTGATTTTAGAAAATGAAGACTTAATAAGGTTAATTCCCATACATAAGGACATCTTTTCAATTACCCAATTTTTTTCTTTGATTGCCCCCCTTACTTACAAAGATATTATAAGAAGAATATGACGTTCTACACTCTAGCAATAATAAATTATACTGTGCCTACCTCAAGATTAATTTTGGAAAACTGGGACTTAATAAGGGCCATTCCCATACAGAAGGACATTATAAGTAAGTGAGGGTGGGCAATAAAAAAAAATATAGGCACTATTTTAATTTGTAATTATAAAAAACTGCTTACAGATAGATATAGAATCTTGAAATCTGGAAGTATATTAATGCAAAATATTAAGACTTCAATTCTTTCTGTATTTTTAATTACAACAATAATCATCAACTCTTTGTTTATAATTCAACATTATAATTAATACGTATTTGAATATAGAAGATTAACAGTTCCATTATAACATTTCTTGCCGAATAGAGGAGTAATTTACTTTTTGTAAGATCGCAATAACTTAATTATGTTAATATTACATTTATAACATCTTTAAGAGAAATTGTATAACTTGAAATTTTCATTACTTTCTTACACAGTGTAAGTGAGCACTGAGGGGATTCTATAGTAAGTTAGTATTTACAAAATGCACGTGATATGTTCAAGGAGATGGAGTGATGCGTGTCGTACCTACAAATATTTTTAAAAGAGCATTTCTGTAATTCTACATCTTCTCACTATTTTATATTGTTTTAATACAATTTAAAAAACGCGTGCGAAGCTGCGGGTATCAGCTAGTGTAATTATAAATTGAATAAATTTTCGATGTTCGTATAATAACGTTTTGTTATACATACACGTCGTATTATTTTTGTCATCTCTAGACTAGACTGAATACGTAAGTCATTGTACGAATATAGAAAAATTGGCACTAAAAATCGCCGCAGTGCATTTAGTTATTGTCCGACTGCATAAAGGGCTTATAAGTAGGTACAGTTAGCGCCAAAATTCGCCCAGTTCTATGCCAACCGTTGCGCGAGTTCGCCGTTCAGCCGGCGCCTTTTTTAATCTGTTAAAACGAACTTTCTCGTGTCTTCACCGGGACTTGATGCAGTGTCCTTATGAGGGAGAATAAAATTGTAGATATTTATTGTTATTTCACACGTTCCAATTGTTGTAATCTGGATAATCATTTTTATAGAGTATAATAAAATAGGTGAGTGTTTTTTTATAAATTTAATATATTCTTTATTTTCATTTAAAGGTTTAAGGTTTTATGAAATATTGGTGTATATTGATTCGTAAGGGTTGGTAGTCACCGCTACGGTTTTGGGAAGAGTTGGCGTATTGCCAAATAATGTTATGTATATTGCAGAAAACGGTCCGGCATTAAGCATTAACTTTGACGGCACTCAGTCTCAATCGAATTTTTATTAAAGATAAATGTAAAAAAATATATAGAATACTTTCGATGTACTTTTATTATCCTGTGAATGTGATTCTAAGATATAAACCCTATGATATATATTCTCATATAGATGAAATAGATATGCCCGATCTAAATGCATTATGTACATAATTACTATTAGGGAGTTATGAACATTTTTTTTTGTTTAAGAACCAAGAGAGACATTTCAACTATAAGCAGAGCTATAAAGTTTGAGTTTCTCTTGAAATTGATGTCAACATTTTAATATTATTTATTTCAGGCATAAATAATATTTTTCATTACTATATAGAAATGTTACATAATTCAAACACACATAATTATAATAGATACACGAAGAAAAATCAAACGTTACATATTTTTGTCACATATAGTGGGACTACAAAATAATTCAAAGGAGCGTTAATGTCAAGTAGGCGGCTGATCGTAAAAATTAAGCCAAATCATACATGACAACATTACAAACATGTTGTGCCGACCCTACTTAGGTGGGGTGAGGGTACGGAGATGATGATTTTTAATAAGACTTTTTGAACATTATATGGATTATTTTGTATAAAAACTAGTAACCTGCTTCGCATGGTTACAGTCTGCTAAAATATGGTGTATTTGGTAAGTCTGTAAACGATTCAAAACATATTTTTTAGCGCACTAATATTTACAGTTTATCAAAATTACAGAAGGTTCTTTACCCTTGGACTATTCAAAACCATAACGGTTTAAGTCCCATACAAACGAATGTAGACCTCATGAGGCACAGGTAAACAGACTGTTGGCTAGCATAAGCTTAAAAAAATACATGATTTGTTACAAAACTTTGAAAAACTTTGAAAATAACAAATTATGTATTGTAAAATTCTAATTTCCATGTAAAACGTATTTTCAAATATTTATTTTTTATTTTTTTTACTAATCCATGAAATGTACAATGTCATGAATTGAAAAAAAAAAGGAAAACATAAGCCATCATTTTGAGATCTGGGTCTTAAAAAATCAGCCGAGGGGTTAAGTATTTTGATACAAATTGTTTTGTTGCGCGTAATGTATGATATCTTCTAATGTAATCTGTGATGACGTATATGACATTCATGAAGTAAGATGCTGTAAACGTAAATCTTGATTTATATTAAATGCTCAACTTAACTAAAATATTTTATCGGTTAAGGATTACTGCCAAAGTAATAAAAAATGGTACAAAATCAAAAATTTTGGCCGTGAGCAGGTGCTTATGAATGTCAAAACTAAAACCGGTCGGTAAACAACCCAGTCATCGAAACAATCGGCAAGAAACTCGATTTGGTTTATATTTACATTATAAACATTTTTTAAACCATACATAGTTATACATATTCGTTTTTGGCCGTTGCACAGAGAGAGGCGTCATTTCCAGATGTCACCATCGCTTACATATTGATCCACCCTATAGACATTTAAACCAGCTTGACATGATGCTTGAACTGACTATCCGGCGTATCGGTAACGTACTTTGGTCCTTTGTTGTAAAACCTAACACTATTACCTAATAAACTGTTACTGGTCTTAGTAAGCGTGAAACATGGGATGACCAATTTGTCATCGTGTGTAGTATTCAAATTATGTCGGTCTTTCACTAAATCAAGCTTACCTAAGTTTTTGTGGAGTTACATTAGATTATTAAGAATATATTGGGCGAGCAGAGTTAAGATAATATTCCTGAAGCTTAGCCATGTGTTATACATCTAGACCTTCCGGAAGAAATTTGCTAAATGGTAGTAAAAACTGTAACAAAATCCGTGGCGTTGTTTAAAGGAACTAAGCGTAAAGCCATCACTGCGATTTCAGTATAAAAATTTGATTTATGATATAGCTGATATTTGTTAGTAATGTCTATTCTAAACATTCGTTTTGCCACAACAATTTTGATGGTAACAAATGGGAGCGAAGCAAATGCGGAAGGCTAGTAATCAATAAATAAACATTTAAAGTTATAAGAGAATACTTGTACGGGTGTTTGTATTTCCATCAAGATAATATTAATACAAACATTATTTATTGATTTAAGCAGAATTACAAAATATTTCTAATATAAAAGGTTTTTTGTTTGACTTTCGCTTGGGGTAAACTCAAAATTAATTTAACTAAATAACAGAGATATTTTTTTTTTTTTCGTTTGCGTAAATAGACGGTAATGTCTTGTTCTCTGGTGGCGTCATGGATTTTAAGGTGTTTTTAGATACGTTTTAACTATGAACGAAACGTATTCTACATTATAACTTAATATGGTGTGTGCGATCATCAAAAGAGAGGTTTTGGAGACGGTTTAATTTTTAAAGTGAGCCTTCTTATAAAAGGACTTTGAAATTCTGATCCGCAACCTTTTGTGTTGTGAGAAGTGATGGGAATAAACACTATGTCGGGTGGAGTGTAGAAAACACCGTTACTCGTCCGATCACCGAAGATACGTAACGTCGCGTGCCATCAGTTCTTAGACGAGTGACCACCGGAAAACACCATGTGACGTTGTCTTTTCGTACTTTTTGTAAACAAGTTTTCACTTTTTTCGTATAATCATTAAAATTTCGGCTACCTTTTGTTTTTTAACTGGAATATTATCGTCACTACCTAGTTCATTTAGAAAAGTGTATTATTTTTAAAGTGAAACATCTATTAGCGCGTCTTGATAGTAAAATCGACACGTATTTTGTAATGTAATTTTGTAGGTGGTAGAGCTACGCTGAAGCTATTACTGGTTTCAGTATGAATGGGTCGGCTCGCCCGGGGTAGTACCACCCTCTCACAGAAAACCGACGTGAAGTAACAGTGCTTGCACTGTTGCGTTTCGTTCGGCCAGTGAGAGCGCCGGAGGCCCACATATTTAAAAGGCCGGCAACGCACTTGCGACTCCCCTTGTGTTGGTGTCTATGGACGGTGGTGATCACTTACCATCAGGTGACCCGCCTGTTCGTTTGCCCCCTATAATTAAAAACAAACGCATGCCGTCACGATAAACGGCATAACGCTCTCTTTTACCGTCATGTCCTCTTTACGCCATCACTCTCGACTCCCTTGTGTAAGTGCGCACATATATTATACACTTCATTGCTTCCATGTGTGAGCTGAATATTTTCTTTATTGGATTTTATCAATTATCATTAATCATAATTTCTAATATTAACTAAAATGTTTCCCATCTCTGGGGCGTTCCGTAACGGCAGACTTTTTTTAAAGTGAAAACTTCTTATGGCGCACTGAACAGTGAATAAAAGTGAACAATCACGCTCGGTCGGTGACGCTGAAGCGATGAGATAATATAAAAAATATTAGAATACATTGACATTTTTTTTCTTCTCGTGGCTCATTTTGTACAAATAATATGCTATAGTCACAAGATTTTTCATTTTGATCGACATTAGGAATGCTGAGATTGATTCGTCACTGGGTTGGGTTTTTTTTTTTATTGTAACGGCAAAGTGGTTGTACTATACCTGATGGTAAGTATAGTACAATCCAAAAACAACGGTGAGCAACTAGAAAAACTATTATCCGTAGCTAGTCCTCTTTGTCATACTGATCTGTATGCATGTCTCTTCACGTTACGTTTGAAGGACCAGATGTTATAGGAATGAGGGGACACACTGATCGGGAGATTGTTCAGAATTTTACGGCACTGCAAAGATGAAACGTTGGATTTTTTTTTTAAATTGAATTGTTAAGTTCTTTGACAAGAACATTCTAGTCTCCGATATTTCAGTTTTACATAAACGACCCGTCGTCACGACTTTACATAATGTGTACACCGGGTTTGATGTTGGTTTATTTATGGAATGAAATAATAAAACAATGAACAATAAAATCATTTTGAATGATGTAGTACAAAAGAAATCAAAATATGATTATATAAATAATCATAACATTTTGAAACAATAGAACTTTATATAGATAACAGTCTTACCTCTAAAATCATTTACACGAATCGGTTGTTTTACGACTACAAGAATCATATTAAAATAGACAATACAAAATTATTTTAAACTAACTGCCAGACCAACTTCCTACGTGTGTAGTGACGAAGAATTTTTTTTTATCGATCTTAATACGCCATTGCCCTGACGGGCCATCACCCGACTAGACTACTAAGGCGAGGCACTCAGCCGATTGGTAACAAGCTGACGGTGCCAAAGTGACCGGACCTCAGCTTGGGCTGTCGCCTTGAATACAACACTGTGAATCTAAGCTAAACTAGCTAAGCTATACATTCCTGTATACATTAGTGAGTCATACATTTGTACTTGTGTAACTCACTTACGTTTACATATATTTTGAATTTTATAATTGCCTAAACTAAAAAACCGAGAGTCGAAAAGTAAGTGAAAAAGAAATCCCCTTCCACTATACCTCTATCTACTGTGTGCACGTATGTGAAAGATCTGTATGTGTTAAGCTAGTTGCTGAGTCACTGTATCACGTTAGCAGCACGAATGAGGGCTCCACCCCAAGGGACGGACCTACGATCGAGATACTACCCTATGAGTAGCGTCGAGTGTGCGGGATCGTGAAGAAGCCCTCGTTCATGGCAATCACGCACTGCTTAAAGAGATCAGATAGAAGCGATGTTTTAGAGCATAGAGGGACAGGGGAAGTGCCTGTTTGAATTTAACGGATTTTACCGAGTCTGGAACAAAGAAACCTACAGGCGAAGAGCAATGCTTCGCAGTATAGAGAACTTATCTTGCCTAGTGTGACTGCCTATCAAGCCCGAGGCCGTGAACACAGACCGATATACCAGTCCTGTTTCATTACGCCCAGACAGACGCTCGGGAATGGAAAAAATGGGATCGGGAATGTAGGCTTTGGAAGGGCTCGGGAAGGTAGGTGGTAGAGCTACGCTGAAACTATTACTGGTTTCAGCATGAATGGGTCGGCTCGCCCGGGGTAGTACCACCCTCTCACAGAAAACCGACGTGAAGTAACAGTGGTTGCACTGATGCGTTTCGTTCGGTCAGTGAGAGTGCCGGAGGCCCACATATTTAAAAGGCCGGCAACGCACTTGCGACTCCCCTGGTGTTGCTAGTGTCTATGGACGGTGGTGATCACTTACCATCAGGTGACCCACCTGTTCGTTTGCCCCCTATAATATAAAAGAAAAGGCTATACATAGGTTTGATGACACGACTTTGTGAAAACCAATTAATCCAGGCCCTTCTAACTTTCACGTTTCCGCGGAACAAACTGCGAGCGTTTAAGACGTTCCACTTACTTGTTTGCACAGTTATATATTCCTTTGAGCGACGACAAGAGTGGATTTCGATTGACATACGACGTACTGAAAAGTTCTTTTAAAATAACATTATTTATATCTATCTTTAAATCGGAATATTCAACAGTCAACAATCATAACTTATTATTGTTTTTCAAAATATCACTTAAAGACTTTAAACACTTGTATAATTCGATTAGTAAATGTCAGCGATTATTACGAAGTGCTATATTTGCTATAGCAATGAACGGTCGTTATATTTCGTAGTTATTTCGTTTAACGCCAAATATGATAATTCGCATTTATTTAGTACAGTGCGTTTCTTATGATGTTATAATTGTAGCAAAATTTATTAACACGCGAAATAAAATTTAGCATTTCGCACTTAGCGTACTAACTAAAAATCACAATAATTCTCATCTTTCTTCTGAGGCCTTACGTTGAAAAGGAACTACTATACAAACTTTCATGATTCTTGACTCGCCGGTATAAGTTGCAATGTTATGCTTTTATATACATTTATTGGATACTAGCTGATAAAATAGTTGATAGAATAGTTTTTGCATGAAGAACGTACAACAGCAGACCTCGTACCATTTTATTTTACTTAGAATTACTTCACTGTCGTATGAAGAATGTAATAAACTAGAAATTTATAATGTCACTATAATCCCAATGCCTGCATGGCATACATACTCCTTGTCTGCTAAAAGTGTATTACACTACTAAAGGCGGTTTTCCACCGCGAGCGGAGCGGGCCCATTAAGGGAATCCGTTCAACTCGCAAGAGTATACTGCATATTTGTGTCTCCACGAACAAATAGTCGAGCAGAAAGGACTGAGCAAGCCGAAAGGTTGAAATGAAGTCGCTCAGTTCTTGACAGCGGAGCGGAGTCATTACGCCATCATTGAGAAGTCCGTTTGATTCGCAATGACAAATTACATAACAGCGTTTCCACAGAGAAAGAGGTGAGAGAGGTGGGTCGAACGAATAAAAAATAGTTGAAACGAGTTCGCTACCTCAAGGTTTCGGCAACTAATTTGAAACGGACTCGTTCGCAGTTTCCGCCCCTAATGATTTTTCTCGAATATGCTGGCATAACCAAAATATCTGTATTGCGCATATTTTTCAGTGCATGAGATACAATAATATGTACTTTTTTCTGTATACATAATCACTGTCTTCACTTGATTCCGTGTCAGTCGAAAACACGACCACAAGCAACCAGTTTAAAACACCAACTTAATTTGCACTCTGTGGAAATAGACTGTTCATTTACTTATTTCTCTCTCTCATTATTTTTTTGCAGTGGAAAACAACAAACAAAACTCTTTGTTGCTGGAGACGCAAACCTATTTCTTATAAACGAAATCCGTCCCGCCTAACCATTTCCCACTCGTTACCCTTTCGCGGTGGAAAATCAGCTTAAATATGTACAACACGTTGCAAAAAAACTATTACAGAAGGATAACATTCAAACCTTTAAACATTATTTTTTAATGGTTGGCAACAATTACCGGTTAATAGAACATGAGAATTGGACGCATCTGGATTGCGACCCTCATATACCAGGTGCAGTACTCGTTATAATTGTATGCTTAGGCATATCGCCTTCTAGAATCGATCAGTGTATGTCTGGTATAAATGGAAGTGACAGGGTCCACTGGGTCCACATCTACCAACATGAACTGGGTCGCGATCACCACACATATGGTGATTAAATTTCTTTATTCGAAACATCGACAAGATTTACACTAGGACAGTTCAATATATACATTAGGAAAGAATGACTTTAAGCAAGTATAATCTTCATTTTAGTTATTTACTACTCATTGTATGCTGTGAACAAGTAACTTTATTAAAAGGTTAAAAGAATATTAACAACACTTACGAACCTATTTTCCGTATCTTTATATATACTCATTTCGATATATTTCTTTACATTTGGTAAGACTGTGAAAATGTTTACGATTCGATATTTTGCTTTCAGCATTCTAATTTGATAACATTCTTAAGCAGCTTCACAGGCACAGTCGTATTAACTCTATTTGATAATTCAGGTGCATCGGAGATTCCATATATTAATTTATACAAAAATGATTCCATTTGGTACAATGCAGTTATTGTGTTGCCCACAAAACTCTTGAAATGTGGTCATTGCAAGGCAGATCTATTCACAATTTTATAATTCGTTATATTCTACAATGCAACTTTGTAAAATACAATTGATTGCCTGTGACATGATAGGCGCCGGTCTAAATTCTTTCTATACTCCGTACGTCCTCTTTTTTCCGTGTTCATTCTTAGCGGCGCAAACATACTTTTACACAAAACATTATACTTAACACATTATAATTTAATTCAACTATAATATTACTTATCGATGTTTTGCTGAGTTCTGTAGCTCCTTAAGCCTCCATTTTTTTTTTCGAACTGACTACACTATTGACCTGGCAAGGCCTCTACAGTTTCACCGGACTGCTGACCTTTATCTTCAATTGTCATTGCGTATAGTAATCTACTTGGAAATGTGCCTGAAAAAAAAAAACAACTTTCAATAAGCCACACGTATGAAGCGATAATGGTTTAGTTGATAGCGTGTTCGGACGCCGCGTCGATTAATATTGGTACGAATCCAAGGATTGGAAGCAATTGCAAGCTTCTGAGTCGGAGTTTTCGACGAATGAAAACATCGTGATGAAACCATAGCATGATGGTAGGGTGTTTTCTAAATCCGTCTGAGAAGTTACCACCATCATGTTGAAAATCTGTCACCAAGCACCTGTTAGTGTGTTCCGGTAGCTGTACTATTTTAGCGTGCTTACCATCTTAAGCCATATGGTCATTTAACTACATTAATTGTGGTCAAACGTTAAAACCTATAAAAATATTAAATAAATAAACATTTAATTTATAGTCACTAGATTCTCTTTAAATACTTTATATTTCTGATTAAATGGGGCGTATATAGGAGTATGGTGCAATAGAACTGTAGAGAAAAGCAACCCTTCTGAATTGTTTTTCTTTTGTCACGGGTCATACGACTTGCTTTCCATGGCGTCGAGGTGTCGACGTGCTTTCCATGTTTTATGGTGGAATCGTGATTCATAAGCGTTAGTTATTACAAATAATCTGCTTTCCACTTACGTGACCTGTGTAATTTTATTTAATTGCCTGCTACTTTGTATATTTTATTATATTAAAATGGGCTTCTTATCAATGAAAAATGTACCGAGATTTCGGAAGTAACGCAGCAATAAACTCACGTGAGGCTCTCGTAAGCTCACGCCACACTTGGCAGCCAATTAAAGAAATTTCGACCGTCTCGAACGATAAGTTAAAAACAATAAACCTACGAACTATTGTTGCTGATACATACTTAGCAATTTCTTTTTTTTAATATTTAACTCTGTTGATGTAGTTTTTACAATCAAACAAATATTTATTTAAATCAAATCTATTAATCAATTGCATGGTACCATGCTTTAGATAAGAGCTCGACTCATATGTTATACGTGTAAATCATATTGGTAAGCACAAGATCCTTATATAATTTATTCAAAGTATAGCAAAGAAATTACTAAGACTTCAGTGACTCATTTTTTAAAATTCATTAAAGCAACCAATTTTCTATATTATTACTGCCATTGTCTAGTAGGTAATAATATTACAAGTGTCTTGTGATAATATCAATGTTCTAGAAAGATGCTGGCGCCCCTGTTAATACTTTTCAGGGTGTTTTTGTAGCATCTCAGAATCCATGCTCCGTTGTGGTATTATCCACTTCACTTGCGTACAATAAGCGAACTATATTACGTAAGACACCACCAATATTACAAAATACATAGTAAAATAACACAAGATTATGAATAAAATATAAAATCCACTACATGGCAGATAAGGATCCAGTCAAAAATTTCAGAGTTTATGTTTCTCATCGTGATTTATTTGTATGGATGGCATTTTTCATCGACTCCTTTACCATGGAAACTGCTTGTTAGTTATAAATAAAAATAAAATTAAATAAGCCTTTATTGCTGTATATAGATTGTTTACAAAATATGTTTGTGTATTTATGTTATCGGCTTCCGGTTTTTTCGGTTACAGCGGTTTGTCCTGCGACAAAGGCCTCCTCTAAAGATTTCCATATTTCCCTATTCCTTGCTATTTGGATCCATGCTGGGCCAGCTACTTCTTTTAAAAGAAGTTTAGCTTGTTACTTAAATTAAAACAATTTATAAGATAATATTATTATTATTATAGACGTAATTTTTGTAAACATCCCTAGTATTTTACGTTAAAAGTTATTCAACGTATTTTTGAAAATATTATATGGGTGGATCATGGTATATACCATCGTGGGCTTTTCTGTAGATATTTTTAAGTTCCACAACCCCGTAGTACATTGTTTTGATGTATCTCTCAAGACTTAGCCTGCAAATTACATAACGGGTCCACATTACATTTATATAAAGTAGAGAAAGGAAAAGAAATTCTAAAATGTTCATAGGATAGAGTTTTATTCACTTACATATGTTAAACGTTAAAGTTCGCGATGGTTTATGTCTATCTTGTAAATATAACAACAACAATCATCTCTATGTATTAAAGAGTAATAGGTCATTTACTACACAGTTTAATGAATTTAGTGTCAATCCTGACATAGCGTTTCATTTTATTATTTTCATCTTGAAGATAACACAGATTTTAAATTACGGGCAAAAAAGTTGTTTGTGTGAACATTCCCAAAAGTTATCCTAAATCGTTTAGGGAATTATTATCTCACATTAGTACACTGCACCTAGTATGCTAGTATATGGCAATGTATTACATTATTAAATTCAATCATAAAAGTAATGACGTTGACGTTATACAATGTAAATGAAGGAATAGTCGTAATCTATATACTCAGGTCACCTAGAAACAACGCTGACTAAGGGTCGCCGGCACTACGCCTCTCTGACGGCACAGTGACGTCATAATCGCGTATATAAAGAAATGTCTATAGCTTATCACGACATTAGTCACCATAAATATTCCATTAACCCCCTGGGTGATGTTTTAAGACCCAGATCTCAAAATGACGGATAATACTTTTAATTGTTTTTCTTATTTCACGACATCATACATTGTAAATTCCATGGTTTAGTAAAAAAAGATCGTACAACTAAAAAATAATTTAAAAATACATTATACATAAAAATATAATTTTTACACTACATGATTTGTCTTTGTATTTTTTTTTTAATAAATCAGGTATTTTCTTAAGCTTATTCTGCCAATAGTCTATTGACCTGTGCCGAATGAGGTCTACATTCGTTTGTATGGAACTTAAACGTTTATTGTCGTGAACAGTCCAGTAGTTAATGCGAACGAAGCCACGAACAGAAGCTAGTCATGTATAAAGAAAGCTCCTGAAACACTAGACACCTAACAACTGTTTGTTCAATGAACTTCAATCGATTTTATACGTGATAATAATGAACTAAATGATATTATATTTTCAAGAGATATCACAATGCGTTTACACTCGCACGTTAGTGTAATTTACACGTGACGCGAATTTTACTTATTGTCGTCAATAGAACTATAAATAATGAACAGTGGCCAGTCCAGTTGGCGTATCACACTATACTATTTTAACCGCAGCATTCATGTCTGGCCCTTGATCTAAATCTAATCGGTGTATTGTATCGCGTGCGTCTACGGCTATGCATTCCCTAATACTACTCCCATACCTGCATGACGAAGCTTAGGCTAGTTATAGCGCTAAAAACAAACCTCAAAAGTAATTCCGATAAAAGTATAGAAAACCTTTCGCACACCTTTATCATTTCAATAATAACTAAAAATTAGCGATTCTTAATTCCTTTGGAGTACATAAAAGAAAAGGGTGTGTCATAAAGACACACGCTAGAACTGAAAATGTTGTAGCTTTACTTAAAAAAAATAGTACAAGAAGATGTCAACGTCACGCAATGTTCCCAGGCGGTCACATATCCATGTACTGACCGCGTCCGATGTAGCTTAACTTCGATGGTCGGATGGCAACCGGTGTTTTCAACGCTCTACCCGATACAGTATTTACTCCCACTACTTTTCGTTATACAAAAAGGTTGCGTATCAGAATTTCAAAGCTCTCCCATAAGATGTGCTGCGTTTATCACCATGCAACCCGATAGTTCGTTACGCATTATGATAATATGTTCTCACATCTGTAATTATTGCGATCACAGACAACATTTCGTGCTGATACACGCAGGTAGCTTATCAGTAATTTGAATGACTCATTTCTTTGCGTTTGGCATTTGTGCTTTCCATAAAGTATGAACTAATGGTCACTAAGAACTGTCAATACTTTCGTTATTATTTAAGTAAGAACCGCTTATTTCAAATAACTGATAACCGCGACTTCATCTGCGTTGTTCGATAACTTAACAATACATCTTATGTACACAAAAAAAACACAACCACAACACCGCTTGCCCCACTTCTCTACGGTAAAAAAACACATCGTTGAACGCGTAGTGCTCTAAATAATCGTAAGTTATTCAAAACTAGCGTGCCCCGTGGACATTGATCTGCTAATAAAATAGAATCCTATAATCAAACCGCAGCGACATCTACCGGGTAAAATTGTGAATCCACACCATTTATGAACCAACCTGATTTCATACAATAAAATCATCAAAATCTGTCCACACATCTAGAAGGAGTTCAGTCACACACACGTACAGAAAAATTATATTATATTAGAGATGAGGATATCGTGGTAATTCTTCTTTTGGATACGGTATAATTTGAGAGTATTCTAGTCAGCAATTTTTGCGTGATATGACCACAAGACACGTATCATTTTCTTTAAATTGGAGAGTTGAGGTGGTGAATAACATTTTATGAAATTTTAAGTACTTATACACGTTGAGACCCCTGTAGTTAGGGAATTAGAAATGAGACTGCTGCTTTTTGACCACTATATATGCACATATATATTATATCCTATATGTTATACCGGTGTCCTACTCATACGAAATTTGGTCAAAATCCGTCAAGTAGTTTTTGCGTGATACCCGTACAAACGACAGAGAGACAGACAAATAATCTAAAAACGATAGAATTGTGTTCTGTCATTGATTCTCAGAACCCCCAGAGTATTGTTTCTTAAATATATTTAATGTACAGATTTCGTCTCGTTATCCTTTTATTATATGTATACTAGATATTGATTATGTATTCTGAATGTACAACTCTACCGTTCTCTATGGTAAATATTAACGTGAAATCGATACTAAGGTGAAAAACACTTTATCTCTGAAAGTAAATATATTAGACCAGATATTCGTACGTCAACATTAATGACTTTGCCGAACGTTTTATTGATAATCACCTACCTATTATCTACAAGTGCTGAAGTAAATAAAACCGTGACTGCGGAATTATTAATATCGGTACCTATTATTTGTCGTTCGTCGTATGTATATATTAGAATTCTGTACTGAACAATACTGTTTTTCAGGATGAAGAGTAATTCTTTCTCTGTATGCATAATTTCATAATGATGGGTCCAGTAGTTAAAGCGTGAAATTGTAACGAACAAACAGACTTTCGGATTATGATATAAACAAGAATGTTGGCTGCAAGTGTATGGTATTACACCGTTCATATTTGTATAAACCAGTCGTCATCTAAATTCTTCCCATTAAATTGAAAATCAAAGAATCAAAACACACTTTATTCAATTTAGGCCCTAAGAAGGCGCTTGTGAACGTCAAAATTACCACCGGTTCGGAAAATCAAAACCGGTCACCGAGAACCAGCGGCAAAAAACTCGATCGGGCTTATCTTTTTAACATATGTAAATGTATATTTAAAATACACAACACGTTACAATCGTTTTTAGCGGAAGCACAGAGAGGAGTCGATTCCAGATATCACCATCGTTCATGTACTGATCTACTCTATAATAGCCCTTTCACAGCAAAACCCGCTTGACATAACGCTAGTAAATAATAATCACTCACACTTTATAAAAATATCACCTCTTTGTAAATTCTTAACACTTTATACTATAACTTGTCTATGACAAGAAAAAGATGCCAAGGAAACATAAGGTTGGCTATTGTTCTTGGTATTGAAATTTCTATCATTTTTACTAATTTAATAGTTTTATGATGTGAAAAATGAAATGAATAACAGAATATAGTGAATAATTATATGAGATGGTTAATTAATTGTAAGTAGGTTGTTATAATGATAATAATAAAATATGCATTATGTTATCAGATGTTAAATGCCTGCTAAAGTAATTCTATTGTCAAACTTATTCGGCCGTTGTACTGCCATGAGTTTGCAAGGGTTTGCGCGAAACATAGTAATTACAAAATAAAGTAAAAGTATAATAGTATTATAGGAATTTAAAATTAGGATTTATTTATTATTAGCTGTTACCCGCAGCTCCGCATGCGTTTTTTGTAATTGTATTAAAGGAATTTAAAATTGCAATAAGAGGTAGAATTTTAGAAATACCCTATTAAAAATATTTGTTTGTACGACACTCACGCCACCTACTGTAACATGTAACGTTTATATTAATTAAATAAATAAATACTAGCAGTGTGTAGTATAGATGTCGGCATCAATAACATATTTGGAACTTTAATCCACCATATGACCGCTCAGTGTTCACTTACAATATATAATAATTAAATTAAATTTTCAAGCTATACAATATCTCTCAAAACTATTATTATATAGATATAATATGTCCATATTGTCAATATAATTAAGTTCTTGCGACCATACAAGAAGTAACCGTTTTGTCCGTTTCGTAAAAAAATGTATTATGGATATCTCAAGGTAATAATTTCTGATCTGGTATCTTATTAGAAAGACAACTTCTATCTTCGAAATTACTGTTAATTATAATGTTGACTTGTGAATAATGAGTTGATATTTATTTTTTTAATTAAACTATAAAAAGGGTTGAAGTCTTAAAATTTTGCATTGATATAAATCAAGATGTAAAACTCTGTATCTACCTGTAAAGAGTTTGCAATAGTACTATAGTATAAAAATATTAAAGCAATGCATGTAACTGAAAATGTTTCGGAACAAGTTCGGTCTCTTTTAATTATAATATATAAATAACCAAATGCTTTGTGAAATATGTGTACCAATATCTAGCGCATACTTATTAAATATTATTTTCATAAATGTAGATACCTGAAGTGTATGCTAAATCTACGATTCTTCTTATCCAAAAGAACAGAGAAATAAAATTTTATCAGATTTAGTGTATCAGTAAAGCGACTATGGCTCAGTTAAAAGCGTGTTCGGACATAGCGTCGAAAGACGTAAGTTTGAATCCTAGAACTTAGTCGGTGTTTTCGATGAAAGAAAACATCATGATGAAATCATAGCATGCTAGTAGGGTTTTCTCTAAGTTCGCCTGGCTAGCTACCACCCTCAAGTTGAAAATCTGTCGCCAAGCATCTGTTGGTGTGTTCCGGCAGCTGCACTTGAGTTGAGAGCCAAAAACTCTGTAGGTTTAGTGTGACTACCTACTTGGATCACATCATCATTTAACATCAGATGAGATTGCAGTCAAACGCTAACATATACAGTATAAAAAAAAAATTATAATTGTATACTGTACTAGCATTTTTCCATGGTTTCATCTTAGACGATATTGTATTTTGATATAAGGTGTGATTTTGGTCAAACGCTAAAAAAATAAAGCTTACTTTGATTTATTCATCGTAATATTAAATGCAGTATGAAAACAAATGTCATTATTATTGCAGAACGGTTGACCCGAGAATGAAACGAGATGAGTCGATAAGGAGCCTCAGCAAGTACTCCTCGGAGAGGAGGCACAGCGAGCAGCGGCCGGCGCTCGTCTCCGGCTGGAGGAACAACTCGCTTACTATACAAACATTAGCGCAACACTCAGCTTACTTAGCTGAGAGAGCGCTTAACAAGCAAGCGTAAGTGTAGTTTCGAAATAGCAAATTCATTTACCACCCGTAATTTGAACTACTTGCTTCTGCTTGCGGCCTTCACCTATCCCACGCGAACAATATTTGTTTTCCTACAGGAAATGTACCCCATGTCCTTTTCTGTACCCCTGACAACCTATATGCAAAATTTCAGAATCGTCGATGGAGTAGTCAAGGCTTGAAAGCGTAACAAACAGACAAACTCATATTCGCATTAGTTAAAGTACACTCTTCCATAAATTAACTTGTAAAAAAGTTTGTTAAATAGCTAAGCTCTCCTTACTCGCGGGGGATGGGTCCCACAATTATGCCGCAAATACGGAAATCGTGATTTAGGCATTATGCATTGTATAGAAATATAGGGGGATGCAAACATATAAAAAAATTGAAGGGAAAACTATACTTTGCTTAACAAAATTTGTTTGTAAACAATGTTATCCGTCTACTTTCAATCACCTGCGTATGCGCACCACAGCGCACAACGCATAGAGCCTATAAAAATCATACGTTTATTAAAACTTTAATATATAGGTCATCATGATATTTTTTTTGGACCATCATCATCTTCTTACCCTTATCCCACCTAAGTAGGGTCAGCACAACATGTTTTCCTTTTCCACTCTACCCTGTCAGTTGTCATCTGAGTATTTACATCTTTTATGCACATACCATTTTTCACACAATGCATCCATGCCTTCTTCGATCTTCCTCTATTTTTATATTCGTCCACCTTTATACTTAAAACTTTTCTAATTACATGGCTCTCATCTCTCCTTATGATATCCCTAACCAAGCAAACCAATTACTCCTCAACTTCTCTTTAGATAGGAATTTAAAAAAAAAGTTGAATCTAATCTATCCAGTAGCTTTTGCATGATACGCGCACATTCACACACGTTTATAATTTTATATACGTAGATTAATGATATATATGTAACACCTTATTCATATGCAATGTCGCCAAAAACGTCATACCAATCCATTCATTCGACCACGAGACGCTTAGACTATTCTGTTATACGTCAATAGGCGAGATGCCAGAGTTCCTCTCAAACACTACATGAATTCTATTGTATAAGGAAGTGTTAAAGTATTATTTAAGGGGGATTTAGTTATTGAACTGAAACTTATTATGGGAGGGATTTGCAATTCTAATCGACAACCTTTTTGTGTAACAAAAAGAAGTGGGGGTGAACACTGTGTCGGGTTGATCGTTGAAAACACTGGTTCTCTTCCGAGAAGTTAAGCAACGTTGGGCGCGGTCAATATTTTGATGGGTAATCGCCTGAGAACACCGCGGGACGTTGCACTTTTTGTTATACTTTTAAATTAAAATGTTTCCCTGTAATACAACAATTTCACTTCTATGGTGTGTTTTTACAACACACCCTGTTTTTTTTTGCTCGCCCCTCACCCTTCTCTGCAGACGTGAGCATTCACTCCTCCTCGCTCCTATGCTAAATTTTGTTAAATAAGTGTCGACATAATGTATATAAGGTCTTGCAAGATTTTTGGCGAGTTTAAAAAAGACAATTTAGAAGTAAGTAGATAGAAGTCATAGTGATCGAGTCGTTTGAATAAATGATTGAATATTTTATTGAACTTTTGAGTTTGCACACTGGCGAGTTTTATGCAACAAGGCATTTTCTTCCAGCTAACCAGCTGTATTGGTTTTCAAACATGATATTTATAGTAGGCAGTGTAAAAACAAAAGAAAAATGAATAAAGTAAAAAAATATAATAATAAAATGAACTTTAGAGGTAAATATAACGAAAACTACATAAGTAGTCAATTGAATAGATAAAATTAATATATATACTTACACATATAGACATACAAACTTACTTAAATATATAATAGTGAAGGGTGGAACATCAATCCGATCAACTAATGAACATGCAGTGATCAACTTAAGGTATCTATATAGATAGTTGGATATCCAACTAAACAAAATAATTGATATTTCCAGTCTACATACGTTTGTCTTTAATGGTAATCCATTAAAGATAACCATATAACATGGTTACGATAGGTGCCGCTATTTTTGACTTTGTTTTTTATTTTACAATACACTAAGAAAGGTAATCATTTGCTAAATCTCATCAACTTTTAATGTAAATAAAAAATGAAATTAAGCGCGCCGTCTATAGTAAATTGTAGAACAACTGTCGTCAGATAAATTGGTATATTGTATTTCCTTTACAGGGAAGAAGAGAGGCTACAAGAGCAACCCGTCTCATGGTTTAAATTAGTGAGTATTCACCTATGTCACAGCATCTATAGTTCTGTCTGTCATAAAATAAAAAGCAGGTGTAGAATGCAGTTCACAAGCGGTTGAAGTGAAACCTTCAAAAGCTAATGAAATATTCATATACACGTAAACAATACACCACACTTGTTACGACGCCTTTTCCCAAAGCTTCGTTATACCCAATTAAATGCACTAAGACACGTACAACCCGGGACTAGAACAAGTATTAGGTCACTATCTATATACAATACTCAAAGAAGACACCGCTAATATAAGAAACACTGTATAATGTATTCTATTTTATTCTCTCGGAATGTGTTTTCGTATATAGCTATAGGTTATTTAGAAAACAACGTTTTTTTTTTTTAAATTGATTATAAAATATTGTATACAACATAAATTTATAAAAGTGAAGTTTTAGTTTAGTATGTATAGGAGAAGATATAGATAATTTGTCATTGTTCTAGTTTTGTAATAAATCCGATATTTTTTTAAAACGTATTCTGCCAACACCACTGTTGATCAGTACATCTTGAGGTCTATGTTCGTTTGTATGGAGCTTAGACCATTATGATTTTGTACAATCCAGGGGTAAAAATTACAAGAATACAGTAGGAATTCGAAGTTTTCGTTCTATATGTGCACGTATAATAATAGCTCGCATCAGCGGCATAGAGATTTACAGAATATTTAACTCAAAATAATGTGTCATGTAATTTTTTTTAAAGAATATGCTTTCGTATGCTATTTATTCACTGATGTATCTTTCAACAGTTGAGATTCGCGAAAGTATGGGAGCTGCTTTTGCTTGTCGTTGGGGTTATAATGGCCTCTTTGAACGGCCTATTCGTGCCGATAGGCGTGATAATATACGGCGAATTCACATCGCTGCTCATCGATCGGACCGTCATGACTGGCACATCTGGAGAAACCCTCACGATGTCACTCTTCGGAGGAGGCAGAGTGCTGTAAGTATTTTAAGTGACTTTCAAAAACAGAAGGTTAATAATGCGGTTGTATTTTTTCGAAGTGAAACTTGTTATGGGAGGGCTTTGAAATTCTGATTCACAACCTTTTCTGTTTAACGAAAAGGGATGAAGAAAACACTGTGTCGTGTAATGTGTTGAAAATACCGGTTCTCGTCCTGTCACCGAAGTTAAGCAATGTCGGGCCCAGTCAGTTTTTGGACGGTTGACCGCCTGGGAACACCGCATGACTTTGGCTTTTTGTTTTGTTATACTTTTTACAAAGAATTTTTCATTTCGTTCGTATGTTCATAAGTACACACACACTTAAAAAAAATATTACGTTAGAGCTAAGTCATTTCTACAACGATTTGGAAACTTCTTTTCTTATTCAGGAAGGGGTATTTTCAAGGCGGTCTCATTTTAATTTCATTATTACACCAGGGAACTTCTCAAAATCGAAAAGAAAATATATAGTGATTAAGATATTGATAGGTTTATGACAATCTAAGACTTACCTAACTTTGGTTAAAATTGTTCCGGTGGTATGTATAGAATAGATTATTTTGAAGTTGGTTTTATTATTTGTTAAAATTTTCTTATTTGTATATAGTACGATAATGGCATACAAGCAAACAAGCGTTCTAAACATGTAATGTTAGACCGTAACCTAATCTTTAGCAACAATATAAATTACATATGCGTTGCCAATCTTTAGAAATCTTTTGACGACTCTCCTTTGAAACCAGACTCTCCACTACCATTTAGGTTCTAAGGTTAGTTACTGTCCTCAAGCCGCAAATGTATCGCTAACGTAGTGGCTTCCAATTGCCGTAATAAAGAGACAGTCCTTTTTCGATTTACCACTATCAGGGACATCGTTACTTTGTCTCTATTGTACGTATGTCTAAATGTTAAAATACAAACAATAATAGTGAAAGACAAGCTATAATCGCCATTTGGTCTAAAAAATTTACATCAATATCAGCACTCCATCAATTATTGTAATGGTTTTTTTCTACTCTGATTTCCATTTTAACTTCTGATTTCCACTTCGCTCGCATTATTAAAGGCGAAATTCCACGGGAACTATTCTTCTTTAGATGGAATTTATGAGCACGTCTATACTTTCTCGACAGTACGAATGCGAGCCGTGAGGAAAATAGAGCAGCGCTAATAGAAGACTCACAAGCTTTCGGCATCGGTTGTACGGTGTTCTCTTTGGCGCAGTTCATTGTAGGAGCTATAAGCGTCGACCTCTTCAACTATACAGCCCTCAGGCAGGTTTGTGATCTTGTTAAAGTGGTTAAGTGGAAAAATGATTGAAGCAGAATTTTGTAGTTACATTTGGAGTATGCAATCTCGAGGACATAGAATATTGGATCTATTTAACTGATGTATAACCACGCGATCATCTAGATCAGGGCTGTCCAAACTACATGGGACCCAGGGCCAACAAAAATGACTCAATACATTGGGGGGCCGCAAAATATTTATAAAAATAAAATACAAGTATAATAAGTATCATTATTTTATTATCTACTTTTTCATTAATTTGTCTTTTACAATTCTGTCAACATCAACCTCAATATTAGTAGTAACTAGACGCAGTGCATGTTTAAGTGAAGTATCTGTCAATGAAGACCTGTATTTAGATTTTATAAACTTCATTGTTGAATATGCACTTTCACAGAGGTAGGTATTAATTCGTCGCAAGTAATTTCGTCGCAAGAAAAATAATTTACTCATTTAATGTATTTAAACAAAGAAGATAAAAAAGATTCTGCGGGCCGCAATAATTCATGCTGCGGGCCGTGGTTTGGACAGCCCTGATCTAGATCTTAAATCACTACAACCTATGGGCTCCCGTCTGAAACAAGATCACAGTCCAATCTTTCTTAAGAATATATTAATTAGTCTCAAGATCATAACGTTTCAGTGAGAATATTATTGTTTTGTGGGAAAACTGTTACATGATCACGTAGATTTACTAAGCAATCTATCACCTGTTGGAATTATTGTGTTGTACCAAATTTGCAGATGTAAGAATGGTTTACTAATGTTATAAATGTTAGCCGTAAGATAGCTGAGCAAAATAAAGAGTTAAACCATTTTAATAGAATTATGGTGACAAAAATTATAATAGCTCAGTGGTTAGTTTATTAGGTAACCGTGTGGATTTGTGTAGTTTTGAATGCTTGCGAATTAGTCAGATCCAGATCTTTCGGTGAAGGAAAACGTCATGATCAAACCATAGCATGATGGTAGGGCTGTTTCTTAGCCCACCTAGCTAGCTACCACCCTCAAGTTGAAAATCTACCCGGCTGCTGCACTTGGGAAACAGTCCCTCTCTAGATTTAGCATACTTACCATCTTAGGCCACATGGTCATTCAACCACACGTGAAATGGTGGTAAAACACTAAAATCTACTAAGGAAAACAAAACAGTAAGTGGAAAGTATCATTGCTATAGAAAAAGAACCGCTGAAAAGATAAAGGCAAAACACACGAGGCATAATGCTGATATTATACCGATTCTTATAACTACACATATAATTATAACTACCTTTCCAGATCGACAGAGTGAAAACACATTTTCTACGCGCAGTCTTACGCCAAGATATAACTTGGTACGATCTGAACACGACCATGAACTTCGCCACAAAAGTATCAGAGTAAGTTCTATTACAATAATTTAAAATGCACCCTACCACCCTCTTCTCGTTTCCACATAAATATATATTATCTGTGAAACACTAGTTTTACAATAGAACTGCTATGTATGGATAATGCTTAGAATAAATCCTGAGCAAGCAAAAACAAAATTATATAAAAGCAATTGTTCTGTAAAAAAAAAATCAGTTATTGTAAATCTCTTACCGTGACCACACACCTTTGTATTCTAGTAATTAAAAGTATGCGTGAGAGAAGTCTTGCCTTCTTTTTAAAACAACCCACAGACAGTCATCCTTACAGAAGGAAGCAATTCAATAACCCGGCTTGCGTATTTTATGGTTTTCTATAATCTTTTAAAACAGAGATTCCCAAAGGGGTCGATATCGATTTCTCAGGGTTCGCCATAAACTAAAACTGATTTTGGGGTCTTCGAGGTCTAAAGATGAACCCCTATTAATTAATACAAGTTGTTATTTAAAACTTTCAAGATACTGTATAAGTTGTATTACGTGTACCAAGTTGTTATAAGAATGACTAATAGTATGTTGGGAAGTATCGTTACTGTACTTAAAAAAAAAGATGTCTAATTGGCTATGCTATCAGAAACAATAATTTCTATCGATTTTCTTGGTGTTTTTTTGCTTTGCTTTGGGTAATCTAAAACGGAATAAAGGCATCTTTCTTTGTGCAGCATTTGTCTACTTTTTTCAGTGATTTAGAAAAATACCGCGAAGGCATCGGCGAGAAGATGCCCATGTTGATTTATTTGGTGATGTCATTCGTGACTGCCGTGATCATATCCTTCGCTTACGGTTGGGAGTTGACCCTAGTCATTTTGTCGTGTACACCGATAGTTATAGCAACAACCGCAATCGTTGCTAAGGTGAGATTTTAGTAACTCTTAGACTCAATTTTGAAGTAGGTTATAGAAAAAATTGATGTATATACATAAGCGAAGATTTTTCGCCCCTTTTTTATACTTTATAGGCTTCTGACCACAATTTCATCCGATGTCAAATGGCGATGTGGTCTAAGATGGTAAACATGCTAAACCTGGAGAGACTTGATCTCAAGTGTAGCCGCCGGAACACAACTCCATGTACTTGGTGACAGATTTCCTACTTGAGGGTGGTAGGTAGTCAGGCTTAAAAAAGTCCCACCACCATGATATGGTTTCATTACGATGTTTAACTTCACCGAAAATTCCGATTCAGCTGCAAGGATTCATACCTACGTCATTCGATGTGGTGTCCGAACACACTATCAACTGACCCATCATCGATTGAAAGCCCTGCACTCTAATTAAATTCTGATGATGCAGAAGATATAGAAAATTATGTAGAAGAACACACAAAGGCAACTTAGACGTGAAAAGAAGTGAAGGAATTGACAGAAGTGGATATAATGTTTTAAAATTATAATACACACTAATTGTCATCAATTTCATAAAATCTTATTTATTGTAGGTCCAATCATCTCTTACGACGCAAGAGTTAAAAGCGTACAGTATAGCCGGAGTGGTCGCTGAGGAAGTACTATCTGCTATACGCACTGTCGTCGCTTTCGGAGGCGAAGAGAAAGAAATTAACAGGTGAGACTACTTTATTTTAACCTAACTCCTTCAGGTCTTAACTATCATTAGCACATTTTCAGACTATTAACCATCTTGGACAAGATTCGCCATAAGAAGTAGTCATTAATGAAAAACTGATATTTTTATATGGCTTCCTATTATAACTCGAATCTTCAATATATGAAGGTCAAAGGACTATCCATAATGATGCGACTATAGTTACTACCTCGATAATAGCTACCATCTTCAAGTTGAAAACAAGTCAAGTGGTCAACAAATACCTATAAGTGGAAACGGTATGGACTTAAAAGAAAGAGTTATTTTTAAAATCATAAATAAATATCAAGTTATATTGTGATAAAATGGTATAGTTGTAGGACAATAATAACGTTGCTTGATTCTTAAACATCATCGTCAGCTTATATTATTCCATTAATGGACACAGACTGCACTTAAGACTCATTATAAGAATAAGTTCTCAGTCCTTCAGAACTTTTCCCACAAGTCTTCGTAAGAGAATCGTCTACTTGCCTCATAACAAAATATATACTTTTCAGGTATAGCGTTCGTTTGGAACCCGCGAAAAAAACGGGTGCACGCAAAGGGATATTCTCAGGACTTGGCAGTGGAATTATGTGGCTCATAATATACGCGACCTACGCTCTGGCTTTCTGGTACGGAGTTGGTCTAATCCTTGATAGCAGACACGAGGAGAAGCCGGTTTATTCTGCTGCTGTTCTAATGATTGTGAGCCGTTAGCCCTTTATTCTTGTTTCTAAAATGATTATCTTCTATAAGTGTTATTTACTTGTTCTAGAGTGTGCGTAAATCGATGTTACATATGCTCTCAAGTCTATTAACAACAAAAGTTTATTTGTAATTTTGCTTGTTGTGATCTTTGGGAGCAGCTGATATCTAGCTCTTGACATGTTTTCACTGAATGAATGGATTGACGAATGGTCTACTTAATAAGTATCTACTTTGTGAATACTAACTTAATTAAGATCCAAATTTGTGACATTCTTGACTTAATTATTGGCGTTATGTTTACCGAAGACAAAGTGGCCTTCGTTTTTGGGAATATCGTTACTTATTTATTTATGGACTCTATAATGAACATTGATTTCAACAGTTTCCTCCGTGAAGGATTTCATTAATTTCAATATAGTTTTTCTTTACTTTGTTACTTTACTCATTTAATATTACTAAGCACTTATAGCTGGCACTCGCAGCCAACGTAATGGACAAAAGTCTAAGGTCATTAATAATAGAAAATAATGAATAAAAGGTAAAAGAAAACGAAATTTCGACTGTGCTTTCAACCCAGAGTGAAGTCCTATCATCCTGCTTGTTTATCGGATACACACCGAGTGATCCCGGAAAGCAACACGTCGAGGCTTGCTAGCAAAGTGATTGTTACACAATATGTATGATGGTTGCATTCTAATCTGGTACGTTTAATGTATCCCACAATCCACAGCCTGTTAAAAAAACATGGTCCAATCATTAACATAGAACTAGAAGATGCAAGTTCATCACTATAGCTGCTGCTGATCGTTTGCATTTCGTGAACAGGTATTCTTCAGTGTCCTCCAGGGTGCCCAGAATGTTGGTCTGACAGCACCTCACATGGAAGCAATAGCCAATGCAAGGGCATCCGGTGCTGCGATATTCGCAGTTATAGACCGATATCCAGTGATTGATAGTCTCTCGACGGAGGGCACGAGGCCAGATCTTTCTGGAGATTTGGAACTTAAAGATGTGTTCTTTAAGTACCCGGCAAGGGATGATGTGCAGGTAGACATTGCTATTATTTAGATTTTTGCCAATTAGTCCTGTAACGTAACGTCAGTTGAGAACTGCCATTTCTATTAATGAACGAACACATGTTATTGTTGAAAAGAAATCCTAATGGAACTCGACAATAGAAGAGTTTATGCTAATGGAAAAATTTTCGTAGTCAATTACAATGAGCTTAGTGTTTCGGGGAAATAAAAAGTCGAATTTTACGAAGTTACAACAAAATTTTCTAGTGCTCACCAGTCTAACTATACCCCTAAAGTAGGCAATTTTTTTGTCAAAGACCTATCGTTTTGTTTTTATAATCTGTAGAATTTACCGTTTCACTACAAATCATCTTATATTAAATGACAATGTGATCAAAGGTGGCTGAGTGATTTTGCATTGTTAAAGTGAAACTTTTATCATCGCATCAAAATTTTCCGTCCATCTATCGCATGTCGCATTACAGCCGGCTGCGGAGCAAGGGTAAATGAAAGGCTCTCAGTAGAGTAGCCAACGCCAATATGGCAGCGTTTGTGGCTCAATTCAAAATGATTCAATGCTTTTAATAAATGTTATGTTCACTTTTTAAAAAGATAAAAAAATAATAATTCTGTCCTAAATCGAATAATTTCTCGAAATTTTTACATAAATGCCCACTACCCGAAAAATTTCACTTGCATCGTGGTTTCATAAAACCCCACAATTTTTTTTTGGAGCATTGTTTTAAGGGGCTAAAAGGAATAAATTTCATAATAAATCATTTACTGCAATTCAAGTATTGATTACAGCGAATGATAAAACCTACAAACCCGGTGTGAGAAATATAATGGGGCTTAAGGATCGGAGTTTTACGCTATATGATATAGAACTCTCCATTGCATCGTTTTAAGGTCCTGAACGGAATAAACTTGAAGATAAACCGGAACGAGACGGTAGCACTCGTAGGATCGAGCGGTTGCGGCAAGTCGACAGTGCTGCAGCTACTGCAGCGGATGTACGATCCGGATCAAGGGGAAGTTAAAGCGAACGGGCATAACATCAAGACTATCAACGTGAGGCATTACAGGAACCATATAGCCGTTGTCGGCCAGGAACCTGTTCTCTTCGCTGGCACCATTAAGGAGAATATTCGGTGAGTTTGTCACAAAATCACGATTAACATCATTTAAGGGTTTTATCACGTTAATCATATCAAATAAGTGATAATATTTGTTTAGTTCTAAACATAGAAGAAGATTGACACATTTGGTTGGATGTGGTTACTATACCATGTCTCTCCATTGCGTAGGTTCGGTTGACGAGAAGGGGGCGACTGGCCCAATTATTAGGACGACGCCCGGCGGATACCTTCTGTTGGGCTGGCCTGTGGGGTGGCCTGTTGGGCTGGCCTGTTGGGCTGGCCTCTGGGGCGGCATGGTAATATCACTGCACGATCCCATGCCGCCTCAACCAAGCGGCGATCAGTACACCGTGGGGTTTTAGTGAGTAAGAGTCGCCACTCTCCCCCCCGGGAGGGTGGTGTGTCCATGATGGATTTCCCCACGTTAATAAAAAAAAAGACTAATAGACCCATCCATCATTGTTATGCTTCCACACCTTAACTACATAACCAATTTTTATGTAATTTTGTTTACATGTTACCAGGAATAGAATAGGATATAGTGTACATAAAAATAAAGTACTGTTTCCGAGGGATAGGGTCATATCTACATCAAAACGATTGAAACCGTGCTAGTCTTAAATATTCTTAAGAAAAATTCACAACTAGTAATTCTTAAAACATACATATAATATAAACATACCACAGAAACAATCTATATATTAAATACAAATAACTATGAAGGCAGTAGTATAAGAAAAGTAAATAGGGAATAATCAATACTCCGCTATGTGTGAGCGGTTTGTAGGTAGCTGAGTATTGGTTGCTGCGTGCACACTCATTGTGAATGATCCCGTGTGCTGTTATTCTACGCAAAGCAGTCGTTAGGTACGGACGTACCGGGTCTACTCACCGCATGTCCTTTTTAGGGTGACGTCGAATACTTTCTATTTCTGTGTGTAAATTCTCTAATGTCTGTAAATTACAACAACAATTGTAACTTCATTGTATTTTATATATTTTAGCGTTTGATTACAGTCATACCTGATGTTATATGACGATTTGGTCTAAGATGATAAACACGCTATATGTAGAGTGGAACTGGATCTCATATGCAGCTGGTGGCTTCCGGTCAAACATTAAAACCTATAAATTAGAGAAAAAAACATTTACAGATGATTTGGTCATTATTCCTTTCCAGTATGAGCAACCCGTCCTGTACAGACGAAGAAATTATTGTGGCCGCAAAACAGGCATATTGTCACGACTTCATAAGGAAATTACCAGGCGTAAGTAAATGGGAAAGGCATTTTATTTAAGAGTACCTTAATCTGTGCAATGATTAACTGTAGGTGCATCAATACTACAGATAATTTGTAGCAAAGTAACAGTGCTTCAAACTATTGTGAAGAAGCGTAGGCAATAGTCACAAAGAATTGCAACTTGTTATGATTGATCATAAAGAAGTTGTTCTTAGCCATAGATTAAAGCTATCACATAAAATCACGTAAACTGCACGTCTTACTACTTTGGAACATAAAATTAAATTGATAAATAATGATAAAATAATACAAAAATAGAATTTTTTTGGCTGCAACGCTTGCAGTCTTATGCTGAGACAAAGAGCCATTTCACTCCATGTGATACTTATTTATTACACCTCTGTTGTATCATTTTATGTATATGTTTCTTAACATATATTACGTGTATATCAAATAAATATTTCTTATTCTCTTTCTTTCAATTAGCATTTATTTTTATCAAACCATACAGCCTTTTTATTGTTGTTAAATTGTACACTGTTAAAACGTAGAGAGTCGCGAGCGATTGCTAAACGTGGATCGAACAATCTTTCATTCCAATGTTGGTAGGGTTAAAATTTCTGTGGGTAAATTTTAAAACAAATTATTAAATAATACATTATCTGATGCAGGGTTACGACACTTTGATAGGGGAACGGGGTGCCCAATTATCTGGTGGACAGAAACAACGCATTGCGATCGCTCGTGCGCTGGTGAGACGACCAAAAATCTTACTGTTAGACGAGGCAACATCTGCTTTGGACTCGCATAGTGAGGCAAAGGTGCAAAGGGCACTGGATGCAGCAGCACACGGACGAACCACCATCATGGTGAGCCACAGGTACCTATTGTGATTGTTCGGGAAAATGTTATTCCTATAAATTTTCCATCGCCAATAACGAGGATAAAGGGTCTTATAAGTTCCTAAATGTTCTATAGGTCGATCTGTTCATTCTTCATCCTGTTTCCATCTAATATCAAGTGTCTCTTGCATTACTAAATCTTATTCTTTAGCCTTTATCCACTTCATGTTGAATTAGTCTTCTTTCGTTGCGTTTTTCTAAGGCAGTCCTTATCCAATCCAAATCCTTCTGTCACCTTTATTAGATCAGTCTCTCGCCTCAATGGCGGTAACTAGTTCTTGATCTCCAGTATTGCTTGGCCCCTGTTACTATAATTCCTACGGTAAATGTGGCCCATTTACTTGTATTCCTTTTAAACTACGATCATGTCAATTTCGGAGTGTTTGATCTGTCTTCATATTTGCGTGTTTTATATCCTGTTTCGAAGACAAACCCCTAAGATAACTCACTTGATAGCTCTCTGATTGACTTGGTGGGTCTCTCTCTTTCCCGAATCTCACTACGTCTCGTCCCTATGTACTAGCACGGGGAGGGTACGTTATACAAATGCTTGGCGATATGTTACTATGTTGTCTCTATATGCTAGTTTGTACGTTGTACTATTATTTTGAAAGGCGTGCGTACTGTTTTAATTTTTTTACATTCATTCTCTGCCACGAGACTCGTGTTTTATTAACACTCACATATGGTCCACGTGCTAAAATAAAACTTAGACTATACATGTATTGTGGACGATACTGAGATCGAATTTTCATCTCAAGCTTCATGCTCTATACTTTAGATAACTATGAGAAATACTATTTTATAGCCTGGTGTTGGTCCAAAATTGTATATTTTACATCGTAAAAAATGACATCATTGGAATTATCATAGCAATTATTATTAATTTTTTTTATACTTTATAGGTAAACGTTTTGACCACAATCTCATCTGATATTAAATGATGATGTGGTCTAAGATGGTAAGTCACGCTTAACCTAGAGGGAGACTGGCTCTCAAGTGCAGCTGCCGGAACACACCAACAGGTGCTTGGCGACAGATTTTCAACTTTAGAGGGGTAGCTAGCCAGACGGACTTAGAAATAGCCCTACCACCATGCTATAGGTTTCATCACGATGTTTTCCTTCACCGAAAGCTCCGACTCAGCTGCTTGGATTCGAACCTACGTCCTTCGACGCTGTGTCTGAACACATTACCAACTAAGCCATCATCGCTTCGGCATCATATCATTCATAGGAGGATGAACGGATATTTTTTGGGCGCTTAGTTTTAAAAATCATGGACACGAGGGAGGTTTTATTTATCAAATTGATAGTACAAAAATAGAGATATCGAATTTTTTTACAGTTATATCTTGTTCATAATTTACAAGGAATATCAAAAATTTGTTACTAATTACTACATGAATACGGAAATACAGGATAAAGAAATAACAAAGTTTAGGCGTACATTAAATTTGGTAGGACTGTGTTATACAAGATCGTTATTATATTAATGTGTTTCTACCTAGACTCGCTACAGTACTCAACGCGAATCGTATCATTTTCATCGACAAAGGTGAAGTAATCGAAGAGGGTACACACGAGGAACTGCATCGCCCTTAAAGGCAGATATTACCATCTAGTATTGGAGAATGAACCTACGATGACACCGGGAAACGTTTCCAACATTGACGGTCATAAGCGTGAGTGTTAGATATTTAAACTTGCTTGACTTGACGAATACTGGTCATTTTGTTACGCATAATAATAAATCTACACTTCTATCCAAGTCCCAAAAAGGAGTCCAAATTCTACAATAGTTAAATTAATTGACCAAAAAAATGCAATAGCAAACCTAATTGTGCAGAAATTAAATAAAAGACAAATATCACTTTCCTTTTCGTCTTTAAAATCTGATAAAAGCCATGTTTGCTCCATTTTTTCCTAGTAATCAGGGCATGCTACTGCGTTATGTAGACTACTTAGTTTATGCTATTCCACTTTCCTCATTGTAATCAATCCTAAATAGTGCTACAATATAAAAGATAATACAATTTTAGATCAACGCATTTGATGACCATCATACTTGATGTCAAATAACGATGTAGCCAAAAATGGAAATTCACTAAGCTTAGAATAGATGTTATTCCTTAAAAGCGGGTAACGGAAAATCTTTGTAGATTGTTGGCGATAAATTATCAAAATGCCTTAAAATTAAATAAAAGATAAATATACTAAAACACACCTGTAGACGCTTGGTGACAGATTTTCAATTTGAGGGTAATAGTTGGCCAGGCGGACTTAGAAAAACGCTTACCATCATGCTGATTTCATTACAATGTTTTCCTTCACCGAAACCTTTGGCTCATTCGCTAGGGTTGGAAATTCCGCAACATGATAATTACTGAGCCATCATCGCTTCAGGTGGATCAATTAACTCTTATGGGTTCAAATCCTATAACCATCTTGTACTTTTGGTGCACCAGAATATGGAGGCACCATACATTATACCAAGCATCTACAGGTGTTAACACACCTGTACAAATACAAGGCAAGGCATCTGCACTTGACCGCCAATGTCACTAAATTTAACGTTTTAACCATCTCAGACCACATCCTCATTTAACATCGTGTGAGATTGTCGTCAAACGCTAAAATTTCATCATCATCTTACCTTTATCCAACCTAAGTAGGGTCGGCACAAAATGTTTTCTTTTTCCATTCTCCCCTGTCAGATGTCATCTCAGTATTCACGCCTTTTATACACATATCATTTTTCACACAATTTATCCATGCTTCTTCGGTCTTCCTCTACTCCTATATCCGTCCTCCTTCATACTTAAAACTTTTCTAGTTACATGGCTTTCATCTCTCCTCATGAAATGCCCATACCACGCTAACCTATTACTTCTCAATTTCTCTGTTACTGATGCTATTTTCAAACGTCCTCTTATATACTCATTCTTAATCTAATCGATTTTGGATGAAAAGTGCCCTATGACTTTTTCTGTAAAAAAAAGCAAAAAGGCGGGAAAACTTAACAGACAAACTGATATTTGCATTATAAAATTAGTTAGGTTTACGTATAATACTCACTTTTCTAATATACTCGTAGATGCAAGGGTACGCAGACCGAAGCTAGTGAAATTGGCTTCAGTCGATTCAATAAAGAGCACAACGACTCTAGAAGATTCGACGTCTGAAGACAGCGTGGTGATGGAAGACAAGAAGGAGCACGAGTTCAAGCCGTCGACGTGGCAAATATTGAAGTTATGCGAGCCGGAGAAATGGCTGATGCTGTACGGTATACTGGCAGCGATTTGTGTGGGCTCGTCGTTTCCAATGTTTGCGATTCTTTCGGTGAAACATACGGGGTAAGTGGAAAGATGAAATTACTTTTAAAATAAGATTTAAAATAAAATCGCATTAATTAAAAAAATGTATTTAACTTTAAAAGGTTTCAAATTAATTTCAAAATAAAAATAATATCAAATAAGATACTAAAGAGAAGTAGAATAAACTATTTATCGAATAATAATTTATATTGTAAACATATAAAATGAATACATACAGACAGACAGCCAACCACAAATCTACAAACCCACTTAAAAAAGTTTACCTCGTAAATCACTTTTATTACGAATACTCACAAAAATTATAATTCACCACCATATATAATTTAAAATCACATACAAATACACATGTATAATTATCTATGAATATATTTTTTTTATCTCCACTGATATAAAGCACGTGTTGTAGATTCATATATATTTTAATTATATGAAATATAATAAATATATTGAATATAGTTCGTTATCAGTTCTTATGAAAACTTGACGTACAATTACCAACTAACTTCATGGTGTCGCTATTACGTGTCAGTGTACGCGCGCTTTTAAAAAATTACACTCTCACAATTTTTCCCAATGTCGCCAAAAGAAGTATAACGTTTGACTGATATCCGCACATTAGCAGACGTTCGTCATTTTATTTATACATACATACATATACATATTTAACATATAACGTTATTAATTCATTATAGTTACTGGAGAGTCCGAATGACGATTGGATTCGAAGTGAAACGAATATGATAGCGTTCCTGTTTATGATGGTGGGACTTCTGACTGGAGTCGGGATATTTTTCCAAATATACATCTTCAATTTAACTGGCGTGCGTTTGACAGCTAGACTGAGGTAAATATCATTATCCTAACTAATGTGACACATGCGAATTTTAGTTGGTTTGTTGTCTTTATAAAGTTTTGTATAAATGACTGGGCCACAGAAAAGGACATAGGGTTACATGCCGAAAAAGGTACTATCCCCGATGGATAAGTCAACAAATTAACATGAGCGTAGCGACTGTCAAAGCTAGTAATCCATACATTGAACATCATAATTCACGCTTTGACAATTTTGAAAGATATGTAAATGTATAGTTCTATACAATAATAACAGAGTTAAATAATAATTTTTAAACTTGTACACATTGTTTTTTAAAAATATCATAATCTTCTAAATGCGGATGTGAGATTATTTGCTTGATACGTTTTAAGTACTGAAGCGATCATCTTGAAATGTATACACTTTGTCAGAGGTGCAGGAATCGACATAGGATGCCTTTAATGCAGAAAAAGAGTTTGTTCACGAGGGATACGTTAGATTTACACAAACTTGAGCGAAAAAGTGGGTAAAGTATATAAATGAAGATAATTAGAAAAGAGATAGAGACGAAAACAGTAAACATATCGCAATCAAAAATTTCAATGGAACCTAAAGAGACCTACTATTTTCCAAGGGTTGCAGCGTTTAGGACGATGTTGGCTCAAGAGATCGGTTGGTTCGATGATCCTAAGAACGGAGTCGGTGCTCTATGTGCGAGGCTCGCAGCTGATGCCGCCGCAGTTCAAGGCGTAAGTTGAAACGCGATTTTATCTTTAACCTGACAGCATAGATCATATTTGCATTATAAAACCACAAGACAAAAATTGTGAAAAATTATTTTCATACATTAACAAAATAGTCCATAAAACCTACTTAAATGGTAATTCCATTTTCTAGACAAATATTGCGCCTAAAGGATCAAAAACTCATTCGTTATAACAAGCAAATTTGATTAGTAGATTGCTTTTATTGTTTGTCTCTTCCTACTTACTCTTCTCCTACTTACTCTTCATTACTATTGTCTCTTTTACTGACACACTTTGGCAAATAATACGCTTCTGCAATATTATTATAATTTTCTCTCCGTAATGAATATTGTATTCTTCATCAAATACGGAAGACACATCAGAATTGTGCAAGTTTTTTAAAAAGGTAGTACAAGAATTCGATGACTATTGACTAAAGACCACGCTTTTTCAAAAAGAACCATTTTAATCCTAATATTGTAGGCAGTTACACTGTGCTGTATAACCGTTCCTTAAAAAAAATATATTTTGCAAGCCACATTCGCTGTTATTCCCGAAAACATACCAGAGTTTTGCCCGAGGACATCATCATAATCATGAAATTGGTGAATTTTTATTATCTCCCCCAACATCTTCAAAAGATATTTCCATATGTCTTTATTTTCTTTTCTTCTTTATAGAGAATGTTATTTTTGGGAATAACGGCGAATGTGGCTAAAAAACTCATTTTTTTAAAGGAACAATTACACAACGCACATTGTAATTGTCTGAAATTTTTAGGGTTGTTGTGTTACCATTAGAATTGGAACGCTTTCTTTCTTTTTGAATGCTTCTATACTTTTTAACAAATTATGCCATCATGATTTATGTTGTACATTTAACAAAAAAACAGAATAGAATAGAAGTTGGTAGCGTTATTACATTTATAGCTGGTGTTAAATGGCGTTGCAATCCAAGATGATAAACACGTTAAACCTAAAGAAGGCCTGGTTGTCAAGCTGGCGGAATACATCTATAGATGATATGCCAATAGTTATAAACTTGAGGGTGATGACTAGCCACCTAATACGAACCCTACCACAATGTTCTCCTTCACTTTAAATACATTTCGGACCACAACCTAACAAATTTGTATTACTATTAATGTTTGACAGGCGACAGGGACACGAATAGGTGCGCTAATGCAAGCTTCAGCGACTATAGTGATCGGCATCGCGCTGTCTATGTACTTCACATGGCAGATGACCCTAGTCTCGCTGGTGTCGGTGCCCATGGTCATCGGTGCGGTGGTACTGGAGGGTCGTGTACTCTCGTCGGGTCTGACGCTGGTTCGCGAAGGCGTCGGACAGAGCTACCACCATTGCGACGGAGGCCATCACCAACATTCGCACTGTTTCAGCTTTCTGTTAGTACTACAATCCAGGCCAATATTTTCTCTATGAATATATGCCCAGAACATACATTTTGCTTTATATGTATAACACCAAAACAACTTAATTGTATATAAATGGCAATTTTAGATTCCTATAATAATATTATAACTTTTTTTTAATAAACTATTAACAGTATACGGGCAAGCCAGAACTTAAGGCTATATTCAAAGCGGACAAAAAGATTGGCGAGGACCATCATAAGCTTCCTCGTAACATATTCTTATAATCGCCGATTCGCGACAAAACTGACTTTTGGTTCATACTTGTTATCTACTGATATTTTTGTTTGTTCGTAAGAAATGGCACCACTCTCGAGATAGCCCGCGCTTTCATTTAATCGTTATCTTTGAGTGACATACAATTGTCGGTCCGACATGAAATAAGTTCCGTCAGGTGTCCCAAAATAAATAATTGTCCCCTTCGTCTGCTCGTTACCTAAATTGCTGTCATGTGCTCGCTTTATGGACATTCCATAGTCTCAGTTACGTTGAGCACCTATAGGTGTATTCTAAAAGATGCACTTGAGAGCAAGTTCCTCTTTAGCGCGTTACCGTTTTCGCCCCCTTCGTCACTTAACAGATTTTTTTGTTGATGTAGTAAGAAAAAATACACAAAAAACGACCAGTAGAGCAGGTAGGAGGAAGAGGATATTGATTTCTGAATGCTCAGACAATCTTTTTGCAAGTTTCTAGACTACATAGTTAACATCAGGTGTGTTTGTGACATACTGTTAGCCAATTTTCCTCATCTTTCGACTATCAATAAGCTAGCCTGTTAAGTCTAAATTAGCTGGATTTCTTAAAATTGGTATAGCGTTTTGGACTGGATTACCAATGATTGTATACCGGTCAATAGGATTATAATTGGTGTGTAGGTGGTGAAGAGGGTGTGCTTGAGCGGTACGCAATGGCGGGGTCTGCGACACGAGCGACTGCTCGAAGCAGTCTCCGTTGGAGAGGATGCGTGTTTTCGTTCGGGCAGACCGCTCCCGTCGCGGGTTACGCGCTCGCGCTCTGGTACGGCGGCGTGCTCGTCGCCAACCGGGAGATACATTACAAATCCGTTATCAAGTTAGTTTTTTAAGTCTCCTACTACCACTAAACTCTTCGAATATGGGTATATATGTTCTCTGATGGGCTCTTTAAAAAAGAAAAGAGTGCTTAGTGCATGGGCTATTAAAGAGACGGATGGGAGAAAACTACTCGCCTTTTTTATACTTTATACGTTGGCGCTTGACCACAATATCTCATCTGATGTTAAATGATGATGTGGTCTAAGATGATAGTCACGCTAAGCCTAGAGGAAGACTGGTTATCAAGTGCAGCTTCCAGAACACACTAACAGGTGCTTGAAGACAGATTTCCAACTTGAGGGTGGTAGTTAGCCAAACGTACTTAGAAAAAGCCCTACCACCATGCAAGCTCTACCACCTACCAGAGGAAAAGCACCATTGAAAATAACACCATTCACTAAGAAGTTGAGTAGTAATAGGTTAGTGTGGTACAGGCAAATCATGAGGAGAGCAGAAAGCCATGTCACTAAAAAAGCTTTAAGTATAGAGGTGGATGCATATAAGAGAGAGGAAAACCGGAGAAGGTATGGATGGATTGTATGAAAAATGATGTGTGTATAAAAGGTGTAGATACTGAGATGACATCTGACAGGGGAGAGTGGAAAAGAAAAACAAGTTGTGCCGACCCTACTTAGGTGGGATAAGGGTAAGATGATAAGTAAATTTGGCTGATCAGAGTTAAATTGAAAGTGAAAGATTTAAAAAGATTTTTTTTAGCAAAGCACGACATAATGACTTCACTGTACGTGATAGTAGATAGTCCATAATCCAAAAACAACAGCGACTACGAAGAGATCTACAATGGTGCAAGATTGCATAGGCTTTTCTTAAGTCCGCCTGGCTAGCTACACCGCCGTCAAGTTGAAAACCTATCGCCAAGCACCTGTTGGTGTTTTTCGACAGCACCTACTTAAAAGTCAGTCCTACTCCAGGTTTATCGGATTTACTATCTTACACCACAATGTAATTTAACATCAGAGAACATTGTGGTTAAATGCAAAAACCTATAAAGTATAAAGAAATTAAAACTGGCTTATAAAGCGTGGAGCTTATGACCACGCGAAAGAAGTAAAAACGTCTTTACAAAAAGTACAACATTAAGCGGTGTTTTCAAAACTAGAGCCGACACAATGTTTAACACCCACGACTTGTCGTCACGCAAAAAAGTTGCAGATCAGAATTCCAAAGTCGTCCTATAATAAGTTTCACATAAATGAAAATCTGTAACTAGTCACCATTATTATGTAGGCTTGGAATCCTCTCGGTAGCTAGATAAAAAGTACCGTTTTCCTTATCTTGACAAACTAGAATCACTGTAACAAGTTTTCCTCTATATGAATGGTGATCACGACCCATTCGGTTGCAAATCCAGATCAACCCGTATGATACTTCATCTTTTACTTCTTGATCTACTTAGATCAACCCGATACTTCTTCTTCTACTTCGAAACCGACTACGCCTAAGCATTCCACTATGGCGGATGATACACCTGTTGTACCTCGTATGGATGATATAGATAAAAACTAGTGGACTAGTTCTTAGGTCAGGTCCTGATAATAACTAACTCATAGTTAGCAGAATATTACCAAGTAATGATGATGAAATAAAAAAAACGTTGTGGGAGTCGCGTGGTTTATCCTGCAGAGCGTTAATTCGATGGCCCGTAGATTCAAATACCAGCAACGAATTTTTAGGAATTGGTGTAAATTTACTAATTTCAATTGGTAACACTATCGGGTAACTCCGAAGGAAAACATCGTGAAGAAACCTGTACTTGAGAAATGTTCTCGTAATACCACTGTATGTGGGAAAATACAGAATTGTGGATTACTCAAAATCTGCCATCGCCACCAACAAAATGTTGTAGGCTGGCGTGGTAATTATATCCATACCTTCCTCAGCTAGTCTCTTACAAGCTGATGTAATAAATGATGATGTTCAGGGTATCGGAGGCATTGGTGTTCGGTGCGTGGATGATGGGGCAAGCGCTGGCGTTTGCACCCAACTTCGGTGCTGCCGTGAGCGCCGCCGGTCGTGTGATGACGTTATTGGATCGTAAACCTCTCATTCAGAGCACTCATGCTCCTGGTGTACCCGAAAATTATGTACGTATAAATAACTTTTTCTATGCAAAATATTACAATGACGCTTTCCCTGGCGTCAGAAAGTAATGTTCCTGTATTCCGGTCCAAGCTACACATAAGTTTCTCCCTCAAACTCCCAAGAAGTAAAAACCAACATATACATCTAGGTAATCTGTCTGTAATAGATGTCCGATGCTGTATGTGTCTGATGCTGTCTAAACACAAAATAACTAATAGAAATACATTTCGAATTCAAAAACCTGATCAAAAACGTTGGTTCTATCTTGAAATTAAATCTAATGTGATATATGGAACAGATGACGTTCTATTGGTTTTGTCACTTAAAGAAATGTTACTTAAAAATGTCTACTTAAAAATATTAACATGTTAACACTAGCCGGTCGATTTCTTTCCGTTATCTCCTTTCTCGGTAAGTATGATATTCAAAGTGGGTTCATGCATTTAACAACTTCGTATGCTGGAATTTTTATCTTCATTTGACATAGCGTATCATAATCCTAATATGAATGTCTAAGGAATTAATTGAAAACACCTCAATGCCGGCATACTGTTACTTTTCCTTGCGCTGCTACACGATAAAATTAGATGTAAGGATTCCTCATTGCAAATGTACCATAAAATATCTGTTCGAGTTAACCTCAACTACCTAACCTGAATTATTTTGCCTGGGCCTTCAATAAATACGTTTGGGGCCACTGACCGATCCTAGTGAAACTGTGATGCACAGTACACTCCAATAAAATTATATCTCCAATTGGCATTGTATGTAAAATGAGTGTGGAATCTACAACGTGAGGAAATTAAGAATACCGTCACCGTTGTACACAAACGTGAAAACTCAAACAACGTTATCAAATTCCATTTCAAAATATCACCATTCAGTTTCTAAAATAACGTAATAATACAATTTTTTTAATTTATCATGAGCCACACTTCGCGTCATATAAAACCCAGCACAAGAAATTCGCCTACGTGCGAACTAGCGCAGGCTTATTTTGTAATTTCCTTATCCTTATCTCACCTAAATTGGCGTCGTCAGGATGCGTTTTATTCTTCCATTCTCCCCTGTCAGATGTAATCTCCGTATTCTCACCTTTTATACACATGTCACTTTTCACACAATCCATCCAAACATTTTCGCCCTTCCTCTACTCCTATATTAGTCCACCTTCATACTTAAATCATTTCAAGTCACATGATTTTCACATCTCTTCAGGCCCATACCATGGTAACCTATGACTCCTCAACTTCTCTGTCACTAGTGCTATTTTCAAACTTTCTCTGATATAGTCATTCTTAATCTTATTCATTCTAGTTAAACCACACATTCATCTTAACATTTGCATCTCTGCCACATATACTCTCCGTCCCTTTCGTAGCCCAGCACACAGATCCATACACCATTACAAGCAGACACATTTGTTTTTATTATATTCTTTACTCCGTATATAAGGGCCCACCCATATGGTTTTAATAAGTGTTCGATTCATTATATACCATTATGTAAGGTGGCGAATGGAAAGATCCAGTACAAGAATATAGAGTTCCGATACCCGAGTCGGCGCGAGGTGGAGGTGCTGCGGGGGTTGTCGCTGGTGATTCCGGCGGGTAAGCGTGTGGCGCTTGTCGGACCCAGCGGCTGCGGCAAGTCCACCCTTATACAACTACTGCAGCGGCTTTACGATCCCGATGAAGGAACTGTGGTAAGGACGAACTAATGTTACTTTACAATTCAAAAACAGCAGTGCCTATACACTCTCGTCATCATCCAGCCTTAATAGCACAATCTGGAGTGTAACAGCTTTTGTCATATATTAAATTGTACAGAATTATGGTAGACTAGCTGTTTCCCGCAACTCCGCATGCGTTTTTTTTATAATTGTAAATTACTTCTTATAGGATCAGCTATCTGTTACTGAAAGTTCCGTGAAAAATGGTTCAAACTTTTGGAGATAGTACTGCAAATAAAGCCATGAGTAAAAGCTAGTCCAAAATAAAAAAGTTTGAATTACTTTTTATAACGTCAGCTATCTGTCAGTGAAAGTCCCATGAAAATAGGTCCAATCGTTTTGGAGATAGTATTACAGACGAAGCCAGGGATGACAGCTAGTCTTATATAAAGTAGGCTATGTCACCCGCTGTAATTTTAACTATTCGTCAGTGAAATTTCTGTCAAAATCGGTCCAGGTGTTTCGGATATTACCCGGAACAAACAGACAGACAGACAAAAATATTAAAAATTGTATTTTTGTTATCAGTATTGTGTATACGTTCATATCCAATCAGTAAAAAGTCGTTATTTTGATATTAAATACATACACTTCCTTTTTATTATATGTATAGATGAAGATCAGCAGCACAGTAACACAGCGTCAAAAGTAGCGGAATTATCTTGTCCTTGATCACAAGGATATGTATACTATCGGCTGACGGTGAAGGAAAACATCGTGAGGAAACATGAATCTGAGAAATGTTCTTGTAATACCAACGTATGTGGGAACGATATAGAACTGTGGATTTCTCGGAGTCTGAGATAGCCAAGACGTCGTCGGTTGGCGTGGTGATTGTGTCCATTCCTTGCTTCAGGAAAAGACCCTGCAGTGAGCCTAGAAGAGCCTGAAAGACCTATATGTATAAAATATTTTTCTGTGCTCTAAGGCACAGAATCCTTACTTTATACTATTTCTGCTGTATGATTAATGTGGGTTTGTGCAATAGCCTACAAATATTTACTTAGATATACTGTTTACAAATCCACCACTGCTCATCGGGCTCACCGACAGAAACAATTTTACAAGCGTTTTCTCATGTAAATTAGTGCAATTTTACAAACATTTGTTTATCTAAAGTAGATGTGTCTTCAGTCTATAAATACAAGTGTAAAAACCAATTGTTTTACAAGTGATATCACTTGTACCTTGTAGTTTTGATAAATACATATTTGTAAAAATGCACTGATTTACAAGTGAAAACGCTTATAATATAAGCTTTGTTACATTTGATACACAGGGTATCGATTGAGAATTTCTTGCCGGTTCTTCTCGATGACTTAGTTGTTTCTCATCTTCTTTGGGCCTAAATTGGATGTTTTTGATTTTGTGACAGTATTTAGACGACTACAGTATAACCGGAGACATGCGGCTGAACACACTCCGCCGGAACCTCGGGATCGTGTCCCAGGAGCCGGTGCTGTTCGACCGAACGATCGCCGAGAACATCGCGTACGGCGACAACACGCGTCTCGTCCCCATAGAAGAGATCGTCACCGCTGCCAAGGAAGCGAACGTGCACAGCTTTATAGCCGCTTTACCCTCGGTGAGTTTATCTCAGACATTTTGAAGTGAAACTTCTTATGAAAGGGCTCTGAAATTCTAATCGGCAACCTTTTTGCATGATGAAAAACACTAGGTTGGATAGAGTGTTGAAAACACCGGTTCTCTTCCAGTCATCGAAATTAAGCAACGTCTTGCGCGGTCAGTACTTGAATAGGTGATCGTCTGGGAATACCGCATGACGTTAGCTTATTAATTAAACTGTTTCCGTATAATACAAAAGTTTCACTTATATCGCGTGTTTTTACTACACACCCTGTATCGTTTATGTATGTATGTAAGATGTCAACAAAATAACTTTGAATTTTGAACTTTGAATTTTGAATTTTGAATTTTGAATTTTGTGACGTGCTTATTAATGTGACGTCACATAATTAAACTTTTACTTTGTCAAGGAAGTTTCGTCACACAAATACGGTTTCTTTTTAAAGTGAAATTACATATGGAGATCTTTGAAATTCTTATTGGCAACCTTTTTGTGTGGCGAAATGTGGTGGGGGTGAACACGGTGTTGAGTAGAGTGTTGAAAACACCGATTCTCGTCCGATCACCGAACTTAAGCGACGTCGTGCGCGGTCAGTACTTGGATGGGTGACCGGCTGTGAACACTGTCTCACGTTGGCTTGTTGTTGTATTTGAAAAGTGAGAGTGAGAACAGTCAGAGAAAACATGAACCATGAATAACATAAGTATAAGAATGGTGGTAGGACGCTTTTTAACGCTTACACTAGCTACCATCTTCAAGTTGAGCATCTGGTGGTGTGTTCTAGGAGTTGCACTGAGACCCAGTTCCCCTCTTGGTTTAGCGTGCTTATCGTCTGAAGCCACATCGTTATTTAACATCAGATGAGATTGTGGTCAAACTCTAAAACCTATATAATATTAAAGGGTTACGAGACGCGTATCGGCGCACGCGCTTCCCAGTTATCCGGCGGACAGAAGCAGCGTATCGCGATCGCGCGCGCGCTCGTACGGAACCCGCGTGTGCTCTTACTTGACGAAGCGACCTCGGCGCTGGACACGCACAGTGAAAAGGTATAGGCCATAAGGCCCCCTTACCTCTCTACCAACACCTCTTCCCCCATCTCTATTTCTGGCTACTTAACCCACACGGTGACAAAGTCAACCTCCCGTGTTTTTACCCTCAAGTTTACGTATTCTGAAAATTTCGTAAGTTCATTCCGGGGTTCAAACCTGCGGTCATCGGATTGATATTCACTGGACAAATCACACGATCCCACAACTTTGTTCAATTATTACTAAAGCAGAATTTTTAGTTATTTTTGAACTCCTAGCCCCATATCCCTCCTCTTATCAGCAAAAGTAAGTAAAACTTTTATGTCCAACTTCTTATGCTTACACAAGTAATGGCATAATTTTAACCTCTCGCAAGTTACTTTACGAGTTTTCAAGAAATATAAGTCAACGAAAATTAAATACTATTGACTTAATTACTATTCACACACCAAAAAAAAAAAAACAAATACAACCCCCACTTTCCTATGGAGCCATCGTATTAGTTGAACGTTCCCTAGACCTTTCTAGTGTATTCTAGATTTTCCTTTCGAGTTTTGACCGAAACGGGAAATTTATATTGTTGAATCCTTGTATATAATCATTGAATTTATTACTGTTTGCCTTGATCGGGTTAAAACAGCTGTAGAGTCTCCAAAGATTGGGTTGCAATAATGCCATGCCTGCTTCTAAATTAAACTGTTTTTTTTTTCTATATTCTGGTTTGAAGTGTGTGTGTAGTTTGCAAAAAACTGGCATCAGGAGTAGCGACACATTTTATTTCGTAACTTTGTAACATAAATTGACCTTCCTACAATTTTCCTGAAGAAAATAAATTATAAAATTAGTGTACATTTTAAGGGACACTTTTATTAGACGTAGATACATCTCACCCCAACGCTTTATAGAATCAATTACAATCCACAGATAGTACAAGAAGCACTCGACAAGGCGAGTCAAGGTCGAACTTGTTTGATAATCGCGCACCGTTTAGCAACTATACAGAACGCGGACATCATCTGCGTCATAGACAAGGGCGTCGTCGCCGAGAAGGGGACCCACAAACAGCTGATCGCTCTTAACGGTATCTATGCCAGATTGTACGAACTGCAATGCGGCTTCGTCGAAGAGAGCGAGGAGAACTTGCATACCACAGACAAAGCTAACGATGCAGAATAGATAATAAATTGTTTTTAAATAAATTATTAAGACGGATTTGTCACTGCTATCTTTTTATTATAATCTATAGCTAATGTGTAACATTTAGGGTTGTCAGTGGAGAAAATGTAATTTATACTGTCGTGTCTCTAAAATTATTCAGAATAGTATAGATCTCTCATCATCTCATAGAATCATCTCATCTGATCATCTTTATAGAATTATGATAAAAAAAACCATAATAACATTCAAACTGAATTAATGACTATTTAGTTTCGGCCATAGAACCATCACTAGTACATATAATACAGTATAATTCTGAGTCAACGATTCTCATGATATTTTTACTATACGATTTGGACTCATGATCAAGGACTATGATAACAAGGGATCTTCAAAAATTGCTAGATAAATAAGTCCACGAGGTATCGAATGACTGAAGACAGTTGTAAATAAATGGAAAGCGCAAACGAAGCTTTGAAACCGGTTTTGTATTTATTTTCAAGCTTTAAAACCATTTTTTTTTTCGTAATTAAGTCCACTAACATTAGATAATATAAAGTTTAACAGTAGGTTTATTAATTTATTAACGTAGATAACGACAGTTTAGGTGACCCTTATATATTTTTCGTTAACAAAAAAAATTAACTTGATATCGGTTTATGACTATTTGTCTTTGTGTAATGTTGTAAATGTATTTTTCTATTTATGTAATATTCGTCACTTTTGTTGTAAAAACAACGATTTAACCTTAGAAGATTTTTATTCTTTTCTGAGATGCTTTGGTAGTTACTCGTCGACAAGAAACATACCAAATATAACCTGTATTATACCGGTATACATCATATTTTTTTACTCCAATTATTTTATCTGTGATTACTTGAGTTTACCTTCGCTTACATTTTAATACCCATATCCCTGCAAATCCTCTTCAATTCTCTCTTTATCAGTTTTGGATACCTATCTAAATTATTATTTTTTATTTCTGTAACAATTGTTACAATACAACAAATTAGTATTAGTATAATTTTATTATAGTAGTTATTTGGAATAAGCGAATAGTAGGTTAACTTATGCAATGTTAGATATGAATTCGGTCAACAATAAACATGACTACGCTATAATCTTTAGGTATAATATATATGTCGTTTTAATACGGTCAAGTGAATAATTAAAATTAAATAAATTCAGTATTACACGTAACAATAATCACATTCCCCCTTTCCCTGTACATTCCCTTATAAAAGACCTTTAGAAATTTAAGACTTAATTATCCTATCCTACCACTACTACAGAATCATATCCTTTGGGATCTGTCCATTGTAACTCCTTATCAAAGGTCGTCGTCGTTTCTTCTAACCATTTAGTTTCAGAAAATCAAAAACTGCGTTTACAAAGAGAGGCGTCGCTACCGTCATATCTATGGTACGGAGCCCCAATACGATGTTTGTTAGCAAAACAGCAATTTCTTATTAATAAGAGGGTTGTAACGAATTCATAATTATAGTATTCTTAGGACCCAGTGACACCTCGTGGAAAGCAAAATACCTATAACCGCCAAGCACCCCTCTCCACCAACCAATTTTGATACTTGATCTGTTTAAAATTAAATTAAAAAAAGATATTTTTAATTCATTTTAATTAAATTAAATTAAAATTGGTTATGCCACTGTGTGGGAAGCTGCGATCATCTTCTTGACAATTACCTACTTAAATATTAATTCAAAAAGAAACTTTAAAAAAGTATAACAACGAAGGTGATGCAATAAGAAAAATATGTAATTTCTGTCGTCAGCTCTTGACAAAAAATGAATACTCCTTTATTTACAGATATAGTATATATTTCTCTATATAAATAAATTATTTAATTATGTACATACAAAACAAATTATTGTATTTAGCTACGGCGGTTTATGTGTATGTGTGTAAATTAAATTATTGTATAAATTTGTACAATGATTTGAAACTATCACATTTATATTTTTAGTTTAATTAATATATTGTTTGTATATTAATAGAAATAAATACATTTATTAAAAAAGAAGATTTCATTTTATTGTTTAAATGTCATTTCGAAAAATGTATGTAGCTAATTCAAATACCTTATTACCATTACAAGAATTTAGTGAATTCGTACCAAGTAATTTAATTTCACAGACCGGTAGTGTAATTCAAAAAACATTTCACGTTTTTATACGCGCACGGGGTTTATAACAGGCGATAAGATCAATTACAAGTTATATCAATTATATGTAACGAAATAACGCTGGTTATATATAACGACACATTACAATTCGCAGAAATCTGTCGAGCAATAGATATGCGTGGAAATTTATTTATTTATTTACTTTATTGACACATCAACGACACTCTCACAAATTATTATATAAATCAATAATACAAAAGTTCAGTACAGTGTGAAGCGTCATTACAGATGGGCACATCTTGCGCCATATTAAATATTACTATTTATTTTTGTTATGCCAAAGGGCAGTAAACAGTCAGACGGCCCATGTGACGTTACATGGTTACAGTCTCCTGTTAACAACGGCAACACCAAAGCCAACACTGTTCAGTTGTATTGCCGACCTAGAAGAGCGTGTTTCAATCCCTTTTTGAAGAGCCCCATGTCATAACCCTGGAGGAAAACTGTGCTGGATAACCCATTCCACAACGCTAGTGTATAACGTATAATAAAGCTTCAAGAGAATTGCAGTGATTCCGTAATAAACCTCATGCTCAAAATTGTAGGAAACCACAAAAGATAAACACTTCTATTACTTTTAAAAAGATTGTGACAAATTATTTCATACACTATTTTCGCTTGCTAGACTCACTGCGTCTATTGTTATTAAAAATATAACTGGTCGTGATATATCACGCGTTATATAACCTGTGACAAAAAATAACTTCACAGCGTCCTAGTTCTCTTAATGTAACTGTACCTTATAACAACTCATCACGTAACCGTTATTCAAGAATGTTATGTATCGATCGTCGCAGTTTGTAAAGTATATTTTATAATAAGGTAATGTGTAATATGAAATTATTTCAATGGATTTGGTCAAAAGAGGAAAATAAAACAAGAACAAATATTTCTGTGTCTAATTAAATAAATAAAATTGAACAATTTACGTAACATTATTTATAATGATTTGTATTCTCAACAGATGTATCAACGAAAATTTTAAAACATTTTTCATAAACTAAATACATATAACATAAAATTATACATAGTTTGTACGTCTGCTCGTATGTATATATATTTGTAATTGCATTTATGCTGCAACAATATAAGCTAAAAATGTTGTTTGTTCATATGATTACTAGGCGTTATTTTTGCTGAAATCCGTGATAAATAGCATAGTAAAGAATCATTTCACTTGTAACTAGAGTTTTAAAATATTCAAAATATAGTCAAAAATTTCATTACCTGCACATTCCAGGTTAATGGAACTAACGAATTTCTCAAAAGGCCAAATTGTACAAACGTAACTTTCATTACACACGTGCTTAAAGAGGTATTAGAGGTACGTCAATTACGTCACAAGTCATAAAATCCAACGGAGACTAAAGTCGGCTACACACGTAATTGCATAATTATAAAGTTCGCATGTGCAATTATTTTGCACAAGTACCTATATGATGCCATCAAGACATATTTGAAATCGCGTTAGATGAATTGCACAATTCGGAATTGAAGTATATTTATCTAATTTAATCTAACAATATAGTCTGACGATCATTTATTGATGACATTAATATTTTGAGAAATGTTTTACCGCGTACTAAGATAACAAAGGAATACAGGTTTCTCGATGTTTAAAACCACCAATACGTAAGAGCATTTATTGATTATATTTGTGTTAGAATTTTTAGAGATCTAAGCTTGAGTTAAATTAACAGTAATGCAATGACGTGTGTAGCCGACTTATACAATGAAATTTACTAATAATTTTGTCAACCTCATTTAAATCGTATCTTAAAAGCGATACGATGTTTGGAGATGACTGAAACTAAAAGAAAACCTCCGCTGATTATGTCTTATCGTCGAAATCAACAAATTCAACTACAAAAATTACATTTTAAATTAACTCTAAGTACTCTATGGTATTAAAATTTTCCCCAATTTTAGGGAAAATTTTACATTTTAGCACCCGCTCCAGAACAAAGAGTTATAGTACATTAATAGTACACAAAAATGGACAAACCATAAGGTGCACACATAATAACGCTTCAATTTATTTCAAGTGCATTTTATTGTGAAAGTCGTAGATAATAATAGAAGATTTTGTCTCCACTTTAATTTTGGAAATTTTAAATATTTCGAACAACAAATAATAGATATTACAATTTTCCTCCAACAAATGGGCAACCCATAGATATAAATCTATCATAAACTTTAAACATTTTTTTTCAAGGTCCAACAAAAATATCGACAAACATACTATAATCTCCTGGTTTTTTTTCACACATGAATTCATTGTTCGTCAACGTTTCTCTAAATGTAGCATGGCAATCCTCTTAATATGTTCTTCGGCGTATAAGTAACTATGTTTTGAATTTAAAAAACAATTGTATCGAAATCGATAAAAACGAAATGCTATAAAACTAATAAATAAAGCTATGTCATTTCGTACATCGCTTCAGATAATAAGATAATGAATTATAAATGCATACATTTTAAAAGTACTTCTTAAAGCACAATGTATTTGATTACACGATAAAAATTGTATTTGTAATGCCAAATGATTTTTTATGGTATTAAATAAAAATCCACGGCATATTCTTTGCTTAATACCTATTCCAATTTCAGATTGTTTATTCATGTAGTCAAATCTTTTCTATAGAATTTACAAAGATCTGATATTAGCAGAGAATTAAAAAAAAACTTAGAAAAGTAAACCGATAGTAATCAACACCAAAAAAAGGGTTATTCAATACACATCGATGTTTCGAAATTAATCGATATATTGAGTTGTTATCAATACATTATATCGCAAATGATATTTTTAACGTATCGATGTACTTTTATCGATACTCAATATACTAAATGGATCGATGGAGGTTTATTACTGTAAACAGCGTGTGCATTAAACGAGCTCTAAACCTAAAAAAGCTCATCATTTACGTATTTGACCTTTTTGCTTTAAGAATAGTTAAAAATAGCGATATGACATCGAATTTAAACATCGATGTATTTTCAAAATGGACATTCCTACAAAAGGGCGATACGATATGGTTGATTTGGGAAAACGCAAAAGAACATATTATAAAGGAAAACAGACCTTAACTCCTTTGATTAAGCGGTCTATTTACGTGGAGCGACTTCGATGTGCTTCAAAGGCGCTCCAGGGTGAATGCCGCGGATGAACGGCTCCAGATTCTTGTAATAAACATCGCCAGAGAGTTCTTCAATTGGGATTTCAGGGTCGCTCTTGGACTGTTTCGTCGCTTCATCGACTTCCTTGCGAACTTTCGCGTCGATTTCCTGCGGTTTTACAAATAAATTATTAAGTTTTTATATATTATTAGTGTCGAAACATCGGAGTCTATAGAATCTACGTACGAATCACTCTGAACAACAAACGAAGGGTTTTAGAGTAACGAGATTGTTTAATCGAATAACAACATGATTATCACATATATATCTGTACCCATAGCAGACAGATTGCATCGCTAAAATTTGATATGCGTCTTACAATAGACAATTTATCTTGAAGTGAACCTTTTAATAGGACGGCTTTGATATTCAGACCCGCAACCTTTTTGTGTAACGAAAAGTGGTGGGGGGTAAACACTATACCGTGTAAAGTGTTGAGTGGGAGTCGAGTGTTGAGAGTGTTAAGAAATATGGGGCGCGGTCAGTGCACTTGGTGACCGTCTAGAATATCGCGTCACGTTGGCTTTTTGTTTTATGGTACTTTATTCAAAAACAGTTTTCACTTCTTTCGTGTGTTCATAATAATAAGCACATACACACTTATTAAATATAGGATCAGGTTTTATTTGGCACACATTTTCGTACGATGCTGACGCCCTTTCCGCTATTGATAATTTGAGTAAAAATGAACGAAGGTGGAGAGTTAATAGTAAGTGCAATAGAATTCAAAAACAACGACGAACACCGATAAATCTACAATGCATCGGCAGTCATACGCAAGACCACAGATACCTTAGTAACAATTATTTTCGCACGATTGCTTACCTTTAGTTGATCAGCAGTAACGAGCTGGCTATTGATGACCTTCTCCTTGAAGGAGGTGATCGGGTCACGGGTCTGGCGGACCTCCTGGACCTCGTCCCTCGTGCGGTACGAGGTTCCCGGATCGGACATGGAGTGTCCCGAGTACCGGTACGTCTCCATTTCCATCATAAGTGGGCCTATATGAAAGATAAAATAAAGTGATTTTTCTAGTCCGGTGATTTGTAAACTGTGAAGACCATTGAGGGCAAAAGAGACGTCAGTTCAAAAAATAAAGTCACGTTTTTGTGGTTTAAATTGCTTCAAAATACAACCAGTCAAGCTAAGATAACATACCCATACTTGCGTACGCTTGGTCACTTGCTTAGCTTTTCGTCACGTAGTCAATATGCTCTAAAGGAAATTACGCGCTTTTTAAAGCTATATTCAAATATGACGTGCAGCGTTTAACGCTTTTAAACCTCACAGGTGGCAACACAAACGCCCATATACAGGTCCATCAGTTTATTGTAAGCAAATAGTTACTAGTGCAGTGCAGTTGCCAAGCAAATCGATGAGAGTTGGTGGCGACACCATAATGTCGTTGTATGATCGACTGTACAATGCGTTCATTCAATTTTACAACAATTATTTATCAATGGAGGCAATACAAAAAAAAACGATTTAAGTAAGGCAAAAACCGTATTTATGAATTACTACGTGAAAACTAGTGGGGGGATGATGGGGTCTTTTCACATACTACGGATGGTCACAAAGGGGTGGGAGATGGATAAAAAATTGTCAAACATGGGTCGCGTAGTATGGGTACATTCCCTTGACTTATGCTGTCTGGTATATATATGTATATTGGTCATGAAATCGGTTACCGGTTGAACTTCTCTCGGAAAATGACTATTATGACCGTTGTGTTTTTATTATCCTTACTATAAATATCCAATACTATAAATACGTTTGTATTACGTGTATATTTGTTGCCATGCCATATTTAACATACACTTAGCATACACATTGTAAGTGGCATAGAAAAGAAAGTTCGTAGGTGGTAGAACTACGCTGAAGCTATTACTTGTTTCAGCATGAATGGGTCAGCTCGTCCAGGGTAGTACCACACTCTCACAGAAAGCCGACGTGAAGTAACAGTGCTTGCACTGTTGCGTTTCGTTCGGTCAGTGAGAGCGCCGGAGGCCCACATATTTAAAAGGCCGGCAACGCACTTGCGACTCCCCTGGTGTTGCTAGTGTCTATGGACGGCGGTGATCACTTACCATCAGGTGACCCACCTGTTCGTTTGCCCCCTATAATATAAAAAAAAAAGAAAATAGGTCCAGTCTACATTCATGCGGGTCAAGCCGCGAATAGAAACTAGTATATCAATATCGATACTTTCACGCTCAGTTGTAGAACTTATATAGACCCCTAAATCAGAAATACACGAGTAAGGCCGCTAAAATGATTATTTTTGCGTAGAACAAATTATCAAAATGTCAACATACAATTTTAAGACAAACTCAAATATTATAACTACCTTGACGATCGGAATCTGCGAAATGATTAATTCGCTAGCTTTTCTAAATCATAAATTGTACTTAACAAGTTTATTTAATAAAAATATAAACTTAAATGCTACTCAGTATACCCAAGTTTAGAAAAAAATACAGCGTCGTACATTGACATAAAAAGTTTTAATATTTTTTTTTTTAGTTTGATAAATTTAACGTTAAAATCACGTTCAATATAAAATAATTAACTACAATTATAAGTAATTATAATATACACTATTTTTTGCTTATGTATTATTTGTGTTACAAATTTCATACATTTTTACATAATGCTAGCTTTACAAAAAAATGAGGTTACTTTTGTGTCACATTGATGTTACCGTAAGTAACATTGCCATGTCATTTTTGTGTTTAAAGTGAGAATTGTGGCGGCCTTACCTACATACTCTTTTAAGAATATGTGGCATACTCTTTTAACTAGAGTTTACATTAATTCGATGTGGTCAAATCTGCAAATTATAAGAAACAGTCGACAATATTATCTATATTGTAAATAAGTTAATTATAATGTATTCGAGTGAAAAAAAAAGCCTTGAAAACTTATCAAAACCGGTTTTCCGTATTTAAATACAAGATTCTATATATCTCAATATTTATCAATGGCATTTTTCTCTTCGTAGTTTTTATTTGAACAACATAAGCTTCGGTGTTTTATTACTACTTATGTTTCTAGATAGTTAAAAAATACGAGATAAAAATAATTATGGGCTTAATTAACACAGAAGGGAGTATTCACATTTTTCAGCATCAGTTTTCTATGGATCGGTTTGATTATGGCAGATTCTTTTGTACCTTTTTTGTAGTCCGGTGAAACTGTTGCGGCCCTAACAAGCCAACAGTGCAGTCAGTTCAAAAAAAAAGAAAAAACTAACCTTTTTTTTCTATTATTATTATTTTTTCCCTACATACCCTTTTTTATGAAATAGTTAAAGTGAGCATACAAATATAAATATTTTTTAAGTCTATGTTAGTAATTATGGATGTTTGCTGAATTAGCCTTTATGGCGGTTTCATTTTTATGTTTATGCTGTAATCCACCCTTTTATACTTACATCATGAGATTTTACACATACGTCGTTAGGGGAACAAAGAAAGGCCGCAGGGTACGTTGTACTCAGGCAAAGTACTGCTACCACACTATAGGTCAAATCTACATTAAGGCCTAGCAAAGTCTCGAACAAAAAGTGATAGTCGTTAAATGACAAATTTGTTGAAGAAAGTAAGACACCTAAACCTAGACCGTGTATTGGTTTCTCAGTTATAAATCTATTAGAAAACATATTTCAGTAAACACATCACTCTTTTTTACACACAGATAAGTCATCAGTAAACACATGACTTTAATTCGACATTACACACAGATCTTAGATGTCATAAGTAAACACGTGACTTTAAATAGACATCATACGTATAAATTACTAACTGTGCCCCGCGGTTTCACTCATGTTGAATATTACCCATTTTTATTTTAACGTTTTTCCTGTTCCACATCCCCGCCTACACTATTATTTTTTCTCGCTTGGCGTACTTTCTGACCTACAATTAATACGGTAACTGAGTCGCTCTTAAAGGTCGTAGCGTGTTATTAGATAGCCTATTCATTTTTCAACATGTAGGACATGAAATGTAAAAATATTTTTTAAATGTAACTTACAGTTCCAGAAATTAGGAAATTCAAGTGAACAAAAAAAAATGCAAAGTTTTATGAAATCACGATGCAAGTGAACTTTCCTTTCGGATCGTAGGCATTGAACTGATTGTTTTCCGAAAAACAATATTTATTTAAATCATTTTGGATTGAGCTACAGGCGCCGCCATATTGTAATTGGCTGCTCTACCGAGCGCCTTTCACTTTACCCCTACTCCACCGCCGCCTGTAATGCGACACGCGATAGATGGACGAAAACATTTCAGATGTAAAAAAAGTTTAAGTTAAAAAAAAATAGTTACTTGAGCTTTTTAATATTAAGTACTAAATTTTGCTCGCGGTAATGAAAATTGGACATGTTCCTCGGAAACAGTACTTTTTTCCTGAACGAAAGGTGACCTTTGCTCATTTTCTGTACCACCGACAACGTGTATACAAAATTTCACGATCAATTGAATAGTTATGGCATGAAAGTGTAACTAACAAATAAGCATACTCACGTTCGTATTTATAGTACCAGTTAGGAATAGTTATGATATATATGTCATATGCGTTCATTTTTACATCTACTTACACCTAGATCTTGTACATTAGTTAACACAACTATATTTTGGCTCTAGACCCAGATATTGTATGTCATAAGTAAACACATGAATGTAATCCGACATTACACCTAGATCTTGCATGTCATAAGTAAACACATGACTTTTATTCGACATTATACCCATATCTAGCTGTATCAGTAAGCACTTGACTTTACTGTTACTTAGGAACTCATTACTTGGAAATAGACTTTGAAGCTGGTAATTATTCGAGCCTACATCAAAAAATCTTAATACTACAGTTTTACAATACTTTTATGTGAGCTAAGTACAAGATATTTAAAATAATACATGGAGTATAATATACAAGTAATAATTTATACTATACATATGTATTCATTTTATCTATACATTACATACATACATTTATGTATTTTAATTTATATTTCAATGTTAAGTTCATTTTATTATTATTATTTTCTATATTTGCATTACCTACAATAACTTTATTTTGATAACAATACCGCTGATTAGCTGGAAAAAATACCTGGTGGCATTAAGGTTACCACTGTACAAATGAAAGTGTACAATAAAATATTCATTAATTCATGGAGCTCTCAGAAAACCTTCAAGTGATTCTCACCTTTCCCACTGGTGCAGTAGTCGATGGCGAATTTCGTCGCTTCCCTGCTGGCGATCACATCCATGCCGTCAACCCATACTCCGGGCACGAAGTCACCACGAGCGTAGTAGTCAGTGCTGGCTGAAGACCTATCGACACTGGTACCCATACCTGTTGGAGATTAATTTAATTAACATATTTATTTATTACACCTTTTTTATATATTTCATCACAATTTTACTTGACTTTAAATGGAGGAATGCTAACACGCAGGAATGACCTGGATGCCGAAACACAATTGCTTGCTTGCTTGCACGAAACAGGTGCTTGGCTCATGCATGTTTGTCAGAACAAACCTATAGGCGCTTGGCTCACACATGAGTGACAGAACACATCTATACATGCTTGGTATAAATAAAGTTGCCAGACCACACCTTCAGATGTTCAGTACAAATATAGTTTATGAGTTATAATGCTTGGTTTATATATGGTTGTCAGAACACACATATAGGTACTTGGTTCATATGTGGTTGTCAAAACACATCTATAGGTGTTTTTTTAATAATATGGTTGGCAAAACACAACAGGTGCTCACAGCAAATATTACTGTCAATACAAAACTATAAAAGTTCCGTAACACATTTTACAGATTGAGGGAAGTAGCTAATCAGATGAATATTGGTAACTGCTTATCAAATGGCCGACGTGATATTGTCCTTCTCTGGTTAAAATATGGGACTATGAAGTACATTCATCATCAAAATGCCATCAATCAGGTATTATCACTTAAAATACCGAATCATCAAAGCCATGCTTAGAAATCAAAGTAATTTTTCACCATATCCATTGTTCTCGCAGACGAAGACGCAAGGCAGGTCCCATAGCTTGGCGATATTCAAGGCTTCGTACAACTGACCCTGGTTAGCGGCTCCGTCTCCATACAGAGCGAAGCAAACGCCTCCGTCGCCGGTGTATTTGTGAGCCAAAGCGACACCAGCGCCCAATGGTGTCTGGGATGATTTTGTGCCCATTATTATAACAACACAACACTAACTGATACTGGAGACCTCGTCTGTGTTATTATATTACATTTTTTTTTAAATCTTAGTTCCTTCTAAGCTTTAATAACTTTATATTAAATGAAGATATCACGACATTTTTTATGATAAGTAACAAATGTCTAACAAGTGAAATTGAATGGAATAACCTCCCGGCCAACCTGTTCCCTCCCTCTTACAATATCAGGTATTAGTCTCGTGAGGCTGTGAAAGCCCATCAGGCCAATAGCGAGAGTTAGTTGGAAAAAAACGAGGCATGAAGAGGCACTTCTGCTGGCCAGCATGATCGAGATGAATGTCGATAGAATATATCACCGACAGTCACTGTTGTTTTTGGGTTGTACCATGCTTTCCATCAATTTTATTTTTTTCGAATTGACTAACTGCAGTAGATCTGGTGGGCCGACACACTTTCATCGGGTTTTTTGAGCAATCGCTTAGGACACTCAACCGTATGACAACAAGTTCAATGGTGCTAAAGTGGCCAAACCTTGGCTTGGGCTGTTGCCTAGAATCAAACCAAACTAATCATGCGAGCTAAGCTAACCATACATGTCTAGTTTAATGAAACACACATGTTTCTGACAAATGAGTAGAAGTGTCTTGAAACTGTTAAATGTTAAATTTTGGGTACCTAAACTAAACAGGGAAAGAGGTTAATTACAGAACTTCTGTACCTACAAAGTGTGTATACTCATGTGTAGGATGTAGTTATGGTATGTAATATACTAGTGGATGTAGTATTACTGTATTGCGGTAGCAGCATCGATTGATCGAACTTAAATTTCGACCACTTACTGTGCTGTCATTATATCATACTAGTATAGAAAATATAAAAGAAATCGAACCTGTGCACCGACGATACCATTTCCACCGTAGAAGTTACGGCCGTACAGATGCATGGAGCCACCTTTGCCACGAGAGACACCAGAGTGGCGGCCCGTTAGCTCGGCTAGCACACCAAGCACACTCGCACCCATCAAGTAAGTCCAACCGTGGCAACGGTACGCTGTTATTGCAGAGTCTACATCACGCATCACAGATCGCATTCCCACTGCCACAGCCTCTTGTCCTAAGATTAAAATACACACAAATTATAAAACCCAAAATTTCCATAATACACTTTTAAACCTAAAAGAGGAAAGCTGATATAACCGTTTTAACAGATCTGAATATAAATGTGCAGAATACAAGATTAACTATAAATAGTTATTACATTATTTGCAAAAAAAATCAAGACAACTATAGGATAAAAAAATACCAATTTCAGATTTATGTAATAATATTTTAACATTGATTGGCATTAAACCTCCTGACTATATTATGAGCAAGCCGGAATTACAATATTAGAATGTAATATGATAGCAATAATAATTAATAGTGTAATAATTGCATACTTGAATAAATAGAACAAATAATAATATACAATTTTTCTTTTTATTTTACCACTCGGAATAGGGAGTTTTTTAAATGAAAGAAGTGAGAATTGATTGGTTCTTAGTACTGTGAGTAGATGTAAAAAAATTAAAGTTGGATGGAATCACTTTTTTCATTGGCCAACTTTACTTTTTTGACATCCACTCACAGCATCATAAATTAATTAATTGACCAAATAATACTCACTTATTTTTTTGAAAAACTATTCATTTGTAGTTGCAACTCAACCGCAACGCAAATTTCCATAGCTAGATCTAATCTTCACATTTTTTGTCGAGTTTTGGGAATATAGTAGCAATGTAGATGCAGATGACCCACCAGAACTTTTATTTTTTTTATACCACAATGGTGACAAACAAGAGTGCCGGCCGCCTAATGGTAAGCGGTCACTGCAGCTTATGAACACTTGTGACACTTGTTACTTATATATACCACAATCAGTTACAGTTACTGCTAAATCATCAGTTACCTGAATATAAGTGACAGAATCCTCGGATGTTTTTCTCCTTGTATAGATTGCCCGCTGCTGTTTCAATTCTCCGTAGTATAGCCAACTGTTCGTAAATTTTAAGGGCATCTTGAGCGGTAAGGGTTGCAGATGTAGCTGGGCCTTTATCCAATTTGTGGAGTTTGTAAGGCTGAGTGAAATATATAATAATTATTAATTTATTTCATTGAGGAAACAATAACTTAATTTTTAACAAATAAAGTTTTAACAAAGGGCTAAAAACCACCAAAGTTAGGTATCTAACTAGTCTAAGATTGGCAAAAACATACTCATATCTCAATCAGTACACATTTACCATTGAATTTTACAGAGTTCCCCAGTGTACTTTCGAAAGAGAAGGTTCAATAGTAATGCAATTAAATCGGGAGACATTTGAAAACATCTTCTCCACAATAAAAAAAGAAACAAATCTATTGAAATAAGATGTCGTTTTGAGGTAAGAAACATTAAGAATAATATAACCAGCATCACACCTAAAGTCATGTTCTTTTTTTAAAATTTTTATGACAGATATTTTTTTCTATAAATAATTCCATAAAAGAAATTAATAAGCTTCCTAAGTGGTGGTATAAATCAGCTTTAAATGTCTTGTTGATTTCTTTCATTGGATTTGACAAAAATCTACAAAACACTGGCAAAATTGTGGAATTTTCCAAAGCTAAAAAAAAAAAATCTTAAAATTAAGTCAATTGCACATATAATGAAGAATTTCCGCAAAAACATGATTTACCAAAAAAAAACCCTTTGATCATCATACCCCATATGTTGTTTTAATACCAAAACAGTAATTTTTCATCAAAACTAAAACTTTCCTGGAGTGCTAAAAAAATTATGATATGACCAGTCACCTGTTATCATGGTGTATGGTTAAAGATATTCAACCCGAGGCATAAGCTAAACAAGTGAGATTTAAAAAAAGTTCTAACACCAACCAATGTTTCATCAATTACAATGATAAAGTTCCTTTTAAAGTTCCAAAGATAAAGCTTGTAATAAAATGAAGTACTGTTATTTTCTAGAAAATACAAGGGCAACTAAATCAAAGTATCAAGCCAGGCTTATAGATGACAATTCGAATTTCAAATTTACATTACATCATTCTAATTTATGTTTCTATACTTTCACACACACACTACACATCATATTTTACATAATAATTGTATATATGTAAATAATATGTAAATAAGTTTGTAACCAAACTCCTCTTAAACAGGTGAACTGATTTTGGTGAAATTTTTATGTGTGTGTTCAGTGGATTCAAGATATTCAAATTCATGATAAGACACGTAGGTGGTGTATATAGTTCTTCTATATATGTGTATATGACTAATCTCATACCAAACAGCTGGAACAATTCTGGTGATTTTTTTAATGATTCAGTTTATTGTTGTTTCCCTGAATTGTTTCAATTCTTAATTGGATCCCATAGATGGTGATGTGATCATATTTCAGGATATCTTATTTTACAGGAAGGAGAGTGTCTGCTGGACCTACTTTTATCACAACTACCCTGATTTCTATGGTCCATGTCTTTGTTGATAATGGTAGCATTCAAAAGTTTGCCAGAGACTTATGTAAAGGTTTAAAATTTTGTTACTAGAAGCCTAAAATATAAGATTTACTCTTACTTATGTCAGATTTTCAATTTTTCTGTTTAATTTCTTAGACCTGTATCCTTTCAATTTATTAATGTTCATTTTTTACTTACTATTGATGCATGTAACCAGAATTGAGCTCATTGTTTTTCTCAAAAATATGAAATATGAGAACAATTCTTAAAATGTTTTTTACTGACTTACGTCTACCTTAATTACCAGTACAGTATTATATACCTCTTTTTTAAATAAACTATAGTATATTATAAATGATACCTGAGAAAAGGAAAATATAAAACAGAATAATATACAATTAAAATAATACAAAAATTTCCACAACATATCTAAATATATACAGTTCTCTATTTAACTTTTTACTTTATAAGTATAAACAGTGTTTGTTTATAAGTGTATAACATTAAATCTTTTATTTCATACAGTAATCTTATCTTAGTTATCTGATTTATATAAAAATATAAAATAGAATCACTGTCAAGGTTATTCGAAAATTTTTACAAGAATTCAGACTATTTAAAATTTATTGCAGTAGTAATAGTGTAGAAAGTATTTCACAGAAATTTCATGGCCAACAGAATAGTAATACACTTGACATCTGAAGGTTAGGTTACATAATTAAAAAAAAATAATTAAAAAAAATCTCAAACCTACGTAAAGAAATTTTTTCATAACCGACTAATGGTTTAAAACATACATATTTTTTAAAATAATTATAATAGTTGTGAGCCTCACCTTAGTTTCAAATGTGGCTTCACTTTTTGTACTGTATTTTACTTTCGTTGCGCCGACAACAGGTGCGGTCACTTTCTACAAGAAAAAAAACAATTTTTATAACTTCCTCGTGCCATATCTTATATAAAGACAATTATAGAATTACTGAAATTGAAAACAGACCGCAAATGTATTTGCTGAAACCAGCTTAGCAGCTGAGGGAATTATTTTACTCATTATTATAATCAATTTCTCTATGAAGCCCAGATTTATGTACTTCTTCCCAGAATGGGCAACTATTTACTAAAATAAAAACTCCGATAAAAAGGTCCCCTAATGATCTATATACTGCAGAGCTAAAAAGTACAGCACGAAAATGACGTTTGTGACTTTGACTGACATGTAAGGTCTTCTTCTTCTTCTTTTTAATTAACGCCGTAGGTACATTTGCCAGTGGTTGTAACGTCGCGCCCGCCGTGCCTTGTCACCATCCAATTGGCCGATAAAAACAAGAATAATTAAAAAGAAGACGATATTTTAGAATAAATAAAGTTGTCATAGAATAGTCACGAGGACCAAAAATGTATCAATTAAATCTCTAAAGAAACTGTCTGAAGCTATATAATAAAAAAATGGTTGTCTGTAAAGTCGGTTTAAAGTCCATAATTGTACGTGATATCGTCATAAGAAAACATTCATGAAAAATTGTATACTTTTATGAATTAAATTAAATTATTATCACTGAATTACCGATGCAGTGGAAGAGAGATAGACGTGTCACAAACCGAACGATTGGCTGATCCGCGCCTCTCTATTGCTTTTCCGCGTTCTCGTTTACACGCTCGTCTCAGGTGGAACGTGACAATGAGTCATGCTTTATCATGCGTGCAGCCGGCATTCATTGATTTATAAGACTTTATCACGTCAAACACAAACGGAGTATGGAAGTGCATGAAATATTTGAGATAAAAGACTTTACATAAGAGAAACATTAATTTGTTTTTTAAAATAAGAATAACTGCATTCAATGATATTTTGAAAAACTAAAAACGCAGGAAACCGATATTCATTATGTTATTGTATAGTAATAGTTATTGTATAAATATTTTGTCTGAAACATTGAAGTAGATCATGAAATTTAAAAATTCGTTAATATCGTCCCTATTATTACTTTACGTAGAATATTTACTTAAAAGAGTAAAATAAATTATTTTTTTAGTATTTCACAGTAAGAGTATCTAAAATTTGAAGGCATAATTTAGATGAAATATTTCTAAATTATAATATACTATACCCAAAGTTGTATAATATTACATATAAATATTTATAGTATCCAACTCTGTACTATATCAATAGCGTTTTTATCTCTACAAACCAGCAAATTATAAGCTAAAAGTCAATAAAATATGCAGTATTTATTGAAGATTTGAATAATAAATATCGATAATTATAATTAAATGTTAATACCTGTACTAATACTGACATCATTTTTTATTTATTGATAGAGGCATTTAATTTTTATTCCTTTCACCTCTTAGTATCGAGATATGAAATATAAACTTTTATGATATATCTAAATATTCGATGTTTTTATTCTATTTATTGATTAACATAGATTAATGGAGATGGATAGATCTGAATACTTAATACTATCGTCTAGGCGTATGCTGTTTTTAAAAAGTTAAAAATTGAAAATAGATAGAAACATCTGTTTTTCAATAAGTACAAAGTTAGACTGAATGACAAATCCAGTGGATTAATAATGAATATATTATAAAAAATATATTGCAAGACAGTACACAGATAAACAGTTGGTTTCTGTATCTACGTGCATGGTCAATCAGCGTTACTACAGCCCTTGTGTGAAATCATATGTATGGTCTCCTAAAAAGTGAATATTGCAAAATATATATATATATATATATATATATATATATATATATATATATATATATATATATATATATATATATATTTCCATCTTTTATGTAAAAGTCACCTTATTTTTGAGGTATATTTATTCATTTATAAAAGAAGGATATCATTATTTCGATTTTGCTCGTTGTGAACTAATAACAATTCTTTGTCAGTTTGAAAATCTGTCGCCAAGTACCTGTTGGTGTTCCGGCCACTGCACTTGAGAGCCAATCTCCCTCTAGGTCTTGCGTGACTACCAACTTAGACCACATCATCATTTAACATCAGATGAGGTTGTGGTCAAACTTTAACCTAGAAAAATAATATATATATATATATATATATATATATATATATATATATATATATATATATATAGTTTTTATGGTAATCGTTTTATGGCTTGCGGTAGTGTTGATTAAGTATCAAACAGCATCAAAATCGGTTATAAACTTTTGGAGTATACCAAAAGCAAATATATAGTAATATTGTAACATTTGAAGTAGATTTTTATAACATGTTTAGCGCTACGTATTATATTAATAAAAAAACATTATTTCCACTTCTCTCTCATTTTCTGTGACTATATTCACAAACTATAATATAATGGACTACCATTTTAAAGAAAAAACAAATATTTATCTCAAAATTGCTGTGTTAAAAGTTTTGAAATATGCCATAATCATATTTCACTTTCGATGTAATCATAAGTATCTGGCAACCTGCACCTGACGTCATTCATTAGTTGTCAAATTCGTGTTATGATGATTTCATTGTGAATGACGAACGAAAGATATTCGTTTTGCAATAATAAACGTTATAAAAGTGTTAACAATTTTGCGTCATCATCATATAGACACCAGTGTTTATCGAAGCACAACTTACTGAGTAATTTTGGAATAAGTAAATTATTTAAAAATAATGGAGTTTCCTCATATCGGAAAGAATTGTTCCTACCAATATTGTAATAAGTTGGGTGAGTTCTAGAATATACTGATATATAAAAATAGGCATTTAAATATTAGCCTTCCCAATAAGTAAACGTAAATTGTGGCGTATTATTTCTACGTTATCTAAGAGTATAATAAGGTTTATTGACCAAAACGGTATATAATCATTTTTAAATGTACACTTGCAAAAAGCTTATAAATTGTAGCTCTTTGACAACAAAAAAACCGTTGCTCCGACTTTCCATTGACGTCCGTCGAGTTGACGTTGGAGAGGGGGATGGGAGGGAAGAGAAGGATCAGTAATAACATCCCTTAAAAGGAAAAGTTGTGGAGCCTCTACCATTTCGAGTTTTTAATCTTTAAATTCTGAGGAAAATTTCCGGATTTCTGTATCTATTTTGATTCTGCAATGTCTCAGGCCCTGCGGGAAGAGCATCCTCTAGACCCTTGCGTAACAAATCTCAGGGATCCATCCTCGCCTCGGCAGCCTCGGCTTGTTGGCCGCCTTCGACGACTAGCCTCAGGCGCTACGGCTCGTCCAATGCCTACGATGTGTTACAGCAGGTGGAAGCTGCTGTCCCCGTGTGCCTCCGGCTCTATAAAATCTGAAATGATTCTTATCTGTAGATTGAGATCTGAGAAAAGTCGAAATCATTGTTATTTGGGACATTTTACTTTTTATAAATTTACATAAATCATTATATTTTGTATCCATTTCAATAGTTTTCATGCACACATATATTTAACAGTTTATGTATATAAAATTACAGCATTATTTTCATTACGAGCTATTAAAATTAAAATGTGTAGAGCTTACCATCTTTTGCCATCTTGTGATAGGAAACATAAAACTGATACCATTTTGTTGTTAGTGAGATAACAAATAAAATAGGTTAGGTTCAACTTATGTCAAAGAACCGGTTTGATTGACCCTTTGGCATTGGCATTGGACGCTGGAGAATGGATGCCTGGGATTTGTTACGCAAGAGTGTAGAGGCTGCTCTTCCCGCAGTACCGGAGACGCTGCAATGTCAAAATCAACTTTTCCTTTTAAGGGTGGTTAGTACATATCCCCCTTTCACTTCAATCCCATGGACCATTATTTGTAGTTTCACTTAAGTAGGCATAACTTAATTTTGATTGAGTGTAATTTAGAAACAGAAGTTTGTAGATGAACAAAACAATATCATTAGATGCATCTTTTGTCCGAATTCTGAATATATGTATTGCTAAAAATAGTAGATGAGTCTTTCTTGCTTTGGGTAGAGTAGTTTTGTTTTTGTTGCTTTTAATAGGAGCAAAGTCTAATTACTTGGTAAAGGTCTTCTCTCAAGTAACTACTTCAAAACCAAACTCGTTCAATCATTGTGATTAACTGTGAAAGATAATTACAAAGTTAAGGTGTTTAAGATCATAAATATGAGAACAGGGTACTTTCACTTATTTTTTATAAGGTCAGCCACTATGCTATAATTACTACATTTAACATCTGAACTGATTCTAAGGTGATAATTAAATTTGTTGTTCCATTGGTGACTGGAAGTGTTTAAAAAATACTAAAACATGATGTAATTTCCAATACTGTTATTTAATAGCTATGTGGTTTTAAGAGTTTTGATATTTAAAGCCCTCTTGTGAAGGTCTTTGTGACTACAGTATTCAGTCATTCTTATGATATTGAAACAGAAAAATGACAGTATGGGAACTGAATCACAGACTGGTAATATAGCCCATCCTCAGTATAGGAATAAATTTAAACTTTAATTGTTGCATTATACTTATATACTATGTGATTGTGTGTGTGTGTACGTATATACTTGTGTTATATATATATACTTACTAACTTGGTTGTTTAGGATGCTGAATTGTCTTTTTGTTCTATCTTAGACATATGGTGGTAGTCTAAATCAACATTATATCTCTTGTAGTTTCTTTAGTTGGATTTGATATAAATATACATGACATTGGCAGAATAGTGTGTAATATGGCCCGCAGGGGGCCATATACTAAAATAAAAAATATGTTTATATTTTAAGTTACAACATTTATTGCTCTTTATATTTTCGGGGATATAAGATTTTCAAATTTATATCTGTATGTCTGTCAAATTTCATGGTAAAATATGTTGAAATATTAAGAAACTTGTATTTTGCCTGCAGTTTCATTCATGCTATTGTTGTAGATTTGATCTATCCTTTCGAACAGTAGTTTTTCTTTTCTGAATGATAGGTACTCACATCCTTTGATTCTATAAATTCTTTTCATTATAGGAGGCAACATCACCCCTGATTGACATAGGTTAATTTTTGTTATAGTTAATTATCATGTTGTACTTAATATATAGAAAGTTGTGGGTTGTTACTGGTCCTAAATAAAAATATACAGATATCTTAGAATATCTATCCTTATTATTGTTCCAGTGCAATGCCTCACATGTTGGGTTTTGCTATTATACCTCACGGGGCATTTGTTTTAATAATAAACCAATTTAATGTATGTCATCACTTGACTGATGACCCTTATTTATTCTGTATGCATGATAGTGTATAAATACTTGAAAGTGAAAGCGGTCTTTTTCAAATGTGGCATTGGCTATAAACTTTGCTGTTGTAGTATTTGATAATTGTGAATAAATTTAGTACCAGGAATTGTGAAACATGTCCTTTTGAAATTACAAACACTGGTCATAATTGTATATACATATTGGAATATATTTTTATAGATTTTCTACCCATGAGATGTGGAGCATGCAGAGAAGTGTTTTGGTGAGTAATCATTTACCTTCTTACTGTATCTTATAACTTGTTTATTTACAATTTCCATCCAACAATATTTATAACTGCTTGGCAATCTGTAAATTAATCTTAGTGTTGCTTGCTGAACACAAATTAAAGTATTTTGTTTTTAAAAGACACATTCCTATGATAGGGATCAAGTCCTGAGTTACAGAAGCCATTACCAATGCACCAGTAACTGACATAAAATTTATCATAATACATCAAGACTCGTAACAATAATTTGCTATTAAGTAACAGAAAATAATGTCCAGCATAGGATTTGAACTACACAGCACAAAGCTCAAGGGCTGCAGCAACGCAACCAATTTAACTATTGCACTATTTGTATTAATCAACTTTTATAGACTTATACTACTTTCCAAAGATAGACAGGCACGCCTGCCATTTTTTGCTATATTGAGTTTTACATATATATTCAGAATGGGAAAAAATTACACATCTATTAATATCTTTTGTTTAACTCTTAGTTTCTGTTTTCGAAATATACATAATCAAAAACCAATTAGTAGTGCTTTGATACGGGTTTGATACAGCAGCAAGCTACAAATATTTTGATTTCTCCTCTTATATGTATTTTACTTAGATGTACCCTTTTAAACCTCAAAAATCTTTCGAAAATACGTTTAATGTAGTATTGTATGTAATATTTCCAGCTCAGAACATTTTGCATATGCAAAACACGAGTGCCCTGAGCCGAATACCCGTGATGTTCAAGTGCCGGTATGCCCCCTGTGTGGTGCTCCTGTTCCGGGAAAGAGAGGGGAACCTCCAGATGTAGCTGTCGGAGCTCATATCGACAATCACTGCACCTCAGACCCAGCCAGAGAAAGACGTAATAAGGTACTTTCTTATGTGCTGATCAATCTGTAAATATGAAATCTCTGAACAGTTTCAATGAGAATACTTTTGATCGTCTAAATTACTTTTTATTTATGTACCTTCTTTCAGAATTACCTATGTATATGTAGTGGCATAGGCAGGTAATATGGGAAAATATGGTCTTCCTAAAATATGGGTACAAAACCCAAATTTAGTCAGAAACAAGTCAAAGGAAACGTGACATTGACAGCTCAGTAAACAATTTTTTACAACTGTTCTCGAGAAATTTTTTGTAAGGATAGAAAGTCATTCATTTTATAGTTGTAAATATATAAATATTGTTATGTATATGTTTGTACATATATTCGAGACGCAATATTAAAGTGGGTGTGTTTGTGTGACGTATTTTATAAACGACCCACCTACATGATAAATACCACTATCACATTTTTCGGTAGTAACTGCTGTCCTTGAATCATAATTCCCAGATGAAGTTCAATTTATTGTGTTGAGCTTGAATAAGAAAGAGTGCTGTGAAAAAGGAGATATTTGACTTTGAATATTATGCCTTATAGGTGTTCACGAACCGTTGTTCGTACAAAGGTTGCAAAGCGAAAGAGATGGTGCCGCTCGTTTGCAGTGAGTGTTCACTTAACTACTGTCTGCGACATCGACACGCGCCAGACCATGCCTGCGAGGGAAAACTGGCTGCGAAACGGAGACAAGCTGCGTTAGTATCTCTGATGAAAATAAAACTTTTACTGGTATAATTAGAACTCTAAAAAGTCGTGGTAATTGAGTGGTTTGACCGTTGAAATGTCAATTAGAAACAAAGCATGTACCAATAATTCTTTAAAGTGAAAACTTCTGTATCCGTGTTCAGCGATCTTTGACAGAGGGTTCACGTCACCAATGACCTCGACGTGCTCGTAACGTATTGCTTTTAGTCAGACTAGTGACACGTAGTATAGCGACCTGTGTACATGTAACATAGATATTTTGTATTGAGTTTGTGCAGCCCATCACGTTTTATTCATTAATAAATTATGTAAAAATATATATAATTATTGCTCGGAGTGCCAATAGATGTGTAAACTAGACTAAAGTTAATTGTTTGAGTTTTCACTTCTGTTGCCACTTATGGCTGCCTCGAATCTTTTTTTTAATGTCCATACATATTTTGTTTAATACTACTGGCTGACGATGAAGGAAAACATTAGGAGGAAACCAAAAACTGATCAATAGTCATGTAGTATCACCGTGTGTGGGAAAATGTAGAACTGTGGATTTTTCGGAGTTTTGAAATCGCTAATGCGTCGTGGGCTGGAACGGGTGTTTATGTCCATAGTGTTCTTCGGGAACAACCTATGTCCCTGGCAGTGGATCTCGTACAGCCTGATGTGTATGAATTAGACCTCTACAGAATGGATATTGCACATTTAACTTATATTCGTTACGTTAGACAACGCCACGCTATTTTACGACTTATTGGTGGTTTTAAATGCTGAAAAATCCACAGTTTTATATTGTCTCACCAATGGTGATACCACAACAAAATTTGTCAGGTATTCACGTTTACTTACGATGTTTTCCTTCCACTTTTTCCCATAGCTTTACCTCTTCCTCTTACCCTTATCTCACCCAAGTAGAGTCGGCACATCATGTTTTCCTTTTCCACTTTTCCTCTCAGATTCCATCTCAGTAGTTACACGTTTTATACGCATAATTTTTTACAAAATCCATTCATACCTTTTTCGGTCTTCCTATAATACTTTTATAACCGTCCACCTTCATACTCAAAACTTTTTTCTAGTTACATGAGTTTTACTAATTTTAATAAGTATATGTACGCGAATTTCGAAAAATTTATTTGGTATACATTGTGATTGGAAGTAGTGGATATTGAAACAATATTCCTTCAGTTAAATCGTAATGTAAAATAAATGTTATGTATTACAGTGATGCAGCCATGGCCCGTCTGAAAGCAGCTGAGAACATAGTCAAAAAGAATACTACCACAACATCACCGGTCACTACGTTTACCGAAGTGCAAGGAAATATGGTAAGCAAGTATAATTACTAATAAAAAAAAAGTGTCCCAAAAAGGACTAGAACTTTTCATTTATATCAATAAACAATTTATTTCTTTCCATACCCAGAGTTTGATCGATTTCTATGGATTCTTTTTACACGGCAAGTATATTCCATTCTGAAAATAATTACTTTTAGAAATTGTTAAAAAAACATTTCTAAAAATAACGTTTTTATTTATTCTGAATTTGGTGACATTTTGAGCACATAGTTTGGTGCTAATGTTTTTTCATCTGTACATATAATATCAGTTAGTTTGGAAATACAATTATTAAAAATTAAATTAAGAGAAGAAAATAATCACTATGTAATATTTGTCACTTTTTAAAATAAACCTTTTCTCTTCGTTTTGGTACTACATTTTTACCAATTCTGTGTAGTCAATTTGAGAAACTAGATATTTATTAGATATAAGCATTAACAAAATAATAATCTGCATTGAAAGTCGTGACTAAATGTAATACTTTTTTCAGACTGAGGATGAGGCACTAGCACACGCATTGGCTCTGTCAATGCAAGAGCAAAACTCTGATGTACATGCACGAGACACTGATCTCGCTCGTACTCTTCTCCGTCAGCGAGTCGGTGGCGAGCAGAGTTCGAGGTGTAATATTTCCTAACGACTTCAACCTTATGAAGCTCCATTAACACTTTCGTATATAGAAGTGACAACTGATAGAAGATACGTAACTACGTAATTAATACAACTGATATGTGTACTTTTTATTTAAAGTGTTAATGAAAAGCTCACACAGTGCTTAGTGGTGTGTAAATCTAAAGTGCTTTTTTTATTACACTCTATAATTAAATAATATTCCCACTGGTAACACATATACGTGATAAATTCAGGTGACTGGAATTATTACTGCACAAAAAATAATTAAACTTCTAATCACTTCACACATGCACTTATGTTTTCATAGTGTAAAGTGATAAGTGCTAGTGAAAAGTTTACAGTGCTTAGTTTTTTAGGTATGTCCAAAGTGCTTTTTTTATTACATTCTATTGTAAAATAGTATTTCCAACTGTAATTAATACACATAAAAGGGGTAGGTTTGTTACTGTAAAGAAAAAATTAATGAAGCCTCTAATCACTTAACCCTCACACTTATCACCTCACATTACTTAGCAAAGTGTAAATAGCTTTTAATTCTGCGTTACTAAAGTGTACATAGTACACTTAGCATACATAAGTCCATAATGAGATAGTATCTATTATTCCGGCATTAGATAAGTAGCTTAGTGGAAATAAGTCTTAATTTTGAAGTGCTAAGGTACTAACATCAAGTGAACACAGATCATAACTAGATTTGTAATATTGTTCTACTTTGTGAGTGAGGAAGTACTGAATTTTTGTAAAAGATTGAGGCAGGACTGATTTAAATAAATACTTTTAAATATCTATGAATTTATTTCCTATGCAATGATACATCAAAATATCAGTTATAAATAACAATAGATTATTAACTACCCGCCACCTAGTGACGAATTTTGGTAAAATGTGTATCTTATATGCCATCTCCATTAAAGATATTTGTATTTCTTTATTGTTTAAGATATTGTCATAAAAATTGCTGTACACAGATTATTTACACGATATATTCCTTACTGTAACTTGATTTGTTGCAATCTATACATATAATAAAAATGAAGTGTATATATGTGTTATCAAAATAACGACTTTTTGCTGATAGGATATGAACGTATACACGATACTGATAACAATAAAACAATTTTTAAAATTTTCGTCTGTCTGTCTGTTTGTTCCGGGTAATCTCCGAAACGGCTGGACTGATTTTGACAGAACCTTCACTGACGGATAGTTAAAATTACAGCAGGTGACATAGGCTATTTTAGACTAGCTTTTACCCATGGCTTTGTTTGCAGAACTATCTCCAAAACGTTTGAACCATTTTTCATGGAACTTTCACTAACAGATAACTGATCTTATAAGAAGTAATTTACAATTATAAAAAAAACGCATGCGTAGCTGCGGGCAACAGCTAGTTTGTAAGAAAAAACGTGAAGAGACACGGGCACAGCTTGTTTAACTAAAATAAAATTGAAATATAAAAGACATTTTAAATTAATATCATTCCAATTCTATATTTCCTTTTGTAAACCTTACTAATGTAAATACCACATTCCTAATATCATCAAAGTGGATGGATAAACTGCAGTAACTAACCACATTGTTACTTTTACTTGGGATCAGTGGTATTATATAAATATAGATATTGCTATCTTCGTTTCACCTACAGTGTTCATGTTTATTCGATAACAATTTTATTGCTAAGTTAAATTTCTATGTTTGAAGTTCAATATTTTAAAAGAAGTTTTAACTACTTTTTCTTCTTCTTTTAATTTGTGGCGCCGTGTGTATACTTCAACATATTTTGACTATAACTTGACAGTTTATTTTTACAAATGACATTTGTAAATGTCATAATATAGACTGATATAATACTTGACTTACTTTATAAAGTGTTGCTTAAAGGTTTAATGTTTTGATATCATCATATGCTACATTATAAATAAGCTTTAATATGAATTAAAGTTTTTTTTTATAGTTGGCAACTGTCAAAGAGTTGTAAATGCCAACTTAATAATTAATTCACTTTAAGATTGATGATACTAGTTTTGACGACGTGATATCTCTAATAATATTTAGTTACGCTACATTATAAAAGTGTTTCTAATCCTATATGCTGCAACTGACCATGACGGACCAAAATGTGTTCGGTACAATATATGTAATCTTTTGGATCTGTTAACAGTATTTAAAATTACTAAACACTGTATTATACTGTTGTTTCTATAGATTTGTTCCTAGTGGATCATTTACAAACGATGCAATTATTATATATATTTTTTTATTTTACATAAACTACGTAGAAAAGCTGTGATCTACATTTGTTCTATGATAATTTGTCTTTCTCTAAGGTTACATTTTCTCTGACTTGTTTTCATGTTGTACTATTCCTTATAAAAACATGTATCACAGTTTTATTTCATTCTATGAATTATATAATTAAAATTTTTGGGTTATGTTCTATTTAATTATTCTTTTGATAGGTATAAATATACTAAGTTTTCTGCTATCCATTGGATTAGTTATATTGACTATGGCGAATTTGTAAGTTACGTTTTATTTATTCATATAAATAATATCGTATAAATCATGTATATAATATAACTGATTCTATTTTTGAGACAATTATAAATGTTAATTAAATGAATAATAATTTTTGACTGATTTTTGTGTTTCTCTTCAAATATACCTGCATTGGTAGTACGATTGACTGAGCCCTTGTAAAGTTCTATTGATTTTTCGTCAGCTACTTTTCATACCATTTAAAATACATCAAATACTCATTTGTACTTCCTTTCAAAGGCCATCAGTCAACTGAGACAGTTTTTTTAACTTACTAACATCTGTTGGACCCACCTGACCAATGCGGATAACACCCATGCTATGGAGAAATGTAAAAAAAAAATGGATGAGTTTTATCGACTTTAACATTATTATCTAGTATTTCTTAAGATTACATTACATTTTCAGTAGAATTATTTATATAAGTCCATAAAATGAAGTGATTTATATAGATAATTATCCTATATATTTTGTTTGTAAGATAAGGTAAACCGTTGTGAAATTGTAAGGCTTCTGTATTTTAGCAAATACTTTTGCTTATAAAATGTAATGCTGATACTTTGTAAATTAGAAAAAGCGCATGTTTTCTATTTATGTGGAAACTGGGGGAAAACACGAGCATTTGGTGTACAGAAAAAAGTGTGTGCTGCTTGTATTATCACACGAACTTTATAAAAAGTACATTAAAACGCCAACGTCATTCCGTGTTTCCAGACGGTCACTCATCCGAGAACTGACCACGTTCGATATTGCTTAGCTTCGGCAATCGGACGAAAACCGATGTTTCCAACAGTCTACCGAACGTGTTTACTCCCACTATTTTTCATCACACAGAATGGTTGCGAACAAGAATTTCAAAGCTCTCTCATAACAAGCTTCACTTTAAAAAATCTTGGACTGTCAAATTTAGTTCCAAAATTTATTAAACTTTTAATATTGTAGTGTGGTCTTTAAAATTATAAATTGCTTTCTGATAACTTTAATTATTTTAAATTTGATTGGCAGTTTTCTTTAATCTAAATAACTAAGATAAATTATTTGATATTATATATGTAATATACAAACTCAAAAAATACTTAACCTTTGTTAAATATTCTTTACCCTAAAGAAAGATACAAACAGTAGAAACCTTCTCGGCAAGAACGAAGAAGTTCGAAAATTCTTATCTTTGTCGTACTGTGAAGATGTGGAATCGCCTCCCGACTAGTGTGTTCCCCCCCCTCTTATGATATGGGGTCCTTCAAACGAGGTGTGAAGAGGCACTTTTACAGGTCGGCATGATGATGACGACTGCCGTTGGTATTTAACACCGACAGTCGCCGTTGTTTTTGGACTGTACCGTACTTACCATCAGGTATTGTACAGTCATTTTGCCGAACTTATATAAAAAAAAAAAAAAAAAACAATCAGCGAACGACATAGGCTGTATTTTATTTTCAAAATCCACATTAACATGAATGAAGCAGCTAGCAGAAGCTAATAGTAGTAGTACTAAATAAGTAGACAATGCAAACTGTTGTAATACGTCACTAGATGACGCTGGAGCCGCATCAAATTTTCTACATTCCATTCCGAATTTATCTACAAAGAAACAAAGTCCCTGAAAAGTATCTACTAATATTGTATAAGATGATAATTTACAATAAGTGTATGAACTCAGATAATTTCTGATTTCTCTGTTTTTCGGAAGAATTAGTTGAGAGGAAACATGCATTTAACATAACCTATGAGAGAAATAATGTTTGATAAGCAGGCACCATATATGTCATAAAATATATGCAAACATTTGTCTAAACCGTTTGGTTATTTGTTGTTATTAACTGTCAGCCTTGTTAATATTTGTATTCACATACATTGCCTTGATCTACGACCTAAAATCGACTCGAAAACATAGTGTAATTAACTGCCAGGGTATTTGTAAATATGCCAAACATTGAATCACACTTTGTGGCTTTTTTTAAAGTGGATTTTCTATGATTCGGAAAAAGGTTTTACTTGGAGTGTGGTTTCATAAAGTAACACATTTTTCTTAAATATTATTATTGGTAAACAAAATTTTAAATTATTAATGCCATTGTCGAGTAGGTAATAAGACTACAAGATTACAAGTGTTTTGTAATCATTTAAATGTTCTAACAAGAGGGTGGACCCCATCTCAGACCTTTCCACAGAGTTTATGTGGCATCTCAAAATCTTCGTGCTATTATTTTCCATCCACTTCACTTGTACACAATAACCAAACTATATTACTTTAAATGCTACCAAAATTACAAATTATAGAGTCAAATAACAAAAGATTACGAATAAAATATAAAAGCTACTAATATGACAGTCTAAAATCCCGCTAAAAACTCCCTTTGCGACTTTGTAGATATTTTTGTATTCGAGCACGTGTCTTGCCATATCAAAAAATGATATAACGTCGATATTATGCAGAAATTTTATTATTAAATAGCATTACATTACAAAACAATTTTTATTAAATATTTATAATAGAATAAACAACATCAATAACAACTCTTATAGTATACCAATTCCAATCCACCAATACATCGAACCCAAATTTTAATGTGTAATCGCATCAGAGTTTGCTTAAAAATTGTGATAAGTTAAAAAATAATAAAGACGAGCTATTAACGCCTATAAGAGCGGCACGCTATGATGGCCGTTTTGATAAGTTTCGTGTATATTAATAATTACGTTTGAAGGCGAAAATTCTTCTTCTTTATCGTTGATAGTGACGTGCAGTTAGTTCTAACATTTATCCAATGTGTAATTTTAGAATATAAAATGAATTCAGTACATATTTATAAATTACATATATGTATAACGACATATCTATCTATCTACTACTATATCTAACTGTATAATATGGTCCCGCGAACAAACCCTTTCACGTTTTTAATAATAAAAAAACAGTGCTGTTTGAAAGAATCCTTGTCGGAATATAATTATTAGCGTACATATTTACAACAACACAACTCGGAATTAAAGTTTTTCTAAATTCAAAATTATATATTTATATTCTATATATGAATAATCATATAAATATCGCTGGCCAGAACAACTACCACCTCTTTGTAGTCCGGTGAAACTGTAGAGGCCTTGCCAGGTCAGCAGTGTAGTCAGTTCGAAAAAAAAACTACCACCTCTGGCGAACTCGCGTCAATGCTTAACGCAATACAAAGCAGCATTTGATTATATTTTTGTCGAAAATAAAACGACATTTCACGTCACTATTATAATGTATCAAAACGGTCATAGTGTGCAGCTATTATAATAAACACTTTAACATATGTCAGAGCGTTATTTGCCCTATAAATCCCAATGCCTGCTTATACATATTTTATTTTATTGCAAACTTAGTCCAGACTAGTCATAAGAAATATGCGATAGATATGTGTCGACCATAAAGGACAAGAACATCACCTAACAACACCGGGCAATATCAGAGATTACTCAAAAGGTCCTTGTTATGAAGCGTTCGGAATTTATGGTTGTCGTTTAAGTAACTAGTTATGAATTCTGGTGGGTGCCTCGCGAGGAATAATTCGAGGCTCATGTATTTAGCTGCCGTGAGACGTTTCCGTTCGGCGCTCGATCTGCAAAGGTTTTTGTGCGCGTGCGTCAAGAAGTTAGAGGCGACTTTCTCAATTAGTTGGATAGTAACACGTTTCTCGGGATCGTCCTCTAAGACTGGCTGGAAGCGGAATAATAGATCACATGTAACATCTGGTTTAATGGTACGTTTACATGTTCTGGGATCAACGGTTGTATATAAAAATCAAGCGGGGATTCAATTCAATTTTAAATTTTAATCAATTCGATTAGATTGTTACCAATACCACACACATGGTGATAAAACCATTACAGTGATTATCTTCTGGTTTGTCACATTCAGAATCACCACTCTATAAGTATCTAGCTGCAACATTATGCAAAGCATACTTTGGTATGTTCAGATAAGAAAATCTCATAAAATAAAAAAAATAAAACGTATGTGTGCACTTATATACGCAGGTAAGAAGTGATACTTATTTAGTTTAAGAAAATGTGCAATTGATAATGTTTTAATTTTCTATATTATGAATTCTATTCTTAAATAGAATTCTATTCTTAATAAAGTATAACTTCAAAAACGAATTAATTGTAGTTTGTAAATGTATCGTGATTATCATACACATGGTAACAAAAGATTTTCAGAATCGACTCAACAGTTTCAACAAATAAGACACAAACTAGCAAATGTATGTTATAGATAAATGTTATGGAAACATTCTACATGTGAGCATCATAAATTTTTTAATATGGAAATATTATCTGAGTGATATAAATTTGCAAGAAGACTGTATTGAAAATTAAAAAAATACGTTATTTATAATAAATAGAATGGCGGCAACTTACAGAAAATCTAATCCACTGCCATATTTGATATCTGGATATTTCAGCTGTGGCCGAGTCTTCAACGTTACCGCTGTAAAAGAAGTGCCCTATACCGGCCAACCAGTAGTATATGAACAATACGGATATAGCCACGTTATGTTTCAGTCCTTGGAGCGTCACGCCGCCGGCGGGGATCAACAAAAGGTCTTGGGGAGTGACGTCACAATCAATTTTACGCCCTATTTGATTCGGCGTCGCTCCGTTTTTCTTCCAAAGCTGCAAATAAATATCTAGGTACTTACAGTACTTTTTTTTTGTTATGTTATGTTTTTTGTATAAGTTATAGTGTTATAGCGTCTGACCCCAATCTCACCTGATGTTAAATGACGATGTGGTCTAAGATAGTAAACACGCTAAGCCTATAGGGGAATGGCTATCAAATGCAACTGCCGGAACACACCAATCGGTGCTTGGTGACCGATTTTCAATTTGAGAGTGGTAGGTAACCAGGCGGACTTAAAAAAAACCCTACCACTTATGGTTTATACTTATGGTTTCATCACGATGTTTTCCTTCATCGGGAGCTGTAGCTCTGTTGCAAGGATTCAAACCGACGTCAATCGATGCGGTGTCTAAACAGGCTATCAACTAAGCCATGATGCCTTCATAATATTGTGATATTTTTGGATAAAGATAGGTGTTTAATCGTTGCTGTCATGCTGGCTTACAAACCTCTCATCTGCATGACATATACTTATCGATACTAAGACCCGTATTTACCGCCGCGTGTGTGGTGATCGCGACCTAGCCCGGTTCTGATCCATATCACCCCTCATGATTAGGTCTAATCATAGCACTATGGCAAATATTACGCTTGATTTAAAATCATGTAATCCAGTCGTGGCCAGTAAATAAAACCATCTGATAAATATGATAAGTGATTTAATTTAGGAATAATATCTAAAACAAAAGTTCGATTATCTGAGAGGGAATATTTTAGGGAAAACTGAGGCCAATTGTAGGACGTTAGAAAAGCTGTAGAAAAGCACGACGAACAATCATCACGAACAATCAAACATCTCATGTTCTAGTATCAGTAAAATCCTTGAAATGAACTATGGAGATCGACCAATCTCCTTCGACGCGCATTATAAATCAATTAATTTCGTGAAACAGATAAATCTCATCACAGTCGAAAGTTTAATAGAACTCGTAGAATGGCATTGACAGTGACTTTTTATAAATTAAAGTACGCAATTCATTGTTGTTTTGTATCATTAATGAAACAGATCGAACGTTATAGAATCTGCCTACGAAGGTCGGAGTCGACAAAAAAAATTACGATGGTGATTACATTAGATAAGTTGTTTAATTAAATCGGAATGTAAACCCTTTACACTCGAATATTACTATTTTTGAAGTAAAAGTTCTTATGGAAGAACTTTGAAATTCTGATCCGCAGTCTTTTTGTGTGACGAAAAGTGGTGGCGGTAAACGGTGTCTGTTAGAGTGTTGAAAACATCGGTTCTAGTCCAATTACCGAAGTTAAGCAACGTCGGGACTACCTGGCACTTATATAGCATGTTAGATAACCAATGAGTGGTCATAAGATTGAAGTTAATTATTTTTGTCTCAAATCCCAATTTCAAAGATAAAAGTACGCACCTCATTTATGTGAGGAACGAGCCGAGTATCATACACCATAAAACCGTCCACACCACATTCAATCTCCTTTAGTTTCGATTCCAATACTTTACTTATAATTGCTTTTGATCTGCAATAATGTATTTATTTAAATAAAATGATCATCTCCGGTCAAAATTATGATTATAGAAGCTATAGATGCTCCTTTTATAAGCAAAGATTTCTTCTAAACAATAGACTCTCCCCAGAACCATTACGTAGTTCAAAAGGAAAAAGTATATTTTTAGAACAATTTTAGAAGACCAAATAAATGAAGGACATTGAGATAATAGAGATTATTGATACTTACTCCTTATTAGATCCATCAGATCCAGGGTTTAACATAGAAGCCGCCATTCCCCCAGTTGCTGGAGCTGCACGCGCGTGGCAGATGCTCACCACAAGCCTCAAGTAACTATTCAAGAAGTGTCGATCCATACTCACGTATTTGTTCCTGTCAGGCAGTTGGTATTCACTACGATGCCCTACAAACGGTAGTAATGCATTGTTATAACCTGTTGAGAGTCTTCGTTGTACATACAAAGTATTAGGTGAGAAACTAGAGCAGCGTGCGAGCAGGTGGAGGAAAGTGGATTCAACTATGGAAGTGACATCCCCGAATAATTCCTGGGTTGTAGGAAATTATGTCCTAGTAGTTAGCGACCCGCTATAATGGTACGATTTTGTAACATTTTGAAATCAGTCCGATGTATAATTTAGAAGATTAACAGATTTTGAGTGATTTTAGAATTTGAGTGGATCGCGGCTAACATACAAATATTGATAAAGCCCTCAATACTTTCATTTTTTTTATTGTCGCATTTTGGTTTCAGGTTCAGTAACACCAGTAAGAGTTTTATAGAGAACAATGTTAGGTTTTATAATAAAGTCCCAAAGCACATAACCAGTTTGCCGAATAAAATGTTCAAGTACAGGTTAAGAGGGTTTTGATGTCAAAACGCTAATATAGAGTGGATGAATATGCGAAGGATGGTGATGACTGGTAATAACACCCCTCTCTGTGCGTCCGCTAAAAACGATTGTAACTATAACGTATTTTCACAAGAATATGTACTATAAAAAGATAAACCAGATTGAGTTTCTTGTCGGTTCTTCTAGATGACCGAGTTATTTGTCCGAACCGGTGATAGTTTTGACGTTCATAAGCGCCTTTTCAGGGCCTAAATTGGTTAAAATATTTTTGTTTTTTTTTTCAGCCATCTTATATATCTAACTTTCAAAAGCCTTCCGGTCAGCATGACACCGACGATTGATAGATGATGAATTGTAAAGGCTTTCACTGTGCTTACCACAAGGTACAGTGGAGTCACCGTCTACTAACTATAAAAAAAAAATCTTCCTTAAGCTTCAGTATTTCAGTTTGACATCAGTGAGTGGGATGTTACACTTAAGTCCACTAGTATAGTAATTTCTTGTTAACCTCATCAATAATATATGTCCCTAGACTTGATTACTCCATAAAGTAATCTATTTGCATTTTAGTGACTTAGCAGAATGTTAATTTCTACTACATATCAAATATTCCGTAGCTTATAACAAAAACATTGATTATTTACGAAATGGATGCAGACAAGCAAGGAGTGAAACTCAGTACTGGGAAAGAATTGATCTTATCAGGGATTGCCCCATAATAATTTAGCCTTAAAGTGATATCCCTTCCCTAAAAAGGCACTTATGAACCTAAAGAAACTGCAACCGTTTCTTAAAAAATCCCTAGTTATCGAGAAAAAGTAGGAAGAAATTCGATCGGGTACTTTTTTTGTATATACTTTATTCAAATAACACAAATATAAATTGCTGCAAATGATATGATGATGAACAATGATCTTCTACATGTGCCTTATTGCTTAATTTCCTTGTGAACTAATTTGCTCCGACGATCATCGAGCATTTGATAGATACAAGTAGCCCATTACCACTTTAGCTCTCAAGCTTTCAACTAAATATGATGTTGAACGATGGCCAGTTACCAGTAGATGAATATAAAATAGAGTAAAATACCAAAAAAACCATTTTCACCAAATTTAGCTATAATAGATGCACAGTAATCCCATATCCCGCAGTTCAGACCCAAAGAGTGTTCCTTCAACGCATACAGAATTTCTTCCAACTCGATAGTAGAAAGTATATTTTCTATGAGGACACAAGCTTTTATAGTCCCTTGTGGCAACAACAGTTCTTTCTGAGCCCAAATAAAGATCTCGTTCCATAATTCGGCTTCTGAAGCGCTCTCCAACTTCGATAAGTAGAAGCAAGGTCCACTGTTGGCCTCGTACAGTTTTTTTGCATTGTGGTACATTAAAATAGCGAAATCCACCAAAGGTCCGATGGCTTCTTTACCGTCTATCTGTAATATTCCGTCTATAATAGTAGACGTATATACTATGAAAGTTTGTATAATCTTATGTTTTTCTGAACAGTAATTGTTCTCTTTGTAGGAAAAAACGGAAGTCGTAATACTAACAGTAAAATATGTTACAGATGATATACATGTGATATACGGAATATGATATGTGAATGCCAAGGAGGTTGGATGCCAGGCAGGCGGCCGATCGTAAATATCAAGCCAAATCATACATCACAACATGAAAAACATGTCGTACCGACCCTACTTAAGAGGAATAAGGGTAAGAAGAAGAAGAATTGTACTCTTTTTAGATATCTCCTTAATGTTTAGTTTTCAAATTAGCGTACGTTTAGATTTTACGAAATGGAACTGAAGCAAGACTAACTTACCAATATATTGTGTTCCGTCATGTTCCAAGCTCGTGGCCGCAACATTAGTATGGGGCATGTGCTTATAGTTAGAGGAGCACCCTGTAGTTTACCGTTTACTGCAAGATTTATATTCTGGTATGCCAGCAATTGGTTACGCCAAGTTGGACAGTGCCCATCGTCAAAATCCACTTGAACCCCCTGAACATCAGCATTAAGGGCAGACACAAAATGGGCTGTGTTTGAAGCTGAAACATCTCCAAGATCGAGATGTCGATTTCTGAAAATATGCTTGTTTTTATATGACGTGTTATATTTGAAGCAATGATCGAAGAGGGGTAACATAATAGGCATAGATATACCTAAACTATACTCATATAGTATCAAATCTTATAATTAATGTGAATGAGGAAATAGAGAGAGAATTGCAACCACTAAACACCATGCATAACAGCCACCACTGTGGCATGTTTAGTATTGTTGTTTTTCACAATATTTGGGTGTACATCCAGTAACCAGGAACCAAGACTCTAGCAGTTCAAATATCAACCACTGTATAGTCAACAAGTGAGAATTTTATATCACAGCATTATAGTATCCAATCTCTATGTGATCATTCATGTTTCTCGATTGCACTCTACTTATCATTTTGTCACAGTGCCTTTATTTGACTATTTAAGAAATCCGTTTATTATGTATGTTATAAATGTATAAATGTAATTTACACACTTAGATAAACACACACATGTGTACTCAGCTAAACACTCAAAAATTTTTTTCTGTAGAATCTCATTAAAATTAATTATGTTAGATTTTGAAGTTTGATAATTGCAAGATATTACCATAATCGCCTGTAAATAAGTCAGTATTTTATATTTCTTATTAATTTGTTATTATTAAAAACTAGCTGACCCCGGTGAACCGCCTAACAGTCGATTCTTTAATTTTTTTTTAATACTTATTCTGCTATTCGGGACCATCCTATAAATATATTGACATTAATATTTATACAATACTAAAGTCACTCAATTGTTTTGCTTCCCCGGAGTCTCTCCACTAACACTTAAACTTTATGCTACAGTATTAAAGTTCAAATTGAGATTTAAGTATTATTACGAATCGTTTGTATGGGAGTATAGATAAGTATAGTTTTTAGACTTTTTTAGGAAATTTGTTTTTTGTTTTTCTCTCCGTAAGATCCATCCTTGTACTTGAAGGAATATTCTAAAAAAAGAATTAGCTAAATCGGTTCAGCCGTTCTCGAGATTTGCGCTTAGCAACACATTTAGCAATTCATTTTTATATTATAGATGAACAAATGTACCCTTAACATGATGATCTATAATATATAAATATTATGACACAAGTTAATAAGGTATAATTTGAAGAATATTTAAACCATATTACTGGGTGCATTAGTAAATGCAATGTGATCTGCTTTTTCTTATTTTGTATGTTATAGATTCTACTAAAATGCTTTTTTGTTCTTAGAAATAAACCATATGCCCTTTATAAAAGAAAGTGAAACCATATCACATAGATGGAAAATTTCTAAATATACAAATATGTGAAAACAAAATCATAATAAAAAAATTAATTTAATTCATATGAGTTATAATAGTGATGTTACATGTTACATCTTGTTGGGCCATTATAAAAATATATGTACATAAATAAAATATGTATCTAAATGAGTTTATTCAGTCCATTATTAAGTCAAAACAAAATAAAACAATCACAAACAAACAAGTCTCATTTCTCTTTAACATCAACTGAACTGGACAGATAAGAGGTCACCTTTGTTCACATTGTGTGAAAAATCAATCTATTCTAATTTTATATTATATTCTATTTTCATTGTTCATTAATTGCTAACTACCACAGAATATTATTAAAATACTAAACACCCTCGACTTGTAAAATTCAATATTTTTTGTCGAAACATTATATATTTTTTTCAGAATTTTATCTTGTTGATATATAATAATATATCCATCACTCAATCGACTGCATAATATATTACTTGGTATAAGATTAAATTACTTATAATTTTTCATCACTATAATCTGTAACATTTTCTTGCTTATTAAATAAAAACAGTGCTTAAAACATCTAATCTTTTTAGATTATAGAATAATAGGTGTAAGGACATCTAATATTATAAAGATACTAGGAAGTAAATTCATTGTAATATTGTAAATAAATTAAAATTTAAATTATACTTTACAACATAATTCATCATATTATTTTATAGAATTTTTTTCAATGAACAGACAAGATTATTTTCGAACTAATATGGTAGGAAATTTACACCTTAATCTATACCAAACAACTAATATTATAAAGCTCAAAATGTTGCTTATATTTATGATTGCATATACTAATCTGTGGAACTACCTATCAGGTTTGAAAATGGCGCAAGTTAAGGGAGGCCCATAGCTTTTATTTTATGCTTAACAAATATTTTTTATAATTATAGTGGAGGAAATCACGTGAAGTTGTTAGTATATAAAAAATTAGAGGATTTAGGCATAACAGTAAATGATATTGTTTTTAAAATTTATATGATGATATTCAAATACTTACTGTAATCTTATAGATAACGGAGCTATCGTCCATGATTTATCTGTCCTCTCTGGCGACTCCTTAAATAATAGAGTTGGAGAAACTTGAATCTCTACAGTGCGCCGCCTTCTTCTCGCGTACAGCAACTCAATTTTGTCTTCAAATACCCTGTGTAAACTAGCTAAGAACTCGAGAGCATTCTTATTGAAAATTGTCTTCTGTAAATCTTCAAATTTCGGTGGTGGTGATTGTAATAGAACAATGTTTGCCATAGTTCTACAGTGCAATATTTCTGTTGAACTTCATCGGTCGGTGAACGAACAAACTTTGAACAGTTTGAACTATTTATTGATATCTATAGCCTCGGAGTTGAATATTATCATTTTTATGACATTCCTTATCATTTTAATGACCTGACACCTTTGATGTAATCTAACAAAATTGACAGAACAATAAATACAAAAATTATAGTGATGCTATCGCAACAATAACTTGAACTGTCTATTATCGATATCACACTTACTTATTTGTAATACAAGTTTAAATTTAGTAGATAGCTAATTGAAAAATGATAACGAAGGAATACGCCACAACAAGACTTGATGCTTAAGTTATATGACTTTTCGCTGAATAGTATTCAGTAATGGGATATAAAAGAGGTAAAAACCACCGTTAATGGAAATAAAATGGGTAAACTTTAATAGTTTTAATGGGACTAAAGAAATATTGAGAGTAACAAGGTAGTATTAAATGGAAAAAGTAGTAAAGTAACTGTTATGACATTACTCTCAATTTCATGTACTTTTAGGAACTTGTAGTAAATTAAATCTAGATTACGATATCGATATGATCGACAGTCATAAAAGTATCAAAGATTTTATTCGTCAGTGCAATTATTCCTACAAAGTTACTTGCGTGGTCCTTTATGATTACATGCTGCTTACAGACTATTTTATATTATATTAAAACGTAGTTACTTGTAATTAAATTATTTTCTAAACATAAGTTAGCTATTTTCAATCTGTGTTTGACTTTATTAATGATGATTGCCTGATAAATAAATTACAAGTTTTAGGCATTCACGAATCATTGTTGAGATGGTGTCAATCTTGTCCCAGAAATCATTCTGAATTTATATTAATTCGTGGGTTTAGTGCTCATATTTGTGCTGTTCCTTCTGGAGCTCATCAAAGGTTTCCTCTTGGTCCACTTTTAACTCTTTTGTATATTAATGTTATTTAAAATATTCAGTCGAATTGTAAATTCTACAATGTCCAGATTTTCTTCAAAAATACCCTTCAGTGTTCCACGTACAGCTAGCCACTTAATTAATCGAGAAACTTAATTTACCATTAGCAAGAACGAACATAGAAAATATTGACCTTTGTATCGCATTCTTTCTTTTTGTAATAGTTTCACATATTCTTTTGTGTTCCTTTGGACTCAGCTAGAAAAAATTAAACAATTAATTGAATTTATTTTAATTTTTCATTCGTTTTAATGCTATGTAATACTTTCTCTTACTTTGTACATGTTGTGTTATCATTTAGCAGAGTTCATGTCAATTTTGATCACCGATCTCAGTTTTGGAGATCTTAACTAAATAATTACATAGTTGAATAACTAATTGCATAATTTAACTAATTGAAATACATAGTTGAATTACTAATTTCACTTGCTTAATAGTATACTTACATGTGCTAAGTAAAATCTAACTTTATTTGTATTGTCACATCTATTTTTACATTTATTTAAAAGTGTAGCCTATCATCACAACTAACTAATGTTTAGCAGATAATTTAATTAAAATTACTTCGTTTTAATATAATTTAAACTAGTTAATATAAATATCATTCTTTTCTAGAATCGAAATCTTCAGAAATAGGAGAAACAAAATTAATCAAATTAATGGTAGTAGATGTGCTTAGAAGAAAACCGTGCTGATTGTGATGGACAGAATTTCTAAAGTAGCCAAGTAGTTTTTTGTTAACAATTGTTTTAAAATCTTTCCTATTGTTCATAAAATAGATTTTTGTCTATATTGTGTAACAGAATAAACAGGTCCAGATTTATGAATCTACATCAATTAAGCCAATTTCCATTTCGTCAGGAATACATCAGATCTAAGAAAAGTGTTAAAAATAATACCCAGTGGCTTGAACAAGTAATTAGCATATATTTTTAGAAATACTGGAGGTATAGAATCTGATCCAGGCCTTTTGTAAGGATCAAGTGACTATATTTTTTTTAATATTTCAGAATCTTTAGTCAAACTGGTTGGGGAGGAATATACACAGCACATACATTAATAGTGTAATACATACATAAATAGTAATATTTTGAGGGACGAACTCTTCAAAAATGGATTCGTTCATTTCTGTAAAAATAGAAAAAATGAAATGACAATTTTATATGACTAGAGATTGTATATTGTTTAGTATCGATTTATGAAATCAATTTTTCTACATGTAAATATGTATTTTTTTAATATTTGATATCAAACCGGCATCCCTTATCTGTAGTCTTTTGTAATATACTCATTTCTTTGTTTTTTATTCAGAACCTTAATTATTAACTTTAGACCTTCTTTGGAATTGATAATTCTGAAGTAACTTTAAAATATGTTATGTTTTTTTTTCGCTTAATAAAAGATTATTCATTATCCAAATGAAAAAACTTTATCGATTTCATTTTTTGCATTAGTAAAGATTTTTAATCTTGCTGTCGAGTGACAGCTTTTCAGCCGTTAGCTTTTGTCGAATTGGCAACACTTCCTTTGGTTCCTTTGGCCTGACTTTTTGGCGGGAAGTCGAACGAAGCGCGCGCTTTTTAAAGTGTGTCTAAAAACTTTCTGTCCTTTTATTGCTTAACTGTTAAAATCTCCTGTGGTTTCGGTTAATGCTATATATTTAGGGTTCCCCAAACATGGGGACTCAAAGTGATGGGGAAGACGACGAGTCGTCACGACATTCTGATCGTAAAAGGGTTCGTACTGAAGTGGTCGGAATGAAAAGTGAAGATAAGTACAAAGTATATTTTAAAACTAATTATACAAGATTGTTTCTTGAAAACAATACATCAAATGAATTCACTGTCTATGTCGAATCCAAAGAGAAGGAAAAATTGGGTAACAAGAACCCTTTGAAAATCACTCAATTATTTAATGACAACGTTAAAGGCTTTACCAGCATTTATAGAGTTAATGCTTATAAAATTGGTGTTACATTTAAGAAAGCTACGGCTGCGAATAATTTTTTAAAATTAGATGTTTTTCTCAACAAAAATAAGTTGAGATCTTTCATCCCCGCCCACTTAGTGGAAAAGGTGGGTGTAATCCGATTTGTCCCCACTGACATATCGAACGAGGACATTTATAAAAATATTACAAGTGATACTGAAGTTATCTCTGTTAAACGATTTCAAAAAAAAGATGCTGACAGGAAACTTGTACCACTTTCAACAGTGGCCCTAACATTCTCCACATCTGTACTTCCAAAGTATGTCTACCTCAATATGTTCCGATATGAAGTTCACACTTATGTTCCACCCTTGATACAGTGTTATAAGTGTTTTAAATTTAACCACTCCGCTAAAGTGTGTCGAGGGACCCAGATGTGTTCCTCGTGTGCGGGAGAACACCTATACAGGGATTGCAACTCTGAAATTATTTGTTGTATAAATTGTGGTGGGGGTCACCTTGCCATATCCAGAGATTGCCCTATAAAAAAGAAAAAAATAGAAGATAAACAGAAAAAAGTATTAAATCAACACCATTCATTTGCCTCTGTAGTAAGGGTTAATAAAGTTGAGGAATTTCCTGCTTTAAAATCTAAAGTTGTACATAAATTTGTAGAAAATAGTAAAAACATTTCTAGTGATAAAAATACATCTGACAAACATGATGATGGTAAGAAAAATATTGATTTGGAACAAATCATCAATAATGATATAATTATTAATGCCATAGTAAAATCCCTAGTTTCATTAGCTAACTCGTCCAGTAAAGAATCTATTACCATAAAAAAAATTAAAGAAATTTTTTTACATAATTTAATTTAATATCTATATGGATAATAATACTTTGGAAGTTCCTGAACATAAATTAACAATAGCTCAGTATAATATTCAGAGTGTTAATAATAAGAAACCTTTGCTCATAAATTTTATATCTGAACACAATATAGATATATGTATGTTAAATGAAACTTGGTTGAGAGAGAGAAGTAATTTCAGTGTACCAGGCTATAATATAGTTTCTCAAAATGGGCCAGATGGCCATGGTGGTGTTTCCATTTTAATAAAAAACACATTAAAATATAACGTTTATCATACACCTTATTATGACTAATTACAATCAGCTGCTATAGTTTTGAAAACTAACATTGGTGAGATATCTCTTTTGTGTACCTATAGTCCTCCTAGAGGAGGTCGTTTTAAATGTAGAAAGTTAAAATATATTATTAGCAGCCTGCCGAAGCCTATCCTGCTTTCAGGTGATTTAAATGCGCACCATGTTGCTTTTGGTTGTATTACTTGTAACTCTAGAGGTAATGACATTTATAATTTAATAGATGAGGCTGATCTTTGCATCTTAAATACTGGATCCCCAACAACTGTTGGTTCTGTCCGTAATAGTCCATCTGCGATAGATATATCTTGTGTTAGTCCTGAATTAGCACCTTTATGTGACTGGAAAGTGCATGATGACCCAATGGGTAGTTATCATTATCCCACTATTATTGAAATTCAAACTTCTGTACAAAAGTATGAAGTAGGTGCCCCCTCTGAGCACTTTATTTACAGTAAAGCAGACTGGTCCAAATACTTTTCATTAAGTGAAACGGCATTTGATAATTTATGTTTTGAATCAGAAAATATATTTCATATTTATAAAAGCTTCTGTGATATTCTGAATAACCTTAAATTGGCATGTATTCCAAAAATCTCTAATAACACTTCGTATAAAATTAAAAAGCCAGTACCCTGGTGGGATGAGCAGTGTGCCATTGCTGTTAAAAATAGTAGAGATGCTTTGAGAAACTATAGAGAGATCCCTACAATAGCTAACTATATAGAGTATAAAAAGGTTGATGCTGTTAAAAAGAAATTACTTAGTGTAAAAAAGAAAACTAGTTGGAGATTGTTGTGTGAGGCATTTAATAGATATACACCTGTTAGCATGATATGGAATTACATTAAAAGATTTAAAAGAGTAGTGCATAAAAAACCTCCTAAAAATGATGAATGGATTCCTTCTTTTTTAGATAAATATGCTCCCAAATCTCCACCTGAAAAAGAAATTGACATAATAAGGTTAAACACCTATTTTGATTCAGCTGGCAGCATTGAAGGTTGTTTCCTCTCTGAACCTTTTACAATTAATGAATTTAAAGTAACTTTGAAATCAAGAAAGAATACAACACCTGGTCTTGATGGCATTTCCTATAAATTAATTCAAAATCTTCACCCTAATGCTCAAAATATACTTTTAAAAATATTCAATGTGTTGTGGGAATACGAAAGGATACCTGATACCTGGAAAACACAGTGTGTTATTCCAATTTTGAAACCAGGAAAACCAGAACATGACTACAACTCTTATAGGCCAATCTCTCTGTCATCTTGTATTGGAAAACTTTTCGAATGTATGCTAAAATTAAGGTTAGAATTTTATATTGAAAAATTTAACATTTTACCTGTGCAACAGTTTGGTTTTCGTAGAGGTAAAAGCACTTCAGAAAATTATATGTCTCTCATCTCTGATATTAAGAATTCCTTCCATAGTCATTCACATACTGTTTGTGCATTTCTTGATGTGAGTGGTGCTTTTGATAACGTAGATCCCTCTATTCTAGTGTCTATTCTCAGTGATGTTGGCATACCTGGAAAAGTTTGCAAATGGATATTTACATTTCTATATGATAGATTAATGTATGTCAAATATAATAACATTTTACATGGACCCAGGCAGGTGTATAAAGGTACAATGCAGGGAGCGACAATATCTCCCCTGTTATATAACATATATTCATCACAAATCAACAGGTATTTGACAGAACCCTCGGTCAGGTGCCTGTTATTTGCTGATGACATTGTTGTATATAGTATAAATAAAGATGTCAATAAAGCAATTACATGCTTAAACAATGGGCTGTCCCAAATACATAGCTTTTATAGTAGTTTAAAATTAGATATAAGTGTTGGTAAGAGTGGTGCAATGTTATTTTCAAAAAGAATGCTTAATTTGTATGAAATCCCTTCTATTTTATACAATAATAGTACAGTAATCTGGTTACAAGAAAAGAAATTTCTTGGGGTTTGTTTGGACACTAAATTAACATTTGAGTCACATATTAATAATATAATTAGAAATGCTAGCAAAGGACTTAATCTTTTACGATCTTTAGCTGGAGTTCATTGGGGATCTGACCCTAAGGTCTTGTCTCTCCTTTACAAGAGTATAGTCAGAAGCCACTTTGACTATAGCTCTTTAGCTTACATGTGTGCGAATAGTAGATTCCTTAAGAAGTTGGATGTGATTCAAAATAAAGCATTAAGAATTATAACTGGTGCAATGTGCTCTACTCCAGTAATTGCAATGCAGTCTGAAACATGTATAATGCCTTTGAAAATAAGACGGTTTCAGATTGCTCAAAAATTTTGTATCAAGCTATTGGCCAATGACAATACATTTGTATTGGATAGGATATTACCTAAACATGACCTTCCGGTAACTTTTACAAATAATGCCGACATAGATGTTCAGGATCTTATATCTGAACATTCACCAGAAATACTAAAAATTGTGTTAAACATTAAAAATATATGTAGAAATCTCCATGTTTCCAACCCTTTACCTATTTATAAAATTGGATATGAATGTAATTTTAATAACAATATAGTCATTGATTTTGAAAAAGTTGAGAACTTCTTTGATTTCTTAGAATATATTAATAGGCTATCAAATATTTATACATTATATACAGATGGTTCAAAAGTGTCAGATAATGTAACTTCAGCTTATTATGATCCACAAGTCCAAGAGACCTCATGTTTCAAATTAGACACTAAGTGTAGTATTTTTACAGCTGAATCATATGCAATTTATAGAGCTCTCTTGTATATAAATTGTATATAAATCAATAAATCCAAATTTTTAATTGTTACTGATAGTAAAAGTGTATTGTTAACATTAGAAAATAACACTATAAGATACAACTTTAACTATATCATATATTCTATAAAACAAATATTATTTGAGCTACGTCAAAGAGGCAAATGTATTACGTTTAAATGGGTACCTTCACATTCTGGTATAATTGGAAATGAAATAGTAGATAGAGCGGCCCGAGGAATGTGGAATGAAGATCACTCTATTCAAATGAAAGTCGCTTTTCCTGATTTCCTTCAGATGTTAACTGACAAGGTTAAAATAATGTGGCAAGAATATTGGAAGATGGTTACACAGGAAAAAGGTAAATGGTATGCCAGAATTCAGAATACCCCGCCCCACAGACCCTGGTTTTATAAAGTCAAAGAAGCGGAAAGGAAATTCATTACCTTGATTAATAGAATGCGATTTGGGCACTGTAGAACTTCTGCGCATCTTTCAAGACTTAAAATTATATCAGAAGATAAATGCGACTTTTGTAATGAAACTGCAGACCTTCAACATATTATTATGCACTGTCAAAAATTTAAAATGGAGCGTCTTATTTTAGCAATAGAACTTGAAAGTGTTTCTAATAACATTGAGGTGCCGACTGAATTACAATTACTTTTAGCAGATCCATCATTTTTTAAACCCATTTATAAATTTGTTATAAATACTGTTGGATTAATATAATTTATTTAGTATAGTTGTAATATTAAGATAGGCTTAAAGGACTTGTATCCAGTGGCCTTAATAAATTTAAAAAAAAAAAAAAAAAAAAATTCCTTTGGCCTTTGGTTGCTTGGAACTAATTGCAAACGTTATTTTCGTTTTTGTTGTCCCTAGTTAGTAGCCATGTCTGATTCGGAGCGGTCAAAGATAGAAAATGCAGTAGAAGAAATTAAGTTTAAATCTAAAAAGAAGAAAAACCTTCGACAACGTTTTAAAGAGGAGGAGTCTGATGACGAAGAACATATACTGGCTAAACTTGAAGAGACTAAAGTGATACAGAAGCTTCGAGACCGACCAAATGGTGTAAGCATTATTGCTTTGGCGACTGGTCAAAAGACCACGCTAGACGAAGAGGTAACTTGTAAAGATCCATTTAAAGTGAAAAATGGAGGCATGGTTAACATGCAAGCTTTGAAAAGTGGTAAAGTGAAGCAAGTGGATGATGCGTACGATACTGGTATTGGGACACAGTTTTCTGCGGAAACAAACAAACGGGATGAAGATGAAGAAATGATGAAGTACATTGAAGAGCAACTGGCAAAACGAAAAGGTTAGTAATTAATGTTTAAAATTCTATAGTGACACTGGATGTTTGCTTCATGTGGTAGTTTCATCGGAGATTTTATAAATGTGTATGAATTTTTGGTAACTTTTATATTTTGTGAGTGGTAAATGTATAACTTTGTATTTTCCCATGTTTTGGAGTTACATTGACGAAGTGTACCATGTTTTGCAAATAAGTTTATTGTCTAATATCTTTCTTCACATTTTGCATACAACTAAGGACTATATGTGGATAAACTATAACATAGTACAGGTGCTGTGTGCCACATGACTGGCCATGAAGTAATAAATTATAAAGACTTATATTTCTGTTAAAAATTATTACTATTATAAACCATAGCTTACTGCATACTGAAGTTTATTGATACAAGATGGCTGAAACTTGTTAATAGTACTGTGTCTTCAACATGTTAATCTAAAATAGAGTACCTGTATATATTTCAATTAATTTATATATTAACTAAATACAAATTTCATGTTTCTATAACAATCATTATTATTTTATGGTTTATTAGCTGACTATTGAAGTTTATCAAGTAATCTTTTTTCTTGAAACTCCAAGTATAAATGATATTGTTAAATGATGGGTGTGGGTTTAGGATTTACAGCTCTTGAGGTATATCTTGTCATTATATGTAAAAGTTTAAAATAATCACTTGGCCCAAGGACTTTAATTATAGGAGATATATCCTGGATAGATTTATAAATTTGAAAATTTTTTTGCCATATATTACATTATAAATTATACAAAAAGGATGTATTTTAAATAAATTATCCTAATATTATATATGTAATATTAATGTTCAATTAAAGTCATTAAGTAAAGGATACTTTCAAATGATAAGTATGGGGGGGGGACTCATAATATTTAATTAAATTGTTCAATTACCAAGTAACTATCAGTAAACAATTTAGTCTACCTGTTTTATATTCCTAATTTGATGTTATTTGTAATATTTGAAATAATAATGTCTATTTTTTTTTTCACAGAAGGAAGTAGTCAGGACAACAAAGATTCAGATCAAAATGATTCATTAAAGTACTTTTCACCAGAAGAAGCTGCACTACTTTCTCTCCCAGAACACTTGCGTGTGTCCTCAATACACAGGTCTGAAGAAATGTTATCAAATCAAATGCTCAGTGGTATCCCTGAAGTTGATTTGGGTATTGATGCTAAAATTAAAAATATTGAAGCAACTGAAGAGGCAAAAATGAAGTTATTATGGGAGCAACAAAATAAGAAAGATGGGCCTTCACAGTTTGTACCAACAAATATGGCTGTTAACTTTGTTCAGCATAACAGATTTAATATGGAAAAGGATGTGAAAAAACGGAAAATTGAAAAATTAGATGTCCCTAAGGTTATAACAAATGCCATTGATGCAAGTGTTGATAAAATAGTGAAAAAAGCCAAAGGTGAAAGGGCTACAGATGATTATCACTATGAGAAATTCAAAAAACAGTTCAGAAGATACTGAGTCCTCGTCATTATGATTTATACATATTCTTTGTCGTATGGTTTCTGGTCTCACATGAGAAACCACATATTTCTCAAACTGAGCAAAGAACTTAAAAATCTCAGCTCAGGAATGTTTGATGAGGTATTGTTGGTCATATTCACTTTGTCTCTGGGACATAGTGTATGTTGAAGTAATTTAAATAAATGCTATTTATATTGGAATTTTTTCATGAAAAAGCTAAATGCTATAATTACTACTATTCAGTCTCTCATTAAAGTATTCATTGTGATTGATTCTGTCTCACGCATTGTCTAGTTTTGATCTGGGTTATCCACCTTTTCTCCATTTGATTATTCAAGTATTTAAAATACTAAGAATGATTGTTTAAAAAAGAATTGTGGAGTCTTCCTTTACTTATACTATCTAGTTGTGTTAGGCACTGTCTTATATTATGTGAATGACCACATATTTTTCAATTGTACATAAAATCCAATTTCTGAAGCTAAATGATTTGATGGTGTATTGCTGAGAAATTAAAAGAAAAAAATGGTCTAATTGAATTCTAGTTTTCTTGTTTCTGTTTTTCTTTTGGATATGTATTTTAATTAAACTTATTCTATATAATAAGTGAGTGACAAATTAAGTGAGAATGTTAATAACTTGAAAATATAAAAAAAAAAATTAATAACATAATTAATTTTGCCTTAGTATTATTTGCTTGACTTCTGTGTCAGGTTTTCAATTAATGGCATTCTTCTTAAATAAAACACAACTATGCCAATTGACAAGCGGTAAAGTGTTTGACTAGCTATGGCACTATTAAAAAAAATATTTGAATTAATATTTCAATGCAAAATTTGCAAGATTATTTTTTTACACAAAGTTAAGCATCTTGGGTATAAAAAATGTATGAAAACATGGGTGAACAATAACGTCTGTTTTGAGTAGATTTTACAATGGTATAATTAATTATTGTATCTTATATAAATAGTGAATTATTGCCATCAAAGTACAAAAGGAGCAAATTTGCATAAATAACAAAATATTTTACATGTGCCAAATTTTTACATTTATCTAAACCTGACCATTTGGGGTTTAATAAAAAACAACATTTGACATTAATAGTTCTTTATTTGGCATTAATTCATAATAAATGTTCAAATGATTTGCCATTCACTCTTATGCAGGTTCTGCATCTATGAATAAATGCTCTTTTGAGCACTCTCGTATAGTGTTGATCATTTATTGTTGATGCAGCTGCTCAGGCACGGCTACGTAAATCTTCTAAAGACCTAATCATCTTACGGTGCACCTTCTTTGAGGTAGTCCCATTAAAAAAAAACTATAAATTTAGGTCTGGTGAACGTGGAGGCCACAAAATTGGCCCCAGATGCCCGATCCATCTGTTTGGATACGTATTATTTAAATACGCCCGAATAGGTACAGCATAATGCGCAGGACAGCCGTCATTTTGGAACCTATAAGATACCCACAGCTCCATCTCCACCTTCACCACCACCTAGAGCACCTCTTCTAGTAAATAAGGAAGATTATTCTGTAGAAACTTCAAATAGCTTTGATCACTTGTATTAGATTCCCCGGTAATTCAAATGGGCCTATTATTTTCCCCATTCAATATTCCAGTCCAATAATTTATTTTAAATTGGTATTGTGACCTATCTTCACGCATAAGATACGAACTTTCAAGTTGCCAACTATGTAAATTGTGCATATTCAAACAGCTATCTTCTGTGAATGTTAAGTCATTGCTCGAGAGAATATTATTAAAAAACTGCGGGTCTTTCTCAATCTTTTTGGCATTTGTCGGCAAAAACGCAATCGTGAATCATCTCTTGATTGGAAAGTTTGCACACGTGTCACATGGAATGGGTGCTAATTATAATTTTTGTAAATATCGTTCACGGTCGATTTTCCAATGCCTGTGCATCCAGCTATTGCTCACGTAGAGATAAAAGGATCATGTTTGATTTCTTCGAGCACAACATCTTCTAGATCAGAATGAGCTATTCTTCCAATGGTAAAACCACTGACACCACCATCATTTATTTTTTCTGGTCGTAGTCAAATGAATACAGTAGGTCCATATATGTATTATTGCAATGTATTTAACAATTCGAAGCAGGGTTTTGCGATACATATATTCTTATGCATTTTTTATTTTGCCAACGTACTTTTGCACTACAAAAGAACAATGAAGTTGCTTTTGTATTACAGTCCATTTGGCATAGAACAAGGTGGATCTCGTTTCTTAAGTTGATTGGTTTTGATTGTTAACGCAAATATGACCTAAATAATATTAAGGTGACTAAGCCATATTAATAAAATATGTAAACAAAACGAACCATCATTTTTTCCTCTTATGGAGACTGCAAGTATGGTAATTTTTTGATCATCGTAAAAAATTGCTCTTCATTGCATTGCCATTATTGTCAATTGGCCTAGTCTGCATCGGTTAGTTGTTTTTGCAAGCATCATTATTTTAATATTAAGTAACGTAAGTAGCAAAATCGCCGGTATCCAAAATATTGAAAAAACCCTAACGACTATCGCACATCGCCATTGCGTGGAACATCTCATGCACATTTGCACAAAGTCAATTCTGGTTTCTAGTCAGATGTATCAGAGATTTTAGCATCATTGTACATCGTGTTGAAAGAATCACCGCTTTGTTTTTCTTCGAAATAGTAACTTCGTAAAATCCTGACAGCCTTGACAATAACGGTCTAGATTTTGACTGTTTCACTTCTTGAGGAATGCATGTTTTATTTCTTTCAAGATACTGACGATAGTGATCTTGCCCTCCTGAAAATACTCCTTGCCAACGATAAGGTCATGAATAATCTGTACGTGCATTGTTCCTTTGTAAGCGTTGACCAGTTTTTTCACGTTCTCCTTGATTGACTTCTCGAGTATTACCTTGTTTACCAGTATAGAAAATCCTTATCGAGTGGATAAGCATTATCTACATCGCACAATCAAAATATATTTAGAACGTTCGAGGTCTTCAGACTTCAATGACATGTGCTGGGTAAACTTGATTCTTCCTCGAAAAGGAAAGAGATGTTAGTCGATAGTCAAGTACTCCATTGGTCTACAGTGCCCCTAGGTTGAGATGTAGCATGTTCGAAATATCGGAAATAGTTGCAGCTTTATCATTGACTGCTCGTTCCTGGCGTATAATGTAATCGTCAAAACGTATCAAACGTCAAAGTTAATGAAATCGCTTTCTTCCCATTGTTGTACGTTATAACGGATATGAGACTTTCCTCCAGATCTATGTGGTCTGTATTTAAGATTTTTATACCAGCACCTATATTTTAGTTACTGTAACTTCATTCCATACACCCAGCTGTGATATATTTTCTGATGTTCTGTCTATTGCAGTTTAACAATTTAAAACTGTATAATTGCCGTTATTTTTGTCTTCGAAAAACCAATTTTATTATACATATTTAATATATTGTTTCAGAAATTTGACGTAAAAACGATATTGTGTTGATCTTAAAAGGGAAGTTTTATTTCAAACACTAGTTTTGTATATTTTACTAAATATTAACAACATTCAATAACAAATCTTACCTGTAAAGAGAAACAATATTTAAAGCTACTATTTTACGTAGTATTCTTGTATTTTATTATGAATCTTTGTTAACACTTGAAACCGACGTCTTGCAGTCAGCGTCATCTTGTCTTATTACTGTATAAACGATAGAGTTTGTGCATATAGACTGTAGTCTACTGAGATTATGCTACCATGGTTCATATACAAAAACATTGCGCGGAAAATTTAAATGAAGTGTAATTACAGATATAGGGATATAACTGCCTGGCAGTGGGGTTGTTATTTATTCCATCGTACACTTTCTAGTGGCTTTTGCTGAAGCTCGTAGACCTTTGTTCTTTTGAGACTTTATTTTGTTGATTCTCGAAATATCAAAGTGATGGCAATACACAGTGTAGTTTTAAGTTGTTCCCAAATGTTTTTATTGAATTGAACTGCAATTCGTTCATGTGTTGAACACAATATTCGCGTAGCTTCTTATTAAAAATGGCGTTTCTACATAGGTGAAACACAATTTCCTGATTTTCTCGCATAAACTGTGCACGACTTGTTACAGAGTTGAGTTTTTTTTTTTGAAAAGCGTACGGTTCAAATGTAAAGCGCATCGTATCGCATTGTAAACTCATCAGACTGCTGTTCATCGTTAGTACTTTCAAATATGTTTTAATTGGACGGGGAAGATCTGAAATCCATTCATTCGTTAATATTATTTGGCACTGGACTCTTCATGTAATAAATTAGTTATCCCTACGGGATTTCCAGTATTGGCTCGGTTTTTCGGTTTAGATTTCATTCTCAAACTATGTGTGACATATATAGCCTTTTTTTATCACAGCTGGTGAGAGTTTCGCGTAATTTTGTGCGATCATTGTCGCTCCAAGCACTGAATACATGCAATTTCAATACATTTGTGTTCTTGGGCTCGTATAGCTTTGCCAAGATGATTATTATACCCCTAGTTTTTTGTGTTAGAAGAGCGAGGGGCTTGTTGTAACAGTTTTCATGAAAACTAATATATCTTGAGATCCATTGATTAAATTGCTACTAAATAAAGATGGATGGATGCTGTAACTCTTCCTCTACCAAATCAAGTAAAAATAATACCATAACTATTGGTCATTATTTTACAATAAATTATTTTCTAGAAGTGCAGTGTTACAACTTACCTCGTGCTTGGAGTAAGTTGTAACGTCTACCGGGCCAAGTAGTAGATAACGACAAAAAAAACAACAATAATACCTCTAATCATTTATTCTTTGTTTATTTTTAATAAAATTGACATCTTTCTAAAGTAGGTATTATGTGATTCTTATCAAATACCAACTTAAAAACACTTTTTTAGTAATCAACACCTAAAAATTAGTAATTAACAGTTTTACTTAGTAAACACTATTTATCATCATCATGGCACTTTTAAATCACAGTAAGTAATTAATTTATGTATATCTAAGGTATGCTTCGTAATTATCACTTTTTAATATCTATCTAATAAAGTGTTGCACTTACGAGTATATAAGCATCAACATTTGGTGGGTTTCATTATAATTAAATTCAGTCTTCATCTGAGCTACAATTAATACAAATAAAAGATATAGTGTCTCCTGTAACACATCCTACATGTGCCCACATCTTACAAATGATACACTCGACCCAATCTTCTTTATTTGAATCTGTGTAAGCTTCACGACATACCAGACAATACCACTCTTGTGATTCAGATTCTGAATCTGAACATAAAGTCTTTTTTTTATCTCTGTCCACTCCAGTTTTATTTTTTGTTGACTGTCCTTTGCCCTTTCCTTTAATTTTGTTATCTTTTTTCTGATTTTTCTTCATTTTTTTTGTCATATTCCTTTTGTAAAGCTTTTTTCTGGGAGTGTCCGTCAATACTGTAGATTTTCTTTTGCGTCTAATCTTCGATGGCGTAAAAGTTTTTTGTAGACTGAAGCAACTCGGATTTTGTTCGTTCGCAGTTTCGATTTGGCTTATAATTTCTGTGGTGCTGATATCTAATTCAGGGACAGAATCTAATAGTTCTGGATTTTCAAGATTCAATGATAAATTTTCTGTGACATTTGTTTCTGTGACAACATCTGGTTCTCGTGTAGGATCTGGACGGTCAGTAACATAAGATGGCGCAAAGTCGAAGTCTTGGAAAATATCAGCATTCAAAAGCCATAAACCAGAAGCTTTAAATCCACTCATAATATTAGCAGAGTTTAAGGCAAGCGGTAACGACTCTTTCAATACCTGGGATGTCATATATTGTCATTGTTTTTCCCGGATTGTTATGCATCCATGCTGTCTGTGCTCTATTTGTGTAATTTTTAAAAGGACCGTAAACTCCTACGTCTAAAATTTGCAAATTGTGGGAGCAGTGCGGTTTAAACGATAACATAATGACATTTTTTTTTTTTGGCTTTTTCAACAACGCCAATATTCCTGTGTGAGCTATGGGTTTATCAAGTAGCAACGGAACTGGCTCTTCCTTGGTGTGTTTTGCGTGTTTGATAAAATGATCCATAAAAATTAAAAACTCTATTTCGGTCATACATCCAGAGAAATTACCAGTTCCAGTGCAATCTGGAGGTCCACCACGAATAAACATTTCAGAATATTTGCGCCTGGGAAAAACGTCATCGGTGGGATAAAATTACTCGCAGCGTTAAAGGCACAAGCAAGGATTACAAGAGTTCCCCTCTCAGCCGATGTGATAGCTCCAATTTACTTTTGGCCACGAGCAGCTACTATTTTCTTAGGTTTTTGAACCGTTGTAACCCCTGTTTTATCAATGGTCCATATTCGAGACGTATTAAACTGATATTTTTGGAGAAGTCCTTGATATATTTCAAAGAATGAATTAACGTTAGTCTTATTGAAAGACTTCGCTTCTGGTGTCCTTAACGATAAATGTGGATTTCTGCGCATAAAATTTTGGAACCAGTAAGTACCAGCCATGTTATTATGATACCAAGAAGGAGAAATGTTTTTAGCATTAAGCTGCACACCGCATTGATAAGCTAGTTTCCTTACTTTTGTAGGAAGTAGTCCAAAATACATTTCGGCGCACTTAAGTAGATATGAAGCCATGTTACCTCCTTCGTCTGCAGTAAATACTTGTCTAGGTTTAACATCACCAACTCTAAGCGCGTGCACACTTCCGCTAACTGCACCGGCCGGCGGGGCACTGACTATGGCAATATGATACGGCGAGGCTTATAAGTCAAATTAAGTCAAAGAAATACGCTAATAAAGTTTAAGATCCTAGTGCAAAGAACCTGTTACTACTTACCCCTGTTACAAGCCCCTCGTTCTTCTACTTATAAAAATTATGTGACTCTGCGGTCTTTATGTTCCGCTATGTCGAGCGATGGCCTTCCAAGGAGAGCATTTATTTCTATTGGTGTTCTATTTAATTTCACCCAATGAGCAATCCATTGTTGCTGGAATCGTCTTTACAGTTGCCGGTGATGCTTTGTCCTTATTCCTTTTGATTTGCTTGGCTTCCAGTAGTTTCTTATTCGGAGCCTGATTGGTCATTTCTTCTTCTACCGTTCTACTGGTAGTGAAGGCGACAGTGTTCGCGGGTTCGGTTCGTTTAATGCGCTTCTTTCGCAGAGTAATTGTTACCCGTCGTCCGCTTCCAGAGCTTCTTGGTTAGTTGGATTCACGTTTAACTTTTCACCCTCCACTTTCGAGTCGGCGATTGTTTCGTGTTCAGTGGTCAATGTAATCTGTAATGGGTAATACATTTTTTCAACGTTTATTGTTATGATATGGTTGTGTATGAAACGTGCTCAGCGAGACGCGTTTATACGTATTTATATCCGTCGTACTTTTATATTTTGACGCACGTGCTAAAACGAAAGGGCCTACCGATGACCCCCACACTATCCCCTAGGTTTGTTTGTAGTCTTATCGCCTTGTTAATTAATCTCCTTGGATTAAATCTCGTTGAACAGTAATACTCCGGACTTACGCGATAGGTGGATCCGAGCGAATGCCGAGTAAAGTTTCAATTTTTATAAATTTTACGAAATTACACTATCCGGTTACACATATTTCAATAGTTGTTTAAAATGCTGACCGCCTCGCGTAATGCATATAGTTCGGCATGTTTTCGCAAGTTATCTTTCACATGATTTTAACACTGAAGGTTTACTTCGTACTTTATCAAACGCTGTCATTATTCTACTTTTTAATTTGTCTGTGTTGGAATACTCCGTAGCATATACTAGACGCTTCACTTCAGCCCACAAATAATAGTCAAGTGGAGTGAGGTCTGGAGAGCTGGCAGGCCACTGCATGGAATCCCTCGTCTTATTCACTTATCTGCAAAATGATTTATTAAGTACTCGCGTACTTGCCGCTGAAAGTACGCGGGCGCTCCGTCATGTTGGTAGAACGGATTACGATGGTAACTCAACGGTACATCATCCGACATCTCATTCACGACTTTGTTTAAAATTCCTAAGTAGCTTTCAATGTCTATTCTTCCTTCAATAAAATATGGCCCTAATAAACAATTACCCAAAATATCGGCCCCACGTTAACACTAAAACTTTGCTGATAAGCGTCCTGTGATTTTGTCTTATTACATGGGGATTTGAATGGGTCCACCAGTGTTTATTATATACATTAAACAGTCCGAGCTTAGTAAAGGTAGCTTCATCTGTGAATAAGATACTTTTGTTCGTATTCTCAAGGTACCACTGACAAAATTTCACTTTAGGTTGATGGTCGTTGGCCCCAGGTTCTTGCACGGGTCGAAAATGGAATGTATGTAGACCTTCTTCATAGAGAGTATTGCACACTGTCCATTGTGATACATCGAAACGTCTTACAGCGTTTTGAGTACTCGCTTGTGGGTCGTTTACGATATACTCTAGAATTTTTTCTTGCAGGCCGACGGTATGGGGGTTAGCTCCTTAGCCTTGCGCATGCGCTGGCACGGTAAATTGACCAAATTCCCTAAATCATTGGTTTACTTTTAACATTACGTAACGCGTGAGGACACGGCGGTGTGGGAATGCTTCACAATACAAGTTAACTGAACCTTCCACACTGTCATTTGCACGAACCATCTCCCAATATTCTTCGTTCGTAAAAGACATTTTTATTACTTTCACTGATTTAGATGACCACGACACGAGGACATAAAATATTAACATATGATGTGTGTCGACGCACGCGCTTCACTGAGCCGACGGGAGGCCGAAAAGGGTGCGAGTGTGGGGCAAATGGTGGGAGCAGTGCGCGGGGTGCAGGAGCATGCACTGACTGCCCTACCGTGTGATCGCGCGTATGTAAACAAAGGCGCGTGGTGTTGAATACGATTTATGTATATTTCTCGAGATAAATAGGTCAAATATTAAGCATCTATTTTTTTTATTAATTTAGAACGAGAATCGAGTACTGAGTACCCTCTATCAATATTGCGAGTATTCAACCAGTCACCTATTATATATAATCACGTTCACTACAGATATAGTGATAAATATTATATTGTATATATATTACATATTGCCAAAATAGGCAACATCCAAGGGTTGAGTAACGTATGTGGAATTTGGCGGTAAAAGGCGAATCGTATCTCATGTTGTTTGTATAGATGTATAATATGGTGGAATGGTTGGTCAAACTGTAGCTTATAATAACTTTAAGTCCTTGAAGGTTTGTAGCCCGTGGTATTACGTGAAGGTGTCTAGCTGCTGATATTACAGTATTCTCAAATTAATTCTTGAAAACTGTCCCCTTAAAATATTCCGAGTCTGTTATATTTTATCTAGTATTTGCAGGATCAATAACATACCAAGTAGTCCATAGATGTTTCAATTTGTAGAAGAAAATGTCCAAATATGGAAATACCGTTTTGATTTTCAGGCATAACTTTCACAAATTTTATAAATAAAATACTTTTTGTGGTAATTATTAACAATCATATATTTGCACTTAAGTTTGTAACAATTTAAGATTATTTTGTTCAGTTTGAGGTAAGAAAATTTTTCAAAAACTAAATAACGATAAAGGTACCTATATATGGAATAGGTACCCCAAATATGGAATACTATAATCACTATGAAAAATTAACCTTAACTTATAAGGACTCTTTGAAAACTTTGGTATAATAAAGAAATGAACACAAATTATTTACAAAAATCGCAAATCCAGGTATCAAACTCTGGCCCAGCGCAATCATTATGTGCCCAGAGCTCACACATGAGGTACTTGATTCATGTTTCCCCATGTGTGTCATTCGAAAACTGCATACCACAGAAAATACACTCCGAATCTTCAGAGTCTGGAGTTGTACATCCTATCAAGGCATCGAGTTCGCTGTCTGTATCAAACAGCATCACCTCATCATCTGAATCAGACATAGGCTTAGTCTTTTCTTTTGATTTTTTTCCTTTCGATTTCTTCTCATTCTGTTTTTTATCCTTGTTTTTTACTAATTTATTTTCTTTTCCTTCTTTTTTCTTGTTTTTGTCTGTAAGGTCATTCTTATACAGCGACGACGTGATGACTGCTGCAACAGATGCTTTTCTTCCTCTATTAGAAGGTTTCCTTTTCTTGTTTGGTACGGGACTGATGTCATACGGAGACACGAATCCTAAATCACTGCGAGAAAATCCGGAAGTTGAGGGTACAGGTTCAATATTTGTCTCCTGTCTGAGTGGGACAGCTTCAGTTAAAGGCATTCAATTATCAAGTGTTTTTAAACTGGCCATCGATGGTACTTCAGGTTTGTGACCAGATGCCATTGATGTAACGTTGACTGTGCAATCATCTTTAACTGCATCTTGTTGCGCAGCAAGATAGTCGACCACAGTGAAAATATTTTTATTCAATGGCCATAAGCCAGTTACACGAAAGCCATTTGCTGAAATCTTACCATTTTGCAATTTCAAATAAGCTCTGCTAAATAGCTCGACAACATCATAAGGGCTTAGTGGTCGATTATTGTCTCTAATCCACATGCGTATTTCTTCACTGTAATAGGTTTTAGTGGTCCCATAAACGTTTTGTCCAGTGGCTAGAGCTTGTGAGTTGTGTGGGGAGTTAAGGAGACAATTTCTACGTTATTTTGCCTAACAAGCTCTATCACATCGATGTTACGAGTGTGAGAAAAATAGCCATCTATGATCAATAATACTTTCGATTCCGGAGTAGGGTTTGTATGTTTGATGAAATGTTTGAAACCAGTAAGTGAATGTGTTCATTTGTATCCATCCTGATGGATGCGCAATGCCAACAGCACCTGGGGGACTACCTCTAATTAGCTGATCACCCATATTCTTGCGCGGGAATATAATAAAGGGAGGTACAAAATGACCAGTGGCGTTCATGGCAACAACAATCGTCATTAATGAACCCCTTTCCGCTGAGGTAAGAGAAGCTATCTACCGTTTTCCTTTATGTCCTATCACTTGGGGTATCTTGCTCTGTACTACGGTAAGCCCTGATTCATCCACGTTGTATATGCGACTTGGACCATAGTTTCCTTGAGCATAGACGTCTTCGAGGAGATCAAAGAATGAGTCTACTTTTTCTTAGCTAAATCCAAAGGCTCTAGCAAAAAACGTGCCAGTTGGTCTTCTCACTGATAGCTTGTGCTTATGGCGTTTCAGAAATAATTTAATCCATTATTTTCCAGCCATGCCAGTCACAAAAAATGGATTTTTCAACTGATTACGACTTGGTAACATGTACGCCATTCTTCGAACATCATTTCTCGTCAAGCCATGAAATTTGCTCTCCATCGTCAAAATGTAGTCTACCAAAAGATTTTCAAGGGTTGTCCCTAAGACAGTTTTCCTTCCGAGTGTAGTAGCTGCGGCTTCTTCTGAAGAAAATTCGTTTTTCTGACATAAACGAAACAAAGTAAATCTTGGCACATCGAAGTGTTTTGCAGCTTTCAAATAACCCATTTTTTTTCTCGTACTAATTTTATAGCTTCTGCCATATGCACTAAATTCCATTCTTTTCGCTTCGTTTTCGAATTGACGCTCGCCATTCTGATAAAATCCGAAAAAAATATATAATTAATAAAGTCATTAAGTCAGCTGATACGCCAGAGACCCAATTATGGAATAGATTGGACACTGTGATCCGTCCATATTTGGATTTTCCAACTATTTCAAACTGATATTCACATATTTATATTTAAGAAAGTAATACTATCTAATACCGCTAAAACATACTAAAGAACACCTAAAGGGTCTCTAAAAGTTATAAAAACAATACTGTGTGCACTTTCTGTACGAAAAATAATTCTTTTTTACTACGTACCTTAGAAAGTTATGCGGCAGCGATAAAACAAAACACTGTCACTACGACGAAAGGGCTGGCTCGACTGACATGCTACAACTTGTACGCGTAAATGGGAGTAGAAAGAGACAGAAAATCACTGTTTATTGCGTGTGTGAGTTTGCATTTGAGAGAAATGGGGGTATTCCATATTATGGATACTATTCCATATTTGGTCACTTTCCTCTACACTATATAGATAAGTACCAACAAGTCTTGTGTACTTGTAGCAAATATGGAAAAATTTCCGTTGGAATAATTTATAATGCTCTCCGAATACTTTACGTTTAAAAATACATTTTGTCGAAAATGACCTCGTAATCAAAATCAAAAATGCTTTATTCAATTTAAGCCCTAAGAAGGCGCTTATAAACGTCAAAAATACCCCGGTATAGTAGTATATTGGGGTATAACGATATTATTCAGGGCATCTTCCAAATTTGCAAAGTAATTTTCAAATTCTTCTACTGATTTTTCTGGAAATATAAAAGCTTTTTCCGCTAATGAAAAAATTACTTAAATGAAATTTTAACAAGGATAGATACACACTTTTTAATCCATCGTGTAATTATGTTTATTATTCTGATATATTCAGTTATGTACGATCTATTCAGACCAGTTCAGTAATAAGTTATTAAAAAAAATTAGGTATGAAACAGCTTACCGATTTAAATCCTCCGTGGCCTTATGAGATGCGGCTCAAATTGTGTCCCATTCATTTCGAGGCAGATTTGAGCTCTTCGTTGCGTCTCCTTATGCAGGCGGTGCATCATCGTGGGGTCTTCGAGACGGCACGTAGTTTGTCGAAAACATTCACGATCCTTTAGCGTATTTCGTTAGCACTATCACACTCACGATTAAAAACCCTTTCTTTCACAAACCCCCACAGAAAGAAGTCTAACGACCTTATAGTATTTTATATAAAGTTTAAAAGCAACTTATTACTAATTACAACGATTATCTCTATGACAAAAACATGAGGGACACCTCTGGGTGTTGCCCACTTTATTACAGTATCCATGTTGCTGCATTCTAAATTCCCTCCACTGCATGTCTAATTTAACAAACTGTTGAGCAGTCTCACCAGCAAGTGTTAATCTCATAGATATTTGGTGATTGTCTGAAAAGTTTTCATAGTGACTTCTGAAATCTTCTAAGTAATTCCGTTGCAGGTCTGGTTTTATGCAGGTGTTTGTCCTGATTGAGCAGGCTGCAATTGTGCCTTAGCAACATTGTGGACTACTGGGGGAATCGATAATTGCTAGCTGAATACTTCACCACCTGATAAAACAAATTGATGATTTGATTTGATATGCAATCAGTTAATTCATTGTTTTGTGGACTAAAAATAATTAAATCTTCTATTTTGATTACTCTCCCATCATTAAAAGGAGAATAAGTATAGGTAACTGTGGTAAATGGCACATTAGGGTATCCGCTACACATAGGTGCTGTCCTAGAAATTCCGCTAATCCGCGGCAGATGGTAATATAGTTAAGTCGACGCTTCTACGGTCAATTTTTATAATACTATAATTTGGTAAGTTTTACAAAATGGGGCTAGAAGATCGAGCCACGGCTTAATCGATGCACAGATTATAACACTATAAGGATGGTAATTTTTTTTGCGATTTTACAAATTTTGCACTATTTTTGAATACGTTCATTAAATTTTTGTGTTAAAAATACTGAAGTTTCGTTTAATGTTTTTATCTCATTTAATATCTCTTTCCACTCCCCCACTCCGTGCCAAAACACGCCCTCGTAATTTTAGTAGTTCCCGAATTATTGACTTGCCAAATTTCGCTACGTAAAATAATTTTGATTTCAACTATTTTGTTGTTTGTCAAAAAAAAAAATTATATATGAGGGGCATCCAAAAAATGGATTCTTTCTGGAAGATTTTTATTTCTATCACCAAAACTGAAATTTATATATCACGACCAAGTTAAGATTTTGCTTGAAAATTTTTTGTATTATTTAAATCACATTATTATTGTATATTTATTCAATTAAAAATTCTAAATATTATCTCACTTAAATATACATGTAAGTAAGTTCATTTAACAGATTTTTAACTGTTGTTACTCATCTACTTTTTGTAATTTTGTCATTCTTGAAATATTTGATGAAAATTCCGACAGCAATTCATTTGTTTTTTTAATTTTGGTTTGTAAATCTGTAATTTTTGCCAAAATCTTTTTATACGGTGCTATTTTGTATTCCTGTCGAGTAGGGCTTCCATATAAGGTCGAAAATAAGCTTCTACCTAGCCCACAAGACCGACCTCGTGGCACGTGGTTTTAAGGTTACTTCCAGTATCTCAGGTTCTATTAGGCGGAAAAATCCCGTTTTCGCATATCCTGTGTGGGATGGTGCCCTCTTCCTTCTGAGATACTGAAAACCACGCCTCCACGATCGTTTTTCAGACGCTGCACGCACTTTTGGTGTTTTTGTCACACAATTAAAAATCACACTACCGCAGAGCTCTCACCAGCACTTTGTTATATCGCTCACTTAATTCTAAGCACTTTTTCTAATTCTCCGATTTTCAGAGCGCGGAGCGACTGAAAACGTCCGCTTGCGGTGGCAGCTGACACGGGACTCACTCACTATATATATATATATATATATATATATTATTTACCACTAATGATTCCATTACCCAGTTGGATATGAAGAGTCATACATTAAGATGGAGGTGTTTCTTCATTGCTTGTTTAATCCCTAAAATATTACTTATATATTATTTAGCATTCCGTTTGTAAAAGTATATAATCACTGTATTATATTAGGCAACTTATTGAATTCTATCGGAAGTTTTCTGTTGCTGGTATAGGGAATTGTGCAGTTGAAGGCCCAGACGCGTCTTGCACAATACTAACATCCTATAAAAGAATTAAATAAAGTATCAATACATTTATTACATATAAATGAAAATGGAATAAGAATGTTATCTTAAAATCTCTGAGAAACCTGCCTTATGAATTGCCAAGTCCTTTGCTGACTGCCCTTGAATAAGATTCAGGACTTTGATTGATGAAGGAGTTATATTGTGGAAATCCATCATTAAAAATTAGGGTGGACGTTAGTTCGCACTTCCGCTAACAACTGTTTGGTCACTGTCACGTCTTACTGCAACAAAAAACGGTTGTCATTAAAATAATAATAAAAAGGCGTGGTTGGTATGCAGTTAAACTCGATGTTGGCAATTGGTTGAACTTGTCGTCGATTAACACTGCGATATCTATCTGAAAAATATAAAAAATATGTGTATATAAAATGAATAAAAGATGTATATAATATAAAAAAGAAGTATATAATGAATTAAAAACCATTCAACCAACAAAGATTCCGAACCCTTTATTTTAAATCTGTTAATTTGGTATGCGCAACCAGTCCCAGTACTTACTGGTATCAGTACTACCTGCTTTGTCCAGTCGAGCAACTTTTTTTGTATTATATATACTCCAAACTTACAATACCCCCAATTTTAGTTAATCGAAATTCAGTAGCATAACTAATTACTATTACAATATAAACATGACCATAAATTTTCTAGTTTTCAGTTTTTTATATCACCACTGCCATCACTGTTTAATAAAGACGTCAACTCTTCCCAGTGATTTAATGTTATTATTCTACCTTTGTGATTAGTAGATGGTTTGCTGAATTATCTATGTCTAAAGTAATAGGGGAACCGAAAAGTAATTTATTGTTGCTGACGTAAAACATACGACGTATTTACTAAAGATATCTTAAATACTAATCAAGAAAATGATTTCCGTCATTTTCTGATACTTGTTGCCATCGTTTATGTCAACTGTCGAGGTTGCACGATTCCCTTTTTTAAATTTCCCCCGATTTATAATTGAAAAATGTTCTACAACATTTTAAAGTTTTTTACCTCTTAATGTGTGCTATAACGATCTAAAATGGTGATAATCCGACGGCGCGAGATCTGGTGAATAGGGTAGATGATGTAAAAGTTCCAATCGAAGCTTCCTTATTTTTGCCTGAGTTATTTTTGCAGCGTGATACCTTGTGTTATTATGTTGAAGAATCTTTTTTTTGTTGTTCACCAAAAGAGATAATTTTTTTATGAGCTATTGTTTCTTTTTCTCGAATTGTTCACAATACACTATCGTTGTCGTGTAGGCCCCCCTCGGCAACGGCTCAAGCCGAGGTCCGATCCTCCGGAATGGAGCCCTCGAGCACGTTGCTTGCGCGACTACAGTGACACTGAATTAATTTTCAAACTTAGTTTTTACAACACAACACCGATCACCCCACACACGTGCACATACATACATGTAGGTATACATAGTGTTTGAGTTTATTTTTTTTTTTTTTTTATCCCTTTTTCGAACGAAGTTAACTTAGATTAACTTAGTAGTCAGATTCAACGTAAGCATCGAGATCCTGCCGGCATAGAGCACGGTTAGGCCACCCGATGGGAACGACGTCGTCGATATTGGCAATAAATCCATTACCATCATATACAATTCCTGGAATTGCACACGTCTGACGAAAACGTTGAGCATCGTCTTCATCAGCATCCTGATATAGAACCAGGACATGGCGTAGATTTTGCGGGTATAACCCGAAAACATCAATACCAGCGACAACAGGTACATAAGTGCGATAATTATCAGCACCAACCTGTGACCAACCAATTCCCCCCAATATGTTAGACATCAAGGAAAATGCAAGCGGATAGTCGCTTACAAGTGACCGCAACTCTTCAGGCATGTGAAAGTCAACATGCAAAGGCATATCAAGAGAACTGTATGGTACAGCCTCCTGTCCGTTGTAAAGCTTCAACCATGCCTGTAGAAGACATGCGCGAAAAGCTTGATGTATAGTACATAAGCCAAGCACTTTGGGTGGAGCCAGAGAAACAGCTTTGCTGTAACTCACAGCAGCAGCAACTCCAACACCTCTTAGAGAGATGGGAACGGCAGCCGCCTGTGGCACCGGAACAACTCTAGGAGCCAGATCCGGCAGGTCTAAACCAAGCGTTAGGTATTTAGCATCCATAGCAGTTCGATCTTTTGTTAGTGCATTAGGATCAGACATTAATTTTGCATTTTGTTTTGTCCTAAATGCGTCAGTGCGTTTTGCAGTTGAAACTTTACCCCGGATACGCTTGCGAGTAGTTTTAGAAACTACTGCAGACGCTGCCTTCTTAGGAAGAGGAGTGTAGCGGCGTTTGCGGATGCACACTACTTTGTATTGTAGACTTAATGAAAAGAAACTTTGTGATTTATTGATTTTAATTTCGTTTTACAATTTTAATGTGTGCGCGCGATTTGAATCTAGTAACGAAGTGAAGTTCGTGCGGATGCAACTTCATGCCGGCTGTCGCAGAACGTTTCGTTCCGAAACATGCCCCCGGCCTTGAAAGCACTAGCTTTCGACGGTTTGCACTTCGTTGTAATCTGCGGATGATTGTCCTCCTGGATCACTTACTGGATCTTGTTCGACGAGTGGACAAATTTTTGTATAGGCTCGTCGGATATTGCCTGCTGATGTGCGTATTTCTGCCACCCTGGAGACACCATCCTTACCAGGATAAGTATATATAATACGGCCCAAGTGCCATTTAAGTGGTGGAAGGTTGTTATCCTTTATAACAACTAAGGTACCGGGTTGAAGTTCTGCCGTCTGAATGCGCCATTTTCCTCGAACCTGTAACTCAGAGACAAACTTTTTCGCCCAGCGCGACCAGAAATGTTGTCGGATTTGTTCTATGAGCTGGTAACGTGAGAGACGATGCGTGGGTGTTTCTGTCAAGTCAGTGCAAGCTGGTGCAGTGAGCGGCCGACCAACCAGAAAGTGTCCAGGGCTAAGGGGGAGGAAATCATTAGGGTCAGAGGACATGGGACTGATAGGACGGGAATTAAGGACAGCTTCTACCTCTGCAAGCACTGTGCTTAATTCTTCAAATGTAAGATGTGCGTTACCGACCACTCGGCGTAAGTGGTACTTACATGATTTTACCCCCGCTTCCCATAGGCCACCAAAATGAGGAGCATAAGGTGGGATAAAGTGAAACTGGATTCGTTGTCCTGAAGCGTACTCCTTTATGTCAGGACCACAGTTAGATAAAAACTGAGCAAATTCGTTCATCAAACCCACAAAATTTTTGCCATTGTCGGAATAAATGTCACTTGGCTTGCCGCGACGAGATATGAATCTTTTTAACGCGTGTAAATATGAATCAGTGGAAAGGTCGCCAACAAGCTCTAAATGTATTGCTCGAGTAACAAAACAGATAAATAAACAAATGTATGCCTTTGTAGTTTTTGCACCTCTGCCTTTTCGATTCAAAATGAATAATGGTCCTGCGTAATCTACTCCGCAACGTAGAAATGGATAAGTTTCAGTAATTCGTTCCTTAGGTAGGTTACCCATCAGAGGAGACAGTGTTTTCCCTATGACGCGTTTACAGGTGATGCACTCGTACACCACCTTTCGAGCTAAGTCTCTACCACCTATTGGCCACCATAGTTCGCGTAAATGATACAGTAAAGCCTGTGGAGCTGTGTGCATTATTTCTTTGTGTTCATAACGAAACAATAGCTTCGAAAAGTAGTGTTTACCTGATATTAATATTTTTATTATAATTATTGTGGGACAAAGTAAACCTAACGGGTCATAAATTTGTGAGACATTAGATAAAATAACCCGCTTAGTTATTGTATTTCGACTATTATGAATTTTCAGATATGTATCGAAATAAAAGTTATCTTTTAAGTTATTCCAACCTAAGCTTAACATTTTACATCTAACACTTTCGTTCAATACAAGATGCTTTGACTCGTCATTTACAGTATCGAAGTTATAAATCCATTTTCTGAGTGTAAAACATCCCCTTTGGAGAACCGACTGAACTTTATTGCATAATTCTAACAATTTTAATTTACTATCATGACCAGTTAACATGTCATCGACATAGAAATCTTCATCAATAACTCTCTGAACATTAAAATTAGTACACTCGGCGGACAGCTGTTTTAAGCATCTGACACTTAGATATGGCGCGGAGGCTGTGCCGTAAGTAACAGTATTAAGTTGGTACATGCCTAGCGGACTCGTTGGATCTTTACGCCAAAGAATCATTTGTAAATTTCGTTGATTTTCGTCAACTAGGCATTGGCGGTACATCTTTTCGATGTCTGCGCATGCAACGAATCGATGTTGTCTAAACCGTAATATAATCGCGATTAAATCACCCTGTATTGCCGGGCCAATCATCTGTATATCATTGAATGATTTCCCGGTGCTAGATGAAGCACTAGCATCGAATACGACGCGTAATTTTGTACTCGTACTATGTTCACGAAATACGCCATGGTGCGGCATGAAATAACAGGGTGATTTATGAGAGAATATCCGCGTCATGTGACCTAACTCCTCATATTCTTGCATAAAATCTATGTACAGCCGCCTGTAATCGGCTGAACGTTGTAATCGTTTTTCTAAAGCGATAAACCTGCGTTCAGCTTGAGAATACGTATCACCCAAAACGTTAGGTGATTGATTCAAGGGAATGCGTACACAAAACCTTCCTTCTTGATTGCGCGTAGTATTACGAAGAAAGTGTTCTTCACATGCACGCTCTTCCTGAGTTAGCGTGTCCCTGACGTTGGGTATTTCCTCAAGCTCCCAGAACCTTCTTAGTTGTGACTCAAGCGTATTAATAAAGTTACAATGTATGTATTTTGGTTTTTGTGCGTTAATTAATAAAGGGCCGGAAATAATCCACCCTAGTTGAGTATTAAATAAATAAGGACCACTAGGTAACCTAAATTTGCCATTACCTAATAACTCCCAAAACTTATCAGCGCCAATTAAAATATCAATGTTTTTATTATTCAAAAACTGCGGATCGGCCAATTGTATGTCGTTTGGAATACATAAACTATCGCTTAAATGACATATGTTTGGTTGTGTATTAGTTATTTGTTTCAACACAAAACATTGAATATGCATTGTATATGTATTTATACAAGATTTAATTTCAATCTTACACGTTTGAGAAGACTGTATCACCGTATCGCCTACACCTCTAATTTCATGAGTGGACTGTATTAATTGTACATTCAACAAATCACAAAATGATTTGGTTATAAAACATCGCTGACTACCATTGTCAAGAAGTACGCGCGCTTTATGATAGGTGCCGTACCTATCGGCTACTTTAACAACAGCTGTAGATAATAGAACGGTCGAATATGATGAGTTAATGCATCGCGTTTGCATGTGTGCATTGTTTGCTTGTATATGCGTAAATTTCGCTGGTGCGGAGTCGCTTGCGAGGGTATGTGTCGATGAAACAGTCTCGCTGCCGGCCGAGTACCCTATTGTGGTCGTGGTCGGCAACGTAGTATGATATGCAATTGAGTTAATGTTGTTATTATTATTTCGTGTATTGTCTTTATGAATTAGTGTATTATGTTTTTTGTTACACTTTCTACACGGACCGAACTTGCAAGTATCAACCGTGTGTCCAGCCCGTAAACAGTTCTCACATAACTTATGTGTATTGATAAAAGTTAATTTTGAGTTTAGATCAAAATCTAAGAACTGTTGACATGCGTAAAGAGAATGATCTGCCGTACACAGTAAGCATGTTTTAGTCCGAGTAACACGGTGGTCGCGCGGCTTATTGATGGATACATTACAGCGTGAAGTTTGTGAATATGGTTTTGAGATGTTATGTTTATAATCTGAAGTGTTTTTATTATGTGATAGTTGTAATGTTTCCAGTGTGTCGGCTCGGTCTTCTAAAAAGTGAATAATGTGTGTTAGTTTTAAGGACGTTTTGATATCATTCTTGGATAAAAATAAAGATTTATAATTCTCCCACTCACGTTCTGTGGTTCGATCTAATTTTGACACGATTATGTAAATAATTAGTGTATCCCAGTGTTCCGTGGGTTCGCCGAGGATTTTTAATGAACGTAAGTTTTTTAGAATGGTTTCTATTAATTTTCTTAAGTGTACGGATGACTCTTTAGTTAAAGGCTGTAGTGTAAATATAGTTTTGACATGATTGTATACTAATAATCTACTGTTATTATATCTATTTAGCAATAATTCCCAGGCAACCATATAATTTTCAGATGTAAATTCTAATGCCTCAATGATAGACTCTGCACTACCTTTTAGTGAGGATTTTAAATAATGAAATTTCTGTATATTGCTTATTTCTTTAGAATTGTGTACTAAAGATAAATACATATCTCGAAACTCTAACCACTGTTCAAATGAACCGTTAAAAGTAGGCAACACGATAGTAGGCAATTGTACAGACTTTAAAGTACCTGTATTTAGATTAGACGATTGATCAGTGCTATTAATGACCTTTCCACTGTTTAGCGTTAGTTCGGCCTGAGCTATAGTGCTGTAAAAACAATCTTCAAACAATTCGCGTTGGTTTAGTTGATCGTCAAGATCAGCATCAGAAACATTTTCTTCTAGTTTGGTTTGAAGATCGTTAAATTCGGCAAATAAGCTGTTGGCACCTTGGACACGTAATTTTAAATCTATTAACTTTTGTGGCGATAAAGTCTCGTTTTTGTCAAAGGCATGTATATAATTTGTGAACTTAGTGAGCCTGCCTTTAATAATACCGCGTTTGCGAATAAGTTCACGGACAATTTGCTCAGATCTATCATCACTAGCATGGGTACTGGGAGATTTAGTTCTAGATTTATCACTGTTAATATTTAACGACATTTTGGTGACTAAAGGATAGCGTAGGTACTCACGTTTGAAGTAGGACCACAGAGGCCGGCAGATGCTAGCTGCGGCAAACTGGCAGCTCGATGGCTAGAAAAACGTAAGCACTGAAAGCAGTAGGAAAGCACGGTATTAGAGAAGAGAAATGAAGAAGTCTGGGAATAAGATGGGATGGTTGATCGTACCGAGTGTGCGCTATGCTCGTATTGTCGTCCACCTCAGGTTATTCTTGCTTCTTCTTGCAGATCCCCTTCAATAATTCGAAAATTTCAAATTGAAACGGTCCGTTGGTAGCGTCGGTACCGTAACGGTTTTCAAAGGTCGCTTGATTCTTCGTAATTTCTTTTTTCCATCCGGCTCGAAGGACCAGCATGTAGCGGCGTTTGCGGATGCACACTACTTTTTATTGTAGACTTAATGAAAAGAAACTTTGTGATTTATTGATTTTAATTTCGTTTTACAATTTTAATGTGTGCGCGCGATTTGAATCTAGTAACGAAGTGAAGTTCGTGCGGATGCAACTTCATGCCGGCTGTCGCAGAACGTTTCGTTCCGAAACAAGGAGCGATCGACTCAACGTCAGACATATTAGGGTACGGTAAATCTACCTGCACTTAAAGTGTTGGCGCTCAGCTGATTACAGCGAGGGGAGGCCTTCGGGCGGAGGAAGAGGGAGAAAAACCTCATTAAAAAGTTCCTGTGGGAGGAAACCACATTAAAAAGTGACAGAGGGGTGGCCTTCGGGCGGAGGGAGAGGGAGAAAACCTCGTTAAAAAGTCACCGTGGGAGAAAACCACGTTAAAAAGTTACGGGTGTTGAGGAGACAACCTCGTTAAAAAACAGACGGGGGGCCTTCGGGCGGAGGGAGGTAGAAAACCTCATTAAAAAGTTACCGTGGGAGGAAACCACGTTAAAAAGTGACAGAGGGACGGCCTTTGGGCGGAGGGAGAGGGAGAAAACCTCAAGAAAAAGTTACCGTGGGAGGAAACCACGTTAAAAAGTGACAGAGGGAAGGCCTTCGGGCGGAGGAAGAGGGAGAAAAACCTCATTAAAAAGTTCCTGTGGGAGGAAACCACATTAAAAAGTGACAGAGGGGAGGCCTTCGGGCGGAGGAAGAGGGAGAAAAACCTCATTAAAAAGTTCCTGTGGGAGGAAACCACATTAAAAAGTGACAGAGGGGTGGCCTTCGGGCGGAGGGAGAGGGAGAAAACCTCGTTAAAAAGTCACCGTGGGAGAAAACCACGTTAAAAAGTTACAGGTGGTGGTGGTTGGAGGGGGTGACCCCTTGACTGCCAAACCGGACCAAGGAGGGAAGGGGCTGGGGACTTGACTTTCCATTGCACATTGGTTCGGTAGACGGGTAGGCAGCTTGACCGGGCTGTCGTCGCGGTCAGGGCGTTCGCGCTGGGCCTTGTCGCCGGGGTGGCATGGTGCTTGCTTGTTCGATCCCGTGCCACTCCATAGCGCGGCAGACGGTATCTTGTGGGTTTTTTTTAGTCAGTAAGAGTCTGACACCCCACAGCTCCCCAGGGCTGTGGGTGTTTAATGAAGGATTTCTTCCCACATTAAAAAAAAAAAAAAAAAAAGTAGTCAGATTCAAGATACATGTATGAGTTCGTGAAATATACATGCTTGGTACACGTGTATGTTTCACGAATTTATATATGTATGAAATAGTAGTTAGCCCAAGCTTAGTTAGACTCGGGATATTCGGTGACAGCCCAAGCCGAGGCGCGCTGTGCGCCCTTGTGCTGGTTGCCCATATAATATCGGGTGAGTGCCATAAGCGCTCCCCTTGGAAGTCCGGTGAAACTGTGGAGGCCTTGCCAGGCTGACAGTGTGGTCAGTTCGAAAAAAAAAAAAAAAAACAGTCTGACCAGGTACAAGTAATTCATAATTTATGATTCCAGAAAAATCCCACCACACATTCTAGGAACTTCTTTATTGTTAGTGATGATCGAGGTGTTAGAATAGGTGCTTCTCCCCAAGAAAGCCATTGCCAATCTGGATTTAAGGCCAATTATAGAATATATTTATTACAAATAAATTAATTAAGATTAAAAAACTAACACAATACAAACAAAATTATATATTATACAACAGACTAAACCTTATGAATAACGGACTACTGATTTATTAACAATTTATATTTAATTAAGTGAACGGTAACCCTAAGTGGTTATTAAGCAACAAACAATACGTGAAATAACCACGCTCTGTTACCAAAACTTGCACGAGAAGGTCACAACCACGAAAACCAAAGTTACTGTTGGGCCCTTTAATAATAACAATTTTGGGATCGTAGTGAAAACCAAGCCCTAGTGAAACTGTGATACACAGCACATCTAATATATTCAGTTACACCAAAATTCACTTATCTTAAAGCCTCGGCGTTCCTGTGGCTTCCAGTGGCCTGTGTTTAGTAATATGTGTAGTGTAATTGTATGTAGGAATGAGTGTACAATTGTAAATGGTAAACACACACACAACACTCAACTCACAAAGTTATCAAAGCTCTTTTCAATAGTCATTAAAATACAATTACAGATTCAAATAACAAATTAATTACGAAGCGTCAGACGTCGTAACGTATCAAAACCAAAACGATAACTGCAGCGGTTGGTAATCTAGACTAATGGTTTGCAAAAGGACAGAGTCAATATTTTGTGACAATAGTCAGTCTTTAGGGTAAGCTTACAATAGTACTTCTTTATAATAGATACATTATTTGATATATTATTTTTTTTTTGCTTGTTCCCCTAACAAGTTTGGGTCAGGGATAATTGTTTACAGTTCTTCATATGCTTCCTTTCTATTGTGTTCCTATTTCTGGCTTATTTTCTGGTACTATTTCTTTTTCTATTTCCTAGTTTTTGCTTCTATTTTATTAACTTGTTTCATGCCAAATTTTTCCTTTTTGCAATTTAGAATTTCTACTTTTATTTCTGTTTTTTCTCATGTGGCTTAGGTGGTCTTCGTTCTTTGTGATTTTCTGTATTGGGAGATGTTTATTTCCTGTAAGGAGTTTCATTTTCTGGGTATCGTTTGCTGTTTTTACTTTTTAGTTTCGGAATCGTATATCTCCGTATATTTGCAAAATATACTTCCATATATCTACGTTCACTGGGGTTAATTTCTTATGTATTTATTCCTAAATAGTTTAATTTTGAATTTCACTGTTTTTAACTGTTGTTATTTCTATTACTGTAGTATTTTTCTATGATGTTTTTTACTCCTTATTTGATCGAGTTTTGGCTTTTGCGGCGTATTCTGCTAGATGTTTTGTATGATTTGGCGCTTTACTCCTCGCGTTTCCTTTTTTTCATAATCGCCAGATTCTGGTTTACCAAGAGTTTCTGATTATGGTTTTGCGAGCGCCTCTTCATTGGACTTCCGCGGCTGCATCATAATCCTTCGTTAGGTTTTCTGGAGCCTTTCCTTTCTTGAAGTGGGGGACCTTTCCAATGAAAGGTATCCAATTTTCTCTCCATCGATATCTTAACTTCTTTTCGTCCCTTCTTGGTATTTCTCCTAACCTCTTTTCTAATACCATGCAGTCGCGGTGTACGTCCGCATTTTCGGGAATGCTGATTCCTGTGACCCTGCCGCTCCGCCGGGAATTGGTGTTGTCTTCCTCTACAGTGTTCACTCGTGTTTCTTTAGCCGTGTTTTTGCGGTTTGGTAGTGTGGCTAGCCTGCTTTGAGCGCCCTCAGTGGTAGGCCGTGGCGGCCCTCGCCAGCGCGTCCCATTTCCGCCGTACCGGACATTCCGCACTGAATGCGTTATGCCCGGTACAGCCTTGTTTGGCGGTTACGCAGTTTACGCATGTGGGGGCCGTCCCGGCCCCCCACTCAGGACACTCGGTCTTTCTATGCGGGCCCGAGCAGTGACTGCAAGATGGTTGTTGTTCTTGACATAGACGTTTTGTGTGGCCGTAGCCCAGGCATTGAGAGCACTGGACCAGAGGGGATTGGTCTTCTGCTCGGACCCTTTGCATGTCTATATACAGAGTGGCTTGCTCCACCATCCTACCCCATAACTTCGGGGCGACCTTAAGCACAATGTGGTTCGTCAGATTGTTCCTTGCTTTCCTTTTATACTTTACCTCCATCCTATCCTCGTATTGTGCCAGTCCCTCAAAGATTTTCCCATTCTGTTTCCTTATTGCCCCCAATACCTCTTCCTCCGTATTGTATACTAGTACATCCTTTAGTATAATTAGGGGATCCTTATTCGCAATTTCTTCCGCTACCAACTCCCCCCCCGCCTTATCAATTCTTTCCTTGACCTTTCTTCTGTCATCCTCACTCTTGCATCCTATTATCACCCTTCTGTCTTTTCCCTTTCTGACCCTGTCTATCGCCACTCCTCCTTCCTTTGCCTTTATTACTTGTCGTATTTGCTGCAATACTTCTTCTCCCGAGTCCATGTCGTCACTGGACGTGACCGCGACCGAGTGCAGCGTTCTCCTATCTTCGGCTTTTTCTTTTGTTTGGCCCGCTGCGCTCGCGTACGTTGTCAAGTCCAGTGTCTTCCCTTGTTCCATCACTATTTCCTTAAGCTCATCCAATTTTTCCCCATTCTTCCTAATCTGCCTGGTTTGTTCTTCTATCTTCTCGATGATTTTCGCTTCCCTTCCATTGGTCCTAGAGGGTTCGGGAGGGGTGAGGGGGTGTATAGGGCCCGCCTCACCCGTTCCTTCTCCTCTCCTGTCTTCCTTCTGCCTTCCGTTGTTGTCTTTGTTCCCCTCCAAGTCCTTGATTATTTGGTATAATCTGTCAATGGCAGCTGTGACTCCCTCCTTAATGTCGGTACGGAGGTTCCTTGAATTTGCCAGGTATGTTTTGGCACGGATGAGGCATGCCTTCGCCTCTTGGAGAGGGGTCGAGTACTTCTCTGCCTTTTGGGGTGAAGTTGTTGTTTCCCCCTTTTTTGCCGTCTCCTTTTGGATGGTTCTGAAGGTCTTTTTGGCCATGGTTTGGGTCTCCACTAGAGTCGGTGCTTGGCATGCCTCTATGGTCTCTATGCTCTTCCTGACTGATGTTTTCTCTTTTAAAGTTGGCTGGGGCTTCGGGTTGACTTCGTCAGACTGCGTCATCGCTTCGGTGCTGTTTGATTTCTTAGGGGGCGTGGCGAACATTGTCGGGGGAATGTGTCAAAGTGTATATAATATCTTATATTTAGTTTGTATATGATGCTTAGTTCTAGTGTATATAATTGTCAAATTTCCTACTTATAGCTATATAAAACTGTATATGTCTGTATATAATTGTATATATGTCTCTATTATTATCTAGTTTCCTTACCTAAAGTACAGTACACAATATTTGTGTACTGTAGTCTGACAATTTTACTATACGTGCTATTTTAATAAAGTTAAAATTTTAAAAATTTTGTTTCTATTCTTTGGTCAGTCTTTCCTATGCTACTTAATTTCCTATATGCTTATCCTATATTCCTTACTCCTAACACGCTCCTAAACCTATTCCACTCTAGTTTTAAGCCTAAATTTAAACTTTTATTTTTGCAAAGTACCGAATCCACCTGACCAAGCGTCCCTAAAGGGTGCGGTGGGCGGTCCCGTTTTCGAATTTTTTGTTCGTTTTTTCGCGGAAAAGGGCGCGGATCGGTCCGGGACCCCTGCCGCTACCCTTTTAAGCGAAAAAGGAACAAAATTTTCGGGAAGATTTTTGGAAATTTGAAAAAAAGTGTAATTTTTACTAATTTTTGGTTATCTGATTTCAGGTACTCCCCTGCAGCAACTACGACGGGTGCGGTGCGTACAGGAGAGCTGGACCTTCTCCAAAACGGGAGGATCGAACCGTTGGGACTCGAAAAATTCCCAACTTAATATGACAAACTAAACTATGGATTTAAATACTGAACTTAAGTGCTAGAACTAATTAGATGACCTAGGTAGATAGGCCGGAGCGCGGCGAGTCTGTATATATATACTTCTTATATATTATGTCAATAAAATAGTCTTAAAATAATAAATTTTTAAAATATCGAGCGCGCGCTATTTGATATATTATATCAATAACTATATATGGTGAGGCAGGCGTACTCACTCTTCGGCTTGAAAACTTATATGGCTGAACACGGGGATGCGTGTCAGCCTAACTGTGTCTAGTATTTCTGAATGTAAGATTATGTAACGATAGAGGGTGTATAATAAACACTTAATCGCTTACCGGGTCACCCTTGGATGCGACTGCCAATTCTCGAACGTTCCACGTGTGTTTTGATGTTGGTTGCCATTAGATCGTTCACTCACATAGGTAATCATAAAGTTTATTTGCGGCGAAAGTCGCGGTGATGGTATTTTATATAATATGAATAGCGGAGATATTCTATTGCGAAAAAAGTGCATATAAGTCCAATATGTACATCTTATTTGTTTTGTAAATTGGTTTGAATATTTTGGCTTTGGTTTTTATTTTTGGGTTTTTGTTTTTTTTATTGTATACTATTATACTATACAGGCAATATAAGAAATAAATTATATATGGAAAGTTACATACCAGTGTAGTACAGGTTTACGATAATATGTGGTTAATTAATGATTTATTCCTCTGACAATTCCTTTTAATTACAATTTTATTACTTACAAATACGTGGCTCTCGTAATTGGTAATTTGTCAAAGTTAGTGGAATGATAGAGAGGTATATATCCTTGTTATTATTTTAGTAATCTTAGTCATATTTGTATTGAATGAGGGAGAGAACAGTATAGAGATATGATTTAGTAATTAATTTTGTATGTCCTGATATAAGTTTCTTTACTTTTTAACTCTGCCTGTAAGTGCTGTGTTCACTATTATATTTATCTTGATTTTTTAGAGAAACAGATCTTACGTTTTCTAATTTTCGCCTTTAAAATAATTTTTCCCTAGCTATAACAGCAATTGTCCGCCTTGATTTCCTAAATTTAATTTTTTATTACACTTATTAATTAATTTATTTTAAAATATCTTTTAAACTTATGACCTATTCATGATAGGACCAACTTGTTGCTGATTATAAGTTTGCTTAGGACTACTGTCTATCAACCAGAATATGTGTTTGCATGTGTTTTTGATAGTTCACTTGTAACTCCAGATCGCTAATCACTTTTTGGGAGTTATTAAGTTCATATTCTAATTTATTGATATGATCCAGAGTTTGCTAATGGGTATCGCTGCAGTGGTTTAACGATGTAAATACCCTTTTCAGTTTAACACGATGAGCAAGAGTGTCCATCAACGCGAATATGTAATTCAGCTAGTTCACTTTTTAATGTTGTGTTTTTGTCAATAATTTTCTCACTTCAATCTCATTGAATCATTCACGTTCTTGTAGCAACTGCTGACACAGGGCTTGAGATGGTTTGAGTTCGCTCAAAGCTAATTTTACTTTCATTTTTGTCCACACATAAGAAATACTTTCACGACGTTTTATTTTAAAATTAAAGCAAATCTAAAACTTGGAACTTCTAGTCGAAAGAAAACTCACGTCTGAGATCCTATACGTCTCATGTACTCACAGAATAATATTCAGGTAATCAGGTAAACAACTCTATAACCCGGGAAATTTAAAAAATTATATATACTTTTCGAAGAATTACTATAGCCAGTTACGTTAAGCTTTACGATAAAAAAAATAAACTCTTGATTCTTTAGTTTGCAAAACCGTTTCAGACAAAGAGCTATTGTACTATTAATTATTGTTCGACTGCTTAATTCAAAATGATCCTTACACCCCTTTAGCCAATCTCTATCCAAATTTTTACAAATTCTTATTAGATTGCTATTAATATTTTTTTCATACGACTGTTCCTTTAAATAATCGTTTATTATAGTTGCAGTGGTTTCAACTATATAAATCGAAACAACATTTTTACTGTGAAAAACAGATAGCGAATGAATTTATTACAGAAAGTATTTTTTATCATACAATCGTAACTGCATAATAATATAGTAGATGGCATTACCTGTATTTTGATATAATATTAACACCCCCACTTATCAAAATAACATAGATGCCCACAATATTTTTATTAAGAACTTTAAATTAAACAAAATCATTATATTACTTTTTCATCCTGTTTTCCTAATAACTGCAAAAAATAATAATGCTTTGTAACCCAAACCTTTAGTGAACAGGTCTGCTGGCATTTCAGCTGTTTCTAAATATTTTAGTTCAATAATCTTTTTTTTTTTTTTTTTATTTTCTCGAACTGGATCCCCTGATATGGTGGTCAGAGACTTTGTTTAGTTTCTTTCTTGCCATCCTATTTAATTTACTTGTCCCTCCGGGGGTATTGATTTGAAGTTTAATTTCCGATTATTTTACTATTTTGAGTTATTCCAAATTCTACTGACTCTAATGATTTTCTTGCAAAAAATTTTGAATAATTCTATTTTCCAACTGTTTTCCATAATTTCGCTGACCGATTCTATACTTAATTTAATTTCTATCTGTTGTTCTAGTTCGTATCTTTGCAGAGAGAAAATCGGGCATTCTAATAAAATATGGGCAGCCGATTGCTTTTCGGTGTCATCACACACGCAGAAGGGATGGTCCTTGCGTGTGAACCGATGCAGATACTCCCCGAACGATCCATGCCCCGTTATGATCTGTACTGTGTCCGGGTCTAGATGGTTTCGCTGAATCGTCCGGTGAGCTGAGACCACGTCCGGGAAAAAGGTCTTGGTATTTCCCGCCGTGGCCTCCGTTGCGTATGTGGCGTTCCAATCACTTATGGTTTGTTGTCTCGTCTGGTTCTTTATGAACGAGATCGGACACCGGTCATAGTGGGCTTTTGTTTTAATTCGCAACGCTGCTTGCTTCGCTAGCTCGTCCGCTCTCTCATTTCCCTTAGTTCCTACGTGCGCTTTCACCCATCTGAACTCAATCACTTTTCCATCTTGCGTTGCCTGCCTTACTTTCTCTCTGATCTGAAACACTAGTGGATGGTAGTTTGACTGGTTCTTCAGTGACTCCAACGCAGCTTTGGAGTCACTGAGGATTCTTATTTTCCTATGCTGGTTTGTAGTTTCTACTGCTCTATTTATCGCATACAGTTCTGCCTGATATACTGTGCAAAAGTCGTCTAATTTGAATTTCCTGTTTCTAATTTCTACCCCCCCTTTCCAAATGGTGTATGCTGCCCCAACTTTGTTCTCTATTTTGCTGCCATCTGTGTATATTTGCGCAAAATCATCTTCTGCATCTTCCGTTCCTTCCCTTTGTTCCTCCTCTGTCTCGTATCCTATTTCTATTTCCTCCGCAGGGTGTGGTGCTTCTAGGTATCTCACTTTCTGCTCTATCTGCCTATCTGCATATCCCCTCCCCAATGGTTCTCCTCTTTTACTTTTGTATACTCTAGCTGCCTCTCCTATCCTCAGATCTAATGGTAGGATTCCCGCTAGAAGTATGGCCGCGTTTGCAGACACCGTTCTATACGTTCTGGCGATTTTTTGGCCGAATCCTCTCTGGAGTGCGTCCAGCTGTTTTTTGGACTTTATCTTGTTTGCCTCCGCGTGCCATACTCCTGCTCCGTAAAGCACTATCGGTTCTATCACTGCTGTGTATATGGTTTTTATTATAGCAGGATTTAGGCCCCATGATGTTTTTGCCGTCTTCGCGACCTGTTTGTATATATTGATAGCTTTTCTACAAGTGTTTGTAATATGTTTATTAAATGTAATTTTGTTATCTATGGTTATGCCTAATATTTTGATTTGATCGACTAATTTTAATTGAGTACCTCCAAACTTAATTTGGGGGGTATCCCATTTTAGTTTTTTAGTTATGATTTGGATGTTCGTTTTACTAGGTGCAAATTTTAATTTATTCAATGATCCCCATGATTCTACGTATTCTAATATTCTATTTGTTTCTTCTTGAATTTTGCCCATTTCTTGTCCTGAAATTACTAATACTATATCGTCCGCAAAAGCTTGGCAATGGATCCCCTTTTCCGATAGCCCTATTAACAGCGGGTTGAGCAGCAGGTTCCAGAACAGTGGTCCGCTTATCGAGCCCTGTACACACCCTTTGCTCGTTTCCCTTTCGCAGGTTTCTCCTGCGTAGCGGACTACCACAGTTCAATAATCTTGTCAGCGATACAGTATTTACAAAAATGGTAGCGAATATCAATATGCTTGGTTCTCGTATTAAAACTACTACTTGAAGACAGCTTAAGTGCACCCTGGTTATCATTAAATATAATTATTGTATAGGACTCATTAATAATTTCCTTTGACAAATTATGCAAATAAATTGCTTCCCTGCAAGTATCTGCTATGTCCATATATTCAGATTCTGTGCTTAAGAGAGCAACTGTTTTCTGTTTCTTAACCTCCCATGACACTATGTTACCAGCTAATTTGAAACACATACCTGTGTAAGAACGTCTGTCAAAAATATTGTTTCCCCAATCTGCATCAACATACACTTCTAATTTATCATTACCATATCTAGTATATTTTAACCCATAATATGTAGTTTTTTTTAAATATTTTAAGATTCTTTTTGCATAAGCCCATGTTACATTATCATAACAATTGTTAAATTGACTAAGGAAACTTACTGAATATGCTATATCAAGCCTGGTTAATATTGCCAAATACATGAGTCCACCTATTCGTTTCTGATAAGGTATTTGACTATCACAATTTTTATTTCCTAAATTAATATTCAATTTAGACTTTAAAGGTGTATCAGCTAGCTTACAATTTGTCATGTTAAATCTATTCAATAACTGATTAATATAATTTTCTTGGCTCATAGTAACAGTACCATTAATTTTATCAATATTTACAGTCATTCCTAAACAATTTTTGACTTGTCCTAAATCTTTTAATTTAAACTTTGAAGACAATACTTTTTTTTAATTATTACATTCAATATCTGTTGGTGATTGACACCAACCGACGCTGGTCGGCTACGAGCCTTCGAAGGACCTTAACTGTAGTGATTACACCCCTGAAATTCGGTATTCGAGAACCCCAAGCCAGCAAAAGGTATACAATTAATAATATAAATCCACTCACCGTTCTTCTGGAACGTCCAGCTATTCACAGTCCGGTCTATTGATGTGATTATGAGCACTTCAGGATAATTGCAGCGCACGGCGCGAGAGACACTTTTAGTTGTTGGCGATCGAACACCCACGAGTGTAATGTCATTTCAAAAATGACCGGAACGACCGTTATGTCACGATAGGGGTGTGCCCTATCGTTCGGTAGTGCTGTTAGTTCCGCCGGTTCAGTTTGTAAATCTATATTATTATTATAACCTAACCGACAAGTGATACTGAATACCGAACATACCCCCTACCGAAACCATTATAATGGTTTCCTACTATAGAAACAAAACAAAATATATGGGAAAGCTCTACAATAAACAAAATAATAATAATAATGAAAAGCAGAAAAAAACTAATTATATATATAACAGAGAATCCTAGTCAATGTAAGGTAACGGGCTAAGTTTATTGACTGGTCTTTGTAATATGCTCTTTTCAGTTCGTAAGGTCACATAACGTACAACACCATCGGGACCGGGATGTAGAGCTTTTATTCTTCCTAATGGCCAATTTAAAGGAGGCGCGTTATCTACTTTTATAATAACTAAATCGTCTACTTTAAGGTTAGGTTTAGACATAAACCATTTTGCTCGTTGTTAAAGAGTATTTAAATACTCTCGACTCCACCTTTTCCAAAACAACTGAGAACTTTGTTGAATATACTGCCAACGTGACAGTCTACTCATCGGTATATTTTCAATATTATATTCAGGCACGGCTGTTAAGCTTTTACCGATTAAAAAGTGTCCTGCAGTCAGAACGTTAAAATCGTTCGGATTATCACTAGCCGGTAAGGGACACAAGGGTCGAGAATTCAAAATGGCTTCAACTTTACAGAAAATCGTATAAAGTTCTTCAAAAGTTAATGATTTATTACCTACACAGCGAAGGATGTGGTATTTTGCAGATTTAATACCAGCTTCCCAGAGTCCACCCATATGAGGTGCACTAGGAACGTTAAATTTCCATATGATTTGTCTTTTCGCACAACCTGATATTATATCATCGCTAATTTGACTATTGTACATAAATTTCTGCACATCCGTTAAATGTTTACTCGCAGCCACAAAATTAGTTCCACAATCAGAGTAAAGAAAACTACATAAACCTCTACGTGCTACGAATCTATCTAAACAAGCAAGAAAGCAATCTGCTGACAGAGACGACAATAATTCCAAGTGTACTGCTTTCGTGGAAAAATAGACGAATAAAGCTAAATATGATTTAGTAATTTTTGCGTTACGGCGTAAACTTTCTTTATTTAAGAATGGACCTCCAATATCTACACCGACGTGCTCAAAAATTTTATTCGGCAATAAGCGAGTTGGTGGCAACGGCGCCATCGCGGGTTGTAGAAGACGCGGATTACATTTAAAGCAAACTTTACACTTAGATAAAACCGATCTTATAAGACTACGAGCCGATAAGATCCAAAAACGTTCATTAATGATGCCTTGTAACGTACGAGGCCCAACATGTAAATATTTTAAATGATAATACACAATAAGTAATCTAGTGAAGGAACTATCTTTAGGTAAAAGGCGAGGATGTTTCGCGTTATATGGAAGCTCAGAGTGGGAAATACGACTCCCTACCCTGAGAAAGCCCAACTTGTCAAGAAAAGGAGATAATTTTCTTAATGAAGGAATAACTTTAACTCCTTTTGCCAAACTATTCATTTCTGTTTTAAACTAAGCACTTTGAACTAATAGGATGAGCTTATCCAAGGCTGTGTTTAGTTCAAGTGTGGATAGAACAGACGATTTATTAGAATTATCTCGTTTCTTTCGCCATCTTAATATCCACGCGATACATCTTTGTAATTTTGAAAACGAAGAAAATTTGATAAATATACTTTCACAAAATTCCTTTTCACATTCTAGTTTTTGTTCAGACAAGTTACAACAAATTCTCAATTCAGGCGTATTGGACGTGTTTTTATTAATAAAATTTGATATAGGCCACTCCTCGTAAGCGTCGTACAGCCACTGGGCACCAAGTAGCCATTGCTTACTATGACAAATTAATTGAGCAGGAAAAACACCACGCGAACAAATGTCAGCTAAATTATGTTCACTTTTGACATGAAGCCAAGAGTGAGAAGGTAAGATTTCAGTTATTTGTATAACACGGTTACTTACAAAAGTTTTCAGTTTATAAGCTTCAGTTTGAAGCCATGATAAAACTATTGTCGAATCTGTGAGGGTTGTTATTCGTGTGATAGTTACACGATTTAAATTATCGCGAATAAATTTTAAAAGTTTACTTAAGAGAACGGCACTCATTAACTCCAAACGTGGAATAGTAATAGGCTTATTAGGCGCGACCTTGGATTTTGCAATAATTAAGCGAACCTTTACGTCTTTTCTTTCATCACGGGAAATCGCGTAAACACAGGCAGCATACCCTCGTAATGACGCATCACAAAAACAAACTAGTTCACATGCTGTCTGTCCGGGTAGTAGCATATGGCGTTCAATGGGCATCTCGACTAAACGTGGAAGTTCGGTTATAAAGTTTTCCCAGTGTTTACCGACTTCTGATGGTAACTGCTCATCCCAGCCTATGACTAACTTCCATAATTCCTGCATGATCTGTTTTGCTATGAAGGTACATGGCGCGATAAAACCTACAGGATCATAAATAGAAGCTAATAATTTTAAGACTGATCGTTTAGTGAAAGCGTTATCGGTTTTATTTACTGAAAATGCGAACTGATCTGATAACGGATTCCACGTGAGTCCTAACACTTTAATTGTACACTCGTTACCGTCCTTCACGAATGTAACCGGACATTCTCGATTTTCAAGTGGTACTCTATTTAATAACTTCTCACTGTTACTAGCCCACTTTTTTAATTTAAAATTCGCACTATTAAATATGTCTATAAGTTGATCCTGAACGGCCTGGACTTCGTCATATGTATTACAGGAGTACAGAATATCGTCCATGTAGACTCCTTCCTGTATCACCTGAGCAGCGAGAGGAAAACGTTTCCCTTCGTCGCGGGATAATTGTACTAACGTACGCATAGCCAGAAACGGCGAACAACTTAGTCCGTAAGTGACGGTTTTTAACTCGTACAATTTTATTTTATCACTTGGAAACGTCCTGTATAAGATATGTTGATAACAGCAATCTGACTTTCTCAATTTAATACAACGATACATTTTACAAATATCGCAAACTAAACAATACTCAAAAAGTCTAAAATTTAAAATTATCGCTCCAATATCTTGGTATAACGTCGGTCCCGTCAATAAAATGTCGTTAAGTGAAATATTATTACTGCTTTTTGCAGACGCATCGAACACAACACGTAACGGAGTTGACGAACTACTCGGGCGTAGGATACTATGATGAGGTATTACATATTTACTCGGTTCCGTTCCGTGGTATAACTCCATATGATCTAAAGTCTCATACTCGTGCATAAAATGATTGTAAGCTTTTTGAAGTACCGGGGTACGTGCAAGTTTACGCTCCGTATACAATAATCTTCTCTCGGCTGCAGTACGTGAATCACCGAGAGGCGAGTGATTCGGGACTAGCGGAAGCGGTACAATGTAAGTACCGCTCGCGTCGCGCGTATGTTCTTTTACATAAATATCCTCGGCTAACTGATCGAGAGGAGTGATTGAAGGTGTGCACGGCACCTCTTCAACTTCCCAAAAGGACCGCAACGTTCGATCCAGGGATTGGTTTTTGTCTAAAGACATAGAAAAATGTAAATTCTGCAAAAATACCTTACACTCGGATATAATTTTCCGCTAATTACATTACCGAAGACAGTATTAATTACACTGGGTATATTTGAATTTATTATCTCCGGTTTATCTTTTATTATATTAGAAACAATATCATTACCTAATAAAATATCTATCCGAGATCGCTTGTAATAAAACGGATCGGCTAATTGAAAACGTTTGTATTGGTTAATAACGTGTTCTGAAAAGTTTACATTAGGCATGTCAGAAGATACCTTTGATACGACGACCATATTCAACGTGAATATCGGACCGTCCGTAAAGCGTGACTTTATAGTGCACGCAATCATTCCTTGATTTTTAATAAATTCGCCGCCAAAACCGGCGATTGAAAAAGGACATTTTTACGCGGTAAACCCAAACGTTGAGCACATTCCGTAGTAATAAATGAACTCTGCGCTCCAGAATCGATAACTGCACGGCAGTCTTGATACTGGCCACTAAAATCAAGAATATTGATGCGAGTAGTACCTAATACTACGCCATACTGTTTTTCATCTACGCAACAACGCGCCTCTTGTGTCGACCGAGAATCACTAACGTAGTGAGATGACACTAGAGCTTGTTGCGTGTTAGACTGAGACGGTTGCGCGCGGGATTGTGTCGGCACGGCCGTTGTGTACGTATGCGCACGTCCGTTGTCTTTATGTAATAAATAATGGTGCGGTAATGCACACACACCACAAGTTATCGTACTTTTACAAGACGAAGCTACATGATTTAATTTTAAACAATTTTCACATAATTGTAATGATTTTATACGCTCGATTCTCTTGTCAACGCACATTTTACGAAATTGATCGCAGCGATATATCATATGATTCTGTTGACAATAAGGACATGATAAGATACCCGTACGCGTAGTGGTAGTGAGTACTGCCTTTGAGGTCGATGGTCGCGGTTCATAAAGTTTTGTGTTACCTTTAGAGATATAGTTAGATTTGTACTTAGGTTTTTCAGGTATTACTGTGGAAGGAAATGTATGTTCTAATACTTTAATTTGGTTATTTACAAAGTTTATTAATTCACTAAAGGTTGGTATACTTTTTTGATCTCGACTTTCCTCAAACAATTTCCTGGTGGACATGTCGAGACTCCTCAAAGCTAAATGACAAAATAAGAAATCGTCAAGATTGTCTATTTTTAAAGCTTGAATCGCCTTCAATGAGTGATCAAATGTTTCAATAAATAAAGTAAGATTATTAGTTGTAGTTTTTTGTAAAGGTGTAAAATTTAACATTTTTTCAATATATCTCCCGGCGAGTATCCTGTTATCCTGATATTTATCTAATAAACTCTGCCAAACTAACGAATAGTTTGCAGCAGTAATCGGTAATTTTTTAACGATATTAAGCGCTGTTCCTTTAACACAAGACAATAAATAATGAAACTTATCGATTTCTGCAAAGTCTCGGCTATGAACGAGTGAATAAAATGTATCGTAAAATGTCGTCCAATTCTCAATATGACCATCAAACTCAAATAATGTAATTTTTGGAAGTGAAGGCCTGACCACCTCACTGCGTTCTACGGTGTGACGTAAGTCGCTTTGTTTGCTTTTGAACTGCTGAGCGACTAAGTTACAATTATTATATAGCTCGTCAAATGCATCTAATTCCGATGTGGATAATTTAATATTAGGTTTAAGCTGCAAGTTTATCTCATTTAATTCCATTATTGTATTTTCGAAATTTGTTCGAACATTTTGTAAGTCAGAAAATTGTGCTACAAAATTTTGCATTCCGCTTAAATCGTCCTGAACTGTTCTGGAAAGGTCGTAAAGTCTTTGAGCCTTATTAAAAAGATATTCTCGTCTAAAATTCAGCGTTTTACGTTTCAATTCTACCATGGCGATGTTCGTTGTTTCGACCATATTTATTTTTCAAATACCCACAAAATTATATATTTGAAAAGATGATGTAAAAACTATTAATTACTGTTGTATAATGTAAAATAAACGTAAATAACACTTTAAATAGGTTAACTGATATGAAGTTTACTAATTTTATACGTATTAGAGCTAAAATTGTCTAAATTTAGTTTTCGTTATGATTTTAAAAATCCGACTCGAGGGCCAAAAATGTTGGTGATTGACACCAACCGACGCTGGTCGGCTACGAGCCTTCGAAGGACCTTAACTGTAGTGATTACACCCCTGAAATTCGGTATTCGAGAACCCCAAGCCAGCAAAAGGTATACAATTAATAATATAAATCCACTCACCGTTCTTCTGGAACGTCCAGCTATTCACAGCCCGGTCTATTGATGTGATTATGAGCACTTCAGGATAATTGCAGCGCACGGCGCGAGAGACACTTTTAGTTGTTGGCGGTCGAACACCCACGAGCGTAATGTCATTTTAAAAATGACCGGAACGACCGTTATGTCACGATAGGGGTGTGCCCTATCGTTCGGTAGTGCTGTTAGTTCCGCCGGTCCAGTTTATAAATCTATATTATTATTATAACCTAACCGACAAGTGATACTGAATACCGAACAATATCATTATTTGTAAACACAAAGAAATCATCGACATACAATGTTATTATTGTTCTCTTTTTATCCTTAATTTTAGTGTACAAACATGGTTCTAGTTTAGAGCATTTAGTATTAGTTATTTCATCTCAACTTGGTCTATCCTTGACAATTTTTTCCCCCACTGAACATGAGTTTTCAGTAATTGGTATACTAGCAAGATTCTTCTCATTTTCCATGACTACAACTTCGCTGCTTATTGTCACACATTTTGTTCTAGGGTTATATATTCGGTAACTTTTAATATAATCTGGGTAACCAACCAGTATGTGCTCCTCTGACTATCTGTCCCATTTCTGGCGTTTTTCTTTAGCCACATGAACAATGACCTTGCTTCCAAATATTCGCAAGTGACTTTATGTCTGGTTTGCATCCAGTCCAGACTTCATATGGAGTCTTCTCATTCAATGCAGGAAGAACAGTACGATTTTGTAAATAAACCGCAGTGTTAGTAGCCTCTGCCCAAAACTGTTTTCCTATGTGTGCATCAAATAATAAGCATCTGGGTTTTTCTACAATCGTTCGATTATTCCGTTCTGACTAACCATTTTGTTTAAGGGTATATGGGTTACTCCTTTGATGAATGATACCTTCTTTCTTAAGAAATGAATCAAATTCTTTGTTACAATATTCACACCCATTATCGCTTCTCAATATCTTTATTTTCTTATTCGTTTGTTTCTCAACTTTTGCTTTAAACTCTGAAAAACATTCGAGTGCTTCACTTTTCTGTTTAATGAAATACACATGCATCATTTGACTGAAATCATCTATAAATAATATGAAGTACCTGGAACCTGCTAGTGATTCATACTCCATGGGTCCACATATGTCAGTGTGAATTAAATGCAGTAATTCTTTGCTTCTTGAACCTTCATTTGAGAATGGCAAACGACACTGTTTACCCTCACAGCAAATTGTGCATGACGTCTTGTCAATATCAATTTTCTTGGAGGTTCATGCGTTCTACAGCACTTGTCATCTTATTTAGGTATTTACTATTAACATGGCCCAATCGGCGATGCCAAGTAATCCCTGATACAGACATATTAGCTATTACACTATCAGGCAATATCAACTTGTACACTCCATTATTCAACATAGCTGTGGCCACCAATTCGCTGTTTCTATTGCCTCTCACACTTCACCTTCACAGCCATTTGTTGTAAACTGAACTGCATTACCGGATTTTATTAACTGGCTCACTGACAATAGTTTGGTAGTCAATCCTGGAGCGCATAATACATCCTTGACTGGTATTTCAAATTCACATTTATCGGTTTTTGTTATAATGGTTACATCTCCGGAACATATCACTTGCAACCTCTCGCTGTTAGCAATACATATATCCTTCATTTTGTAATATATAGCATTCTCTATCCACTGTTCATTAGCTGTTAGATGCCTGCTCGCACCTGAATCAATGTACCAGTCATATTTGTTGAATTTGCTATTCAGGAAAACTGCACTGAACAAATTACTTTGTTTACGTTGTATCTCTTTTGTATTCATACTAGTATTATCACTATCTGGACACTGATTCTTGTAATGACCGGGCTGTTTACATCGGTAGCATTTGACATGACTTTTAGCGCCGCCACTATAGTTTGCTTTCGTTGCGTTTCGTTCTTTCGATTGGTATATTTGCGCGTTCGCCATAGATAATTTATTATTTTTTTTAAGTTGCCATTTCTGCCTACCGCTTGCGAACTGTTATACCCGAACATTGTACCCAAATATGCCGACCTTTCTGCAACACCACAAAACTATACCCTTTCCTACCTAGCATCTTTCCAAGTACTTAGCATCAGCATTTTTGCCTTTCCTTTGACGATACTTAATACCACCCGTCAGTTCCTTCCCAGACTCGGTCCGTGACAGTCTTAATCTACTTATTAATCAGTATACTATAATTAATTGTGAACTTGTTTAAAATAATAAATATATACATTGTGTAATAAATCTTGTATTTTAAAAAGGGATTTTTAAATACCCGTATAACATTTTGGTGACAGCGGTGGGATACCGGGTTCCTATATACATATATATAGATATATCTCAGTAACGCCCTAAAATTCGTCGCGGACCTAAAATAGTAAGTCCTAGATAAATAATATCATAAAGTGCACAATAAAATAATAAAAGTGCCTATAACAATAGGTGTCCTAAAAGTGTCAAAGTGTAAAGAAGAAATCCAGGGTCATCTCATAAGATACCCCAAGTTGCCGTTGTTCGTTAGAGCCTTACAAGGGCTCTGCACTAATAGTGGTGCACTCACCGGCGACTACAGTGCATACCACATCCCGAGCCTGGATCAATCAAGGACGACCAAGGCTTAATCCGTCACAAAACCGTGTGCATAATAAACCATGAAGATTATCCTGTAAGTGACTATTTTACTTTGCTTCCAATGTGCTGATTTCAATGTACCCACAGTGACTTCAAGATCTAGTGAAATCCAGTGTTAATTTTAATATGATTCTATTTTTTTTAAATAATTAATTAAGATAACTATTGTACATCATATTCGTAAACATCGTATTCATCCTAAGACCACACAGTTGCGAAACCGTGTATTGAATTTCAACATTTCTTATCTCTATACTGGGAATTACGTTGAGCTCCCGGTTAGTAATAAACAGATAACGCCAAGCCGTGTCGACTTAGTAGGTAGGCAGGGTAATAAGTAAATACTTTGTACTTGTCTGTTATTTTCATTTGTATTTTATCATAAATTTTAAATATTAATATTAAATAGTCACAATGGCAACAAGTAAAAGGGATGTCACACCTGAATCTGAAAATGTACCTTTAACCTTTCTACTTAAATTTATTAAGCCGTATGATGGATCACGGCAAAGATTAAATGCATTTATACATAACTGCAACAATGCCTACTTGTTAGCAGATACTAATCGACAGGACCTTATTTTTAAATATAAACTGTGTCAACTAGAAGGTAAAGCTGAAATAGCATGTTCCATCAAAGAATTTGAATATTGGTGCAATCTAAAAGAATTCCTTAAAAACCAATTCGGTGAAAGGAAGCATTATGCTCACCTTTTAACGGACCTACAGGATTGTAAACAAATTAACAACGAGACAGTAAACCAATTTGCATTACATGTAGAAACATGCTTATCTCAATTATTAACAGAGGTACAAATTTCCAATACCAAGAAAGGCGAATTAGTTGGCCGTCTGGCAGCCATGGAGGATTTAGCATTACACATATTCACTATAGGTCTACACCCTAGAACATCTAACATTTTAAGAATTAGAACTCCTAAAAATTTAAATGATGCTATAAACTTAGCCGTCTCTGAAGAAAAAAATCCAACAAATTTTATAAAAATACTAGCTGATACCCGCGACTTCGCACCCGTTTTTTTAAATTGTATTAAAGTAATATAATGGTGAGAAGTGGTAGAATTACAGAAATGCTCTTTTAAAACATTTGTAGGCATGACACGCATGTCACCTACTGTTATATACGAGTATAACGTGTACAGTAAATATGTAAATACGAACAGTGTGCTGGATGGGATTTAGCAACAACAACATATTTGGAGCTTTAATTTGCTATATAATCCTTTCAGTGCTCGTTTACATAGTATAAGAGGTAGGTGGTAGAGCTAAGCTGAAGCTATATTACTGGTTTCAGCATGAATGGGTCGGCTCGCCCGGGGTAGTACCATGCTCTCACAGAAAACCGACGTGAAGTAACAGTGCTTGCACTGTTGCGTTTCGTTCGGTCAGTGAGAGCGCCGGAGGCCCACATATTTAAAAGGCCGGAAACGCACTTGCGACTCCCCTGGTGTTGCTAGTGTCTATGGACAGCGGTGATCACTTACCATCAGGTGACCCACCTGTTCGTTTGCCCCTTATAATATAAAAAAAAAGTAATGAAAATTTCAAGATATACAATTTCTCTTAAAAATGTTGTTATATAGATATTATTAACATAATTAAGTTTTTGCGATCATACAAAAAGTAATCACTTATCTATTCCGCAAGAAATTCTATAATGGAACTGTTAAGGTAATAATACATGTCTGGCTTAATATTGAAAAAAAACATCATCTATTTTCAAAATACGTATTAATTATACAAAAAAATAGAAAATGGGCAAACGTGGGCAAATGACATACTTCAAGAATCCACGTTGAAATTTTCAATTTTTGAAAGTTTTTCGGACCCTGGCCCACGCAATTTAAATTATATTTATTTAACTTTTTTTTATAGAGGTGGGCAAAAAAAAAATCGTGAGCAAAAAGAGGAAATCGATGGGCAAACCCTCTACGCCTTTGTCAAATCGTTACGCGAAAAATGGGGGACAACTTTGCGAAGCTATGGTTATTGAGTTATGTAGAAGCGATCACGGTAAATAAAAACAAAATAGCTGCCAATTTGACCAAAATACAAATTAAGCAAATTACATACTTTAATATATTCATTACAATTATATTAATTCTTGGAGTCCAATACAGTGCTTGAGCACATGCTTACAGTGAACAACATACTTTGGCTAAATTTCACGCGGAAGAAGTCGTGGGTGACAGTTAGTCTAAAATAAAATAACCTAAGTTAGTTCTTATAACTTCAGTTATCTGCTAGTTAAAGTCATGTGAAAATTGGTCCACTCGTTTCAGATATTCCACGCTGATGAAGTCGCGAGTAACAGCTAGTAAATAATAAAATAGCTCAAGTTATTTCTCATTACTTTAGTTATATGTAAGTGAGAGTCTCGTTAAAATTTGGTGTATCGTTTTGGATATTCCTTATTGGACAGGAAAAACTCGCGGGTAACTGCTATTCTAAGATAAAATAGCCTAAATTACTCTTTATAAGATCAGCTACGTGCCTGTAAAATTCATGTGGACATAGATCTATCCGTTTTTTGGAGAATACAATGTAGGCACAGCTACAAATAACAGCTAGTTTAAAATAAATTCAACTAAGTCAGTACTTATAAAGTCAGTTATATGCCAGTAAAAGTCCTGTGAAGATCAATCAAATCGTTTTAGAGATGTCACTGAGGACGAAGGCGCAGGTAACAGGTACTTTAAAAATATATCTTAAATTACTTCTTATGGGGTCAGCTATCTACCAGTGAAAGTCCCGTAAAAATCGGTTTTGCCGTTTCGAATATTCCGCTACGGGCAAAGTTGCGAATTACAGCTAGTCTAAAATAATATAGCCTGTAAATTCAGCTCTCTGCCAGTAAAATTTCTGTCAAAGTCGGTCCAGCCATTTCGAAGATTACCCGGAACATACAGACTGACAGACAAAAATTTTAAAATTAGATTTTTACTATAAGTAGCTTATACGCTTTCATATGCAGTCAGTAAAAAGTAGGTGTTTTGATAATATATATAGACACTTTATTTTTATTATATCTATAGATTGCAAGTCAAAAATTCGAAATAATACTGACCTAAATTACATTTTTGAATGAAAACTTACTAATTCTATGAACATAAAATAAATAGTGGCGTGTGACTATTCGATTTAATTGATAACGAATCAAACCGAATAATACGATTCGAAACGCGAATTGAACGTAGGAATATTTCGAACTATTCGGATTAGTCAAATAATTAAATTTATGCGTCAAATAAGCATTAACTATAAAATGCTACGAACTAACCAGTAACGCCATCACAGTCGACACCAGCCGTTAAAAGCATTCAAAACTACTGTATTTCTATTTTTAGCCAAAAAGTGGCGGGAAAAAGTGAATATTACTAATTTAAGAAATTAAATGTCTTTCATTCTTATTTGAATATGTTTTTTTTTTCAACGGCACTGACAATTTTCTTTATGGACTATAATCGATTTCTTTATTTATAAATAACCATGCAAAATATTCCAATATAGTAAAAGCTATACATTTGTACCATATTAGTTGTTAACGAATTTTGAGAGCTAAAATTTAAAACGGTCCTTTTAATGTATGTTATAAAAAATTAGAGCACAAAATTCTAGAAACCTGTTAAAATATGATATTATACCAACATATTGAAATTTCTTTGAAACAAAATAATTCAGCTATTTCTGTTAAAAAATTGTCAAAATTGAAATACTATAAAATTATTTAGATTTCACTGAGAAAGTGTATTTTTAATAAATATTTTCACTAATATGAATTTATTATTGTAGAATTGAATTACATAGTAAATTGTTTTTGAAAGGAATTTCAGTCTTGATATTTAGGTTACAATTTTTTTGACGTTTTTATGTTTCTTTAAATTTGAATTATTGAAATAGTGAAAAATGTTGTAACTTTTCCTATAACTATTAGTGTAATAATCCTACTTTATTTTAAAAAAATTGGAAAAGTTTGAATTTTCTATTCAAAATTCGGATAGAACAACATACGATTCGGTTCGGTTCAAGGATTATTCGCACATCCCTAAAAATAAACGTGTTACCATGGCAACCGTTATAATATTATTGGTTACTATAACCACGGTTGTCTAATATCAGGGACTATCGATGTCTGTAGGAGAATATTTAATTTTAACTGAAAAATGTATTTAGGATAGGTTTTAACTCAAATCCGTTCTTAGTGAGCGTCTACGTTGCAAAAGGAATAACTATGGTTAATTTCAAGTCAATCGAACATACAGTTTTGGAGAAATCGTGATGAGTCAGTCAGTGGTATTCCGCTTATATATATATAGATTTATAAAAATATAGCAATAAAACCAAAACAGTCTGAATCGATTTATAGACAACAAGGTAATAATAATTTTCGTAATTCAAGGTCATGGTCGTCGGATAAAAAACGTCCTTCCATAGCTTTTTGTCGATATTGTTAAAAGACCGGACATATATTAGAGAACTGTACCTTACGCGACCCTAAGAACAAGAAATACGGAAATGGACCACAATCCCAAAGTCACGGTCAAAACTCATTTGACCACAAACCAAAATTTCCTTACAACACCAATCCGCGTGTAAATCACATCGAGACATCAAACGATGCAATATTGTGTATCGTGCAAGAAGAGGAGGCCTCCTACGTGACGCTAGCGCAGCATTGTGGTGAGTCCATTTTGTCCTATCCACTCCAAGTCGTCGCGTAAATACGGCACGTGGGAAATATAGGCTTGATAGGGTCTTACTTCTAGAAATAACAATCTATTAGAATCCAGCGCTCACATTTATGGTCCATACGAACCGGATCGAAATAGATTTAAAGTTATTTCCGAAGAGTCCAACGCATTGTTCTGAGTTCTCAGATATATTTCATTTACCTGACGATAAGTTGACAGCTACCAACGCTGTAAAACATGAAATAAACACTTCCTCTTCTCAACCAATTAATGTCAAATCGTACAGATTCCCTGAGTTCCACAAACAAGAAGTTAATAGTCAGATCAATAAAATGCTCGATCAACAAATAATCAAACCATCTAATTCCCCATGGTCGTCTCCAATTTGGGTGATCCCAAAAAGGCAGACGCTTCTGGACAAAAGAAATGGCGGATAGTTATAGACTACCGCAAATTAAATGATATAACTATTGGAGAAACATACCCGATGCCTCTAATGAGATATTAGACCAGCTAGGACAGAGTAAATATTTCTCAACGCTAGATCTAGCATCAGGTTTCCACCAAATAAAAATCTCTCCAACAGACGCAGTTAAAATCGCATTAATTGTTCCTCAAGGGCACTTTGAATTTAACAGAATGCCCTTCGGACTTAAGAACGCCCCGTCAACCTTCCAAAAGTTGATGAATATGGCCCTTTCAGGCTTACAAGGAGTACACTGTTTCATGTATCTCGACGATATAGTGATCTATTCAGCAGATTTATCCTCACATATTGAAAAGCTCACAAAAGTGTTCGGAAAACTTCGTAGCTTCAATCTTAAGCTCCAACCAGAAAAATGTGAATTTTTACGCAAAGAGGTAGCATACCTCGGACATATTATAAGTGACCAAGGTGTGAAACCTAACCCAGAAAAGATAAAAGCGGTAAGTTCCCTGTTCCAAAATGTCCCAAAGAGGTAAAATCATTCTTAGGCCTCGCGTCTTATTACAGAAGGTTCATTTCAGACTTTTCTAAAAGTGTAAAACCTTTAACATCTCTCTTAAAGAAGGACATTCCTTTTGGTTGGACTAACGCACAACAGTTGGCGTTTGAACAATTGATAGAAAAATTAACTACCGCGCCAATTTTAGCATACGCGGATTTTAGTAAACCATTTATTCTAACTTGCGATGCATCAAATTTTGCTATCTCGGCTATACTTTCCCAAGGTGAAATCGGAAAGGATAAACCTATCGCTTATGCATCGCAAACATTAAACAAGGCCGTATGTAATTATAGCGTCACCGAAAAGGAGTGTCTTGCTATAATTTTCGGCACTAAAACATTCCGACCTTACCTCTTTGGTAACGCCATCTGTTATGGATTTGCAACATCCCAACTCCCACCCCTTTCCAGTCGTGCATTAATGGCCGCTGCTTCTTGCTCCATCTCTCGCGCCGACGTGACATAGAATCGCTTACCTTTTCGCATTCCCGCGCTCCTGCTTCTATTAAAGTTCAGGAGAAAGAATCGCTGTTATAGGTGTAAATCCTATAATATTCGCGTTCCCGCATACCGTTCGGTGGAGTTACGCAAGTTACTGAATTACCGTTACCGCGACCTTGTGGAGGTGACAACATAGTGTGCTGCTGGAGGTGCTTCGGGCGGCTGTACGCGCCACGGAAGCAGAATTCTACCGCAGGAGAACCAGGTCAGTGCACGACATCCTGCTTTCCACCTTCACATCTTCCCCTCTTCGGTTGCTCGCCCTTCTACCGACCACCTCTTCGTTCATCGATTTACTATTATAACTGATCCTAAGCCATTAAACTGGCTCTTTAACTGCAAAGACCCAGGTTCTAGGTTAGTTAGATGGCGTCTGAAACTGGAAGAATATGACTATAGTATCCAATATAAGAAAGGAAAATTAAATTGTAACGCAGACGCACTTTCCAGAATTCCGATTAATAATACCGTTAACGTAAACCCAGTTCATGAAGATCTAGATACTGCTCTTGAAAACCATCATAATGAATTACCTGCAATAGAATCCCAAAGTACAGACCCATTAGAATGTTTAAACGGTGATGATTCATACGCAAAATGCCTCAAAACTCTTAGTAATAAAGAATTTCAATCAAATGTAAACATTCACGAACATAATAATAATATTTTAAATTGTAAAAGTAAAATTATTGTAATTCCGACATCCATAGACATGGACGAGTCAAATCTCTTTATTGATGACGTATTAAGTAATTTAATTAATCATAATGAAATAATTAACCAAGAAAGAACTTTATATTCATATTTAAAATTTAATCATGATAACAAAACTTATTACTTCTTGTTCACAAAAGTTCATTATTTCGATAAAGCCGATTACGAAGATATTTACAAAAGTCTCAAATGTCTAAGGAATGATCTAATTATAAACTATCCGGAGGAAATTGATATTGCTATAACAGATTTTAAAAGTCCTTTTGATCATTACCCACTTATTAAAATTTGCAATATATTATTATATCTTTTCAATAACACAAAAATTTCTATCAATATTTATAAAAACACATTCAGGACACACATTATTCATTCATTCAACACACAATTAGGAAAATTTTAAAAGAAAATCATGACTTACCTATAGCTGGACATTTAGGTTCAGTTCGAAAGTTAAAACGCATTCAAGAAAGATTCTATTGGAAAAATATGAGAACCGACATTGAACAATACGTTAAGGAATGTGGACTATGTCAAACTAGTAAAGCTCTAAGGAAGACCAATCGAGCTGAAATGCAAATTACCCGCACTTCCACACAACCTTTTGAACGCATTGCCCTAGATATCGTCAGACCTTTACCAGAATCCGGCCATACCAAACTCAAATATATACTCACTTTACAGGACCATTTAACAAAATTCTCAGCTCGATATCCTATATCCAACGCAACCGCCGAGGAAAGTTGTGAATGTCTTGTTCACTTCATTTCACTTTTCGGAATCCCAAAATTTATCTTAACCGACCAAGACACCAATTTTACCGCCGACTTGTTCAAACTAACATGCAGTTTTCTCAAAATCAAACAGCTGTGGTCCACTCCTTATCATCCTCAGACTCAGGGTGCTCTGGAAAGGAGCCACTCAACCCTTAAAGAGTACTTAAAATCATTTCTTGATGAAAATCAAACAAATTGGCCCCGTTATGTATATACAGTAATATACTCATACAATACAAGTACTCATAGTACAACGAACTTTACTCCCTATGAATAAGTATATGGTCATAAACCATTTATTCCTAATTTAGTGTATGAAAACGCCCCTGATGTTACGTATCATGATTATATTCGTATTCTACAACACAGATTAAATTATTTCCTCCAGAAGGCTATAGAGAACATTCTAAAAAGTAAAGGTATCTCAAAACAATATTATGATCAAAAAACTAAACTAAAAAATAACAAAATAGGCGATTTTGTCTATATTAAAAACCACTTAAGACTAAGGAAAGCTCTATCCCCGGTCTGGATAGGACCATACCGTGTCGTGAAAATTCACGGTAACAACGCACTTTCTATCCTGATTAACAGGCGACATGCTCGTCATCACTATGACGAAATAAAATTAGCCGAAACCACACAGAATTTAAGTCAAACTAATATTATTTTAGGCAATATTATTTATAATGTAATTAAGTTTTATGTTTTATTTCAGAATGGTCATGAACCTATATGTAATTCAATCAACTTTTATTGAACCAATTTCGAAGAGTCCCTGGATTTATTTTGACCCTATAGGACATGTTCGATTTTTTGACCAAGAATTACATGTACTAATACCCGTCGACCTCTCTTATATTCAACCACATATCGATAACATAAATAGTATTATAGCAACTACTCGTTTTCTGTGCCAACAACACGACGCTATATTAGATTCAGAATGTCATAATATTTTAGAACCGCTAACTTCCCGGTATACTGATATTGTTAAAGATTATAATTCTATATCACATTATATAATATCTCTAAATATCTAAACGTTCTGCTTGGATATCCGGCGTCGGAACCATTTTTAAACATGTTATTGGTACTTTGGATGAAAACGATGCACTTAGATATGACAACGCTATCCAAATTCTAAATAGTAATAATAAGAAATTAGCCAACTTACTTAAATATAACACTTTAATAACCAGTACATTTTTTTTTTTTTTTTTTTTCACCCCACGGTGTACCGGCCACCGCTTTAAGTTGGGGCGGCATGGGACCGTGCTGAGCTATCACCATGCCGCCCCCAGCGGTCAGCCCGGCGAAAGATGGCCGCCGGGCTCCGTCCTTATAGGGAGGTACACTGGGTACACGACCAGCTACCTCCCCTCGTCCGCCGAACCTGTGCAATGAGGAGATGGGCCCCCCGGCCCATCCCCTCAGATCCGGCTACGGAGGTGGAAGGAGGCGGGCAAATCGCCGCCTTCTTCCACCGGCCCTTCTTTGGCGAAGACGGCCACTGAGAGGGTCCGCCTCTCGGGCCCTCTCCGCTGCCTCCTTCTGCGAGATAACCTCCTCGCAGAAGGAGGCCATCGCCGTCCAGGCGTCTTCGCTGCCGAGCATGGCCGCAACCACACTCGGCAGCGACAGATTTTCTCCCACCGCCGCAGCCAGAGTGCGGCGCTGAACCTCCCACGCAGCACACTCAGCCAGAGTATGCTGCGCGGTGTCCTCCTCAGCGCCGCACTCGTGACATGCGGCGGTCGGCTCCCTGCGAGCGATCTGGTGCAGGTACCAGCCGAAACAGCCATGGCCGGTCAGCACCTGCACCAGTCGGAACGTCAGGGAGCCCCACTCCCTATCAAGCCACTGCGGCAGGACCGGGCGGACGGCGTCCACCGTATATCGCCCATACCGCGCGTCCGCCAGATCCTGCCGCCACCGCTCTATTGCAACCATCCTCCCTTCCTTACGCCTTACCTCTATCTCCCTGGGAGCCGGAGGCTCTCCCAAACGTTTTCTTACCGCCGTGAATTCGTACACGGCGGCAAGAACCCCTGCCTCCAGCTCCCAAGGCAGGGAGCCGGCGAGCGTAAAGGCCGCCGCCGAGGACACGGTGCGGTATCCTCTGATTGCCCTCAGTGCCATAATGCGCTGCGCAGCGCCCGCACATTAGTGGCACCGAGGGCATCGGACCACACCGGAGCCCCGTAGACGGCCATCGCTCGCACGACTCCTATATAGTGTCGGCGGCACCCGGCACTTGGCCCCCCGATATTGGGGAGCAACCGGCCGAGCGCTGCCGCCGCCCCTGCTATACGCGGTCCGAGCCCCTCGAAATGGGGCTCGAACCGCCAGCGCCCGTCTAGGGTGAGGCCCAGATACTTCATCCGGGTCCCCACACTGATACGGGCGCCATCTACAATCAAATGGGCCCCAGGTGGTGGCCCCCGCCGAGGCCCGTGAAATAAGAGGGCCTCGGTTTTATCTAAGGCCACCCTGAGGCCCAACCTTCGGATACGCCCGACCACACCGGTTGTGGCCGCCGTGGCCAGGCGCACCAAACTCTCCCATTCCCCCCCACGGGCTACGACTAGGGTGTCATCCGCGTAACATATAATGCGCGCTCCGAGTGGGAGCGCGCCGCGGAGCACCCAGTCGTAGCCCAGGTTCCACAGGAGTGGGCCCAAGGCCGACCCCTGTGGAACCCCACACCCCGTCCCCCGCCTGATCATTCGCCCGTCGCTGTCCACATAGGCGACCTCCCTGTCCACCAAGTATGCCTCCAACAGCCGCCGCAAGTAAGGGGGCACCCCGAAATATCGGAGTGCCTCCCTTATCACTACGTGCGGCAGGCTGTTGAAGGCATTGGCGATGTCCAGGGACACCGCCAGAAACCTCTCCTCCTGGGAGGTCGCCTCTGTGGACAGCGACTTCAGGAGGGTCAGGGCGTCTATCGTAGAACGCCCTGCCCGGAAGCCGTACTGCGCGTCCGCCAAATTCGGCCCCGCCCCCTCCAGGTGCTGGACGACCCGGGAGGAAATAATCCTCTCAAACACCTTCCCGGTGTCGTCCAGCAGCACGAGGGGCCGATATGCGGACGCGCAGTCCGGGGGGCGGCCTTCTTTCTGCAACAAGCATAGCCGCCCCCGCTTTCAGGGTTTCGGGAACTGCCCAGCCAACAAGCACTGACTGAGCAGCTCCCGAAGCCACCTTCCCAAATGGCCCAACGAAAGGGTGAGCACCCGGCCCGGGACCCCATCAGGGCCAGGCGCTCTCCGTTTGCTGCGGAGGCGCTCAGTCGCCCTCCCCATCTCCTCCTCCGTGACTGGAGGGGGAGGACCGACAAGTTCCTCCGCAACTGCCCCCTGAAGTGGAGGCATGGGAGGAGATACTATACTCGGAGGGTCGAGGAATAATGTTCCCACGACCCTCTCTACCACTTCCCGCTGGAGAGTTTGCGTGGTGGGAGGCGCCCATCCGCGTAGCTTCGCCCGCATCGTGCAGTACGGGCGCCCCCACGGGTCCCTCTCCAGCGACTGGAGCATCTCCTCCCATGCTTCCTCCTTCGCCCGGCTGATGGCGGCTTGCAGGACCTTCTTCTTGGCCCTGTAGTCACCATACAGCCGGGCCTGCTCCTCCAAGTCCCGGTGACTCCTCCGGCGGCTGCGCCCGAACAGCCGCCGGGCCGCGGAGCAGGCCGCCCGGAGATCGGCGATCTCCGACGACCACCAGTACACCGCCCTTCTGTTCGGGCGGTGTACGCTCCGCGGCATCGACGCGTCGCATACTTCCGTGAGAACATCACGGAAGCGGGCAGCAGACGCGTCGACGTCCTGCCCGGTCGGAGGGGGCATGGCCCAGGCCTGGACGATGGCCGCCTCTTCGGCCATTTCGCGGTCGAGGCGGCTCATCGCCCAACAGGGGAACGTCGCGCCCCTCCGGGGGAGGGTAGCTCTGCTGGCTTGGGAGGTGGAGACCTTGAACCTAATGTAGCGGTGGTCCGATAAGGTTTCCACCTCCTCAATCACCCTCCACCCCTGGACACGGCGTGCGACAGACGGGGTGGCAAAGGAAATATCAACCACAGACCTCCCGTTCCATCGCACGCATGTGTGGGCGCTCCCCTGGTTGAGGAGGGACAGCCCCAACTCGGCTGCCCACTCCTCAACGGCCATGCCCCGGAGATCCGAAGTTGCCGCTCCCCAGGTCCTCGATTTAGCATTCAAATCTCCCATGAGGACCACAGGGAGCGGCGACAGCCGCCTGACTGCTCCCTGCAGGGAGTCCAGAAACCGCTCGAACTCCCACAGGGGCCTGTTGGGGGAGAAGTACGCCCCCACAATGGCGTAACCTCCCCAGGCGGCTGTCAGGAATCCCGTCCCTCTTTCCTTCACCGCCAGGGGCGAACCCGATCCGGTCGTGATCGCCACGGAGCCATCCAGGTCTCCGGCCCAATTTGGCCGGGAAGGAGCAAGGTAGGGCTCCGTGGCGACCGCAAGCCCGATTCCCCACTCCGCCACTGACTGGACAAACAAGTCCTGTGCAGCAGCCGAGTGGTTCAAGTTAGCCTGGAGGAAATTGACATGGGTGCGGTCCATTACTGCGTTAACCCTTAACTTGGCAGAATTTTATTTTTTCGAATATAACAATAATATTCATAGCACTTAACTTTACTGACCCAAGGGGTCTAGAAAAAAAAAAAAAATTCAAACTACCCCTTTAAAAAAACCACGCGTATCTTGTGGGATACATTGCCAAGGGCATTGATAAATATATTACGCTATCAATGTATCTCTACAGATACATTGCCAAATTATCTATGACTTGATTATATAATAATTTATATGAAAATAAATATAAAAAACACGTTAATAATCAGTAGTTTGTACTATTTATTTAATAACAAAAATGGAACTTCAATGAAAAAATACAAAATCAGATTAATTTTAGACATTCATATTATGGAAATTGAAAAAACAGTTCCTATCCGGTAAAAGACACAGCCTCATACCATATTTGATGCATAGTTTGCATCGTCCTTTGGACCCAAAAGTAGGGAAATGATTGTATCCATCATATTTAACGTCCGCAGTTGGCCTTACGGTACAGGGTGTTTTTATAATCTTTTTTGGTGCTGGTGGTACAGAATAATAGTTTTTGAATGGCTTCTGTCTCCCAGAATGTAAGAGCCCTTGTATAATATGATGTCGAAACTTCTTTAAACTCAGTCGTTTTATGTTATTCACGCCAATATGTCTGCGATACAAAATCCATCTATTGTTCACGCACATATCTAACATTTGAGAAAATATCGGTAAGTACCATCGGTGGCTTTTCATCTCCGTTCTGTACAAAGCCACTAACATATCTGCAAGGTCGACTCCTCCCATATGTGCGTTGTAGTGCTTTATTATATTGGGCAGGGGACAGCAGCTCTCTGTTTTAAATCCTTATTGTAACGTTGTATAACTCCAACAGGAGTTTCAGAAACATAACTGCTTGCCACAGTAACCACTTTGTTGTCATGCCATTTGACAATACAGACTTTGTTTGTATTGCATACTACTCGTGAATAAGATCCGCGGCCTTTTTTTTTGAGGGCTTTATCAGGTATAAGCTTTTGTTCTGCACCACGTAGTCTATTTGACCTTATGGTGCCTAAGGAGAATATACCCATATTATATCGGAGCATATGTATTAGCTCTAGACTGGTGAAAAAATTGTCAAAGTACACAACTGAACATGCTGGATCAGGAATAGTTTTACATAGTGAAAAGACGACTTTTTGCCCCAAAGCCCAAACCTGGTTTCATGAGGAACTCTCAAAAAGTTGGCACGTACTTTTTCAATGAGTGGCCTAACTTTAAAATACCGATCACCGTCATCAAACAGATTGTCGTTGAAGTGGATGTACCGTCGTATCTGTTGAAATTTTTTGAGTGTCATTACATCAGCTATTTGTGAAAATCTGAATTCCTGACACCAATAGTCAGTGTAGGCCATATTCACGATTCCCATTATCAAATTTATTGCAATAAAATCTTTGATGTCTTGTGTTGAAAAATTAAGAGAACGACCAATTGTTTGAGTTGAGTATAAATTGCTTTGCTCTGAAATCATGTTAAGGATGCCATCATCAAAGAAGTATTGAAAATATTCTAGTGGTGTTTTTATGGTATCTGAAGGTAACTGTTTATCGTGTATTTCGGCGTTATGTTCAAATTTCTTGTTATTCCAATGGAATTTCAGTTGCTTTCTTTGTATAGGTGCAAGGCGCCTTACAGCTAGCCGTGGCTGTTTTGAGCGTGTATTTATATTTGACGGCGATGGTGAGGCTGCTACTATTGCTGGCGATGACTCTGGTGTTTCAGGCACTATTCGGTTAAATCTAGGCTTTTTATTTCGAATAACATTTACAATGGCAGTTGGTGAAGGAGGTATGACCGAGTGAAGAGAATCGTGGGCAGGGCAGGAAGTGAGGTTGTTTCATTTCAGTTTTCAATATCATTTTCGAATATAAACTACCGAACCATAACCACTTTCACTAGCGTCCGCAAAGGATACTATGGAAATATTTGAATTAACTTCAACACCCAGATGACGTTGAAAGCGTAATTGTTGAACACAAGGTAGTTCACGTTTATAGTTAAGCCAGGTAGCTGGCGGTTGCTCATCCCAATCAAGCTTTAATATGTGAAGTTTCTGTAAGATTAATTTAGCGTATAATATTACAGGAACTATGAGGCCAAGAACATCATACTGACGAGCGATTAATGATAATATATTGCGTTTAGTAACAGGGCGGTCGTCGATATTCACAGTGAACATAAACATATCAGAACTGGGTGACCACTGTAAACCTAATACTTTTAAATTACCGTCCAGGTCATCGAAATTTATGTTTGTTGTATGGCGATCATATACCGGAAGGGAATCAATAAGCTCTGGAACATTGCTAGCCCACTTAACGAGCTCAAAGCCCCCGGCCTTGAGCAGTTCGCGAAGACCATCTCTGAGTTTTAGACAGTCCGGTAATAATGGCATTGAATAGCACACATCGTCCATGTATGTATTATTTTCTATAGTTGTTGCCGCTAGTGGAAATCGCGTGCGTTCGTCGGCACACAGCTGCCGTAGGGACTCTTATAGCAAGAAAGGGGCTGCTACGCAAACCAAAACAGACGCGGTTAAATTGATAAGTTTTTAAAGGTAACGCGGGATCAAAACGATACAAAAACCTTTGAAATTTGCGGTCTTCCTTATTAACTAAAATTTGTAAGTACATCTGTTTAATGTCGGATGTAAATGCAATTGCGTAAAGACGAAAATCTAAAAGAATTGTGAATAGGTCATTTTGTAAGTTATTACCGACGTATAAAATATCATTTAATGATAGGTTTGAATGTACTTGGTTTTTAGATACACAATCATTGTTGATAGTTTTGGAACTTGCATCCATTACCATACGCCATTTTGTCGACGTTTTATCCAACCTAGCTACAGCATGATGTGGTATGTAATATCCTGTTAAAGACGCATCATCATCTACTACAGAAACATATCCCTATTGACTATATTCCCGTATTATAGCATCATACTCCACGCGTAGGGAAGGCGAAGCAAATAAGCATAGAAAAATTCAGTGGCAGTGTTTGGCTTCAAAAAAAAATTTAAATTATTTAATATATCATTGTTGTCATCCAGACAGTTTCTATTTTTATTATTATTAATTAATTTTGTCACTATGCTGGTTTTTAATGCTGCGATAAATTGAACTGATGTAGGGTTTGGATTACACCCACAATAATTTATAATACACCCGAAACAAATTACAAGCGGATCTTGATATAGCCTCCTAACAGATAATGTTTGAATAATACATTTCTTTAAGTTATAAAAAAACGCTCTACAGCGTTTAAAGTTCTTAACCAGCCATCTAGAAATAGAGGCCTATTTTTTGCCTGTAAAAATCCATGTCTCTGAAAAACAATTTCATTTTTTTTTAAATACTATGTGAGGGCTATTTAACAACGTATTTGTTAAATACATTTTGCTTCTTTTTTTGTTAGCTGTGTTACCATTCAAACAGTCGAACAATTTATCCATATTTGAAATTACTGTCGCCGTTCCTCTTCTTGATCTTGATTTAGCCTCATAACAGATAATGTTTGAATATTACATTTCTTTAAGTTATAAAAAAAACGCTCTGAAGAGCGTTAAAGGTTTTTACCAGCCATCTAGAAATGGAGGTCTATTTTTTGCCAGTAGAAACTCCATGTCTCTGAAAGACAACTTCATTTTTTTGATACATTTTATGTGAGGGCTATTTGAGAACGTATTTGTTAAATAAGTTTTGCTTCTTTTTTTGTCAGCTGTGTTACCATTCATACTGTCGAACAATTTATCCATACTTGAAATTACTGTCGCGGTTCCTCTTCTTGATCTTGATTAAGCCTCCTAATAGATAATGTTTGAATATTACATTTCTTTAAGTTATAAAAAAAACGCTCTGAAGCGTTAAAGGTTTTTACCCGCCATCTAGAAATGGAGGCCTATTTTTTACCTGTAGAAACTCCATGTCTCTGAAAGACAACTTCATTTTTTTGATACATTTTATGTGAGGGCTATTTGAGAACGTATTTGTTAAATACATTTTGCTTCTTTTTTTGTCAGCTGTGTTACCATTCATACAGTCGAACAATTTATCCATATTTTAAATTACTGTCGCCGTTCCTCTTCTTGATCTTGATTTAGCCTCCTAACAGATAATGTTTGAATATTACATTTCTTTAAGTTATAAAAAAACGCTCTAAAGCGTTTAAAGTTCTTAACCCGCCATCTAGAGATGGAGGCCTATTTTTTGCCTATAAAACACCATGTCTATGATAAACAACTTCATTTAAAAAAAATTCTATGTGAGTCTAGTTGTGGACATATTTGTTAAATACATTTTACCTCTTTTTTTTTTGTCAGCCGTGTTAACATTCATACAGTCGAACAATTTATCCATATATGAAATTACTGTCGCCGTTCTTATAGCTTTTTGGGATAGTTCATTTGAAAATAAATAGCATTTGAATGTTAACTATTACTATAGATATAATGTTAATTTTAAATGATTGTAAAATGAAATTTGTAGATGATAATTATATAATATAGATAATGAAAACCATATTTTCTTTGTGTAAAATTTTTGACCTATAATAATAAAGAAAAGTAATTTGCATTAAATGCAGTCACTGTTTGTTTTTAGGGCTAAAACGTTGTACTAATTTTAACGGAATTTTATAAGGAAATAGCTTGAATTCTGACTACATCGTATATCATTTTTAACGTTTATAAAATAGTCTTAGTATACATAGTCTATCAATAGAAAATACAACATCAACTGCAGAAATGAAATAAAACAAAATATGAATTTAACCATATATCTAGATTACAGTGATTGCAACTCCTAAAATAAAATATTTCAGCAGCAACGGAATGACTTAAAACTTGTGCAGCTAAACGAACTTTCATTTTTTGTTTGGCATTTGAGTCCAAGTGTTGTTTGGTTATTGCTGGAGCAAATACAAAATTCAGGTTTTCTTTGTCCGTCATATAAAATTCTTTTATGTCTTCATATAAAATTATGTTAACTATGAAGAAGCTAAATGACTAACGCGTATAAACTGTTATTATATCGTTAGTGCATTAGACTTAAAGGTAGTTGAATAGTTAAACAGGTTATTGCTTGTATGATGTTTCTGGTTCTAGTTTTACCCCAATGCAAAATATTTGCATTTCTAATTGCTTATTTGTATCTCCTTTTGATTTCTTTAATACGCTAGGCTAGAATAATCATTAACCCCGCCTTTTTAGAAGAAAGCCACTCAGTCCCATATATTTATCGTTATATTTGTCATATTAAGAAAAAAAAACTTTTCAAATGCAGTATAGAGGTTATGAACTCAGTTATGATATATGAACCTCAAACAACACTAACTAAATACATCATTTAACATAAATTTTATGCTGTAGTAAATTAATAATATATTATTTTGCCATAGCTTGGAATTTTCATATATTAGAACATCATGTGTGAATTTTGTGTTGTATTTCATAAAGTTATTTCTAAAGTATTTCAAAGGGTGGGATGGGTTTAAAAATGTAACAATTTCATGGCCCTCATGGTCGAAATACGGCCGACCTATGGTTGAACCTAATAGATTTATGGCATGTATATTAACTCCATCCAAATCACAGATTATACCAAGAACATCTAAGCCAACAGAGAAACAAGCGCTCAGGAAAATAAATTAATATTTCCTTAACACTAGATATACCAGTTATTTAAATATACCTATTTCTAACAAACCAATCGAAATGACTGGTGCATAAGAAAAAAGGCTTATTGTGGCTTCCATATTTACTCTTAAAAATGACAAAAATAAATAGCATTACGTTTTTATGCAACGGGTAATCATTTGCTAGCAGTAGCAGACATGGACGGTATCAGCGTCGCCACTTGTAGCCGAATTATAAAAAGGGTTTCAGATGCTATTCTGACTTTAAGGCAAGAATTTATACAATTTCCAGAAATATAAATGGAACAGGCTAAAGTAAAAGCAGACTTTTATCGCATTTCCCAAATCCTACATATTTTGGGTTATATTGATTGTACACGCATAAAGATACAGTCACCAAGTATAAACCATTTTATTTCATAGAATTATACATATATGGGCAGTTATTATATAACTTTTCATGTTTTCTGTAATAAATAATAATACTTGTGTTTAAGGTGGCAATGATGCAGAATTGTTCAGAAACAGAAAAGGATATATGTCACGTACAGACAATTAGCACAGCAGATTTATTGATATCCGATGTTGCACGCTAATCAGAATCAATTCATGATTCTTCTATTTATCAGTATAACAGACGTTATGCAAAGTTTGACAGAAGTGATTACAAAGATTACTTACTTGTTGGGAGACAGTGGCTATCCTTTAAAAGGTATACATATTATATTTATATAAAGTATACTATATGTCTGTTTACCTTAAAAGGGGTAGTGGGTGCTTATGGAATCAAGTAAACTTAAATATTTAATATCTTTATTAAAAACCAATTTTACATTAATTTAAACTTATTGGTTTTGTTGTGCTTCCTGAGATAAGTTATTTAAAGACAGACTGCCACCTATAACAAAAAAATACATAAATTATTGATGTATCAGTTACATCTTGTTACTCCATATTTCACTCCAAATACACCAGGACAACAAAAGTATAATGAAGCTCATATTAAGACCAGGAATGTAACATAACGCCAATATGGAATACTTAAGCGAAGATTTTCAGTTATTGCATCTGGGATAAGATTAAAAGTGGAAACTGCTGTATATGTTATATTAGCATCTTGTATTTTGCACAATATATGCATATTAAGAAAAGAAAAAGAACCTTCACTTGATGAATTTATTTCAAATTTAAATAGTTTGATAGAAACTGGCCAAATAAACCCAGTAATTTTGGATAATAATGATAATGTGTATATGGTTTTAGACGAAACCAAATGGCTGAATATTTTATGAATTAAAGAAATAAGTAAATAACATAAATGATATGAACATATCTATTATTTGCTGTAATGTCTCGTTTTTTATTTCTATTTCTTTATTTGCAGCTTGTAACCGCAACTCATATAGTTTCCTTTTAAAATTAATTTCTTCAATTAATAATTGTTTTTTTTTTTATTAAAAGATATTACACAATGTATTAACTGTTTCAGACTTCTCATTAGCACGATTATAAAGAAGTGGTCGTCGCCTTTTTGACCACAAAGATTTCAATGTTATTTTGTATTCATTTTCTTTCTGTATATATAATTGTATATTAATAAATTAAATCAATTTAAAATAATCTTCTGTTTGTTTATAAATTTAATCAAATATTTCAAAAATCTCGTCAGAGTAATAACTTACAGTTTCTATTTCAGTTTCATCCAATATTGGAGGTATCGTAAAGTTATTATCTTCTAAAGAGATGACTTTATTAATATCACCCTCGCCAACACATATTACTTTATATGGTTGGCTTACATTTTCTACATTACATGACTCCATATCATAGTCATTTACATTTATAATGCCTGTACGATGAAGAATATTACACACTTGCTCTAAAATAGGATCTATTTTAGATGTAGATGGGTCACCACCAGTACCATTTATATTTCTCTTTTGATAATTATAATAGATCTTTCCTTCATTTTTCATTTTCTCCCATAACTTCATAAGAGAGTATTTTGTCCTAAAAGTAAATACATAGAACTAACTAAGAAAAGTTTATAATACATTACAGTAATTTGTAAAAAGGGTTAGAGTACTATGGTGTTAATAAATACAAACCATGGGGGAGGAAAATCAACACGTCGTATTACTGCTGTCATTATTATATGGTATAATTCTACAATACATATGTATTAAAAAAATGTTAATAAGTAGAACTAAAATGTGTTAATTATACCATGTATTTATTATATGTTAATGATATTGTTTTAAAGTCTTCGCATCTCAAGTAAATTTGACAACATATTACTTTATTATTATTTGTATGTATTTATTACGTTATTATATATATCTACTCATTATGTATGATGATATATTAATTATCTTACCTGTTTAGCGGATGGGGTAGTCTTTACCCCTATGCTAATATCAGAAGGTTGAAATAAATGAAATATCTGACTCCGTTTGTGCAGACTAGTAATCGCTTTGGCAGCTGGATTACGAATCTCCTTTTATTGAACCGAGCAAGTGTATTTAAATGGTACAAAAACAGAACACGTGTAAAGGATTCAAAATGCTAACGTAAAAATACAAATATTACTAAAATAGTCGATACTGGGAATTAATACAATGGTGCAACAATAAAGCAATTGTATACAATACGCGGTATACAATAAAAATGAGTAATAAAATAAAAGTGAAATTACAAATATAAATAAGTACAAAATAAAACAAAACAATAATAATGCGCCGCGTCGTAAATGGGTTTTGTCGGCGAGATTATAATTACACCCAGGTATCATGTGGCCGACACCTGGGCTATAATCCGTGCTCTTAATCTATTTGTTATTGCTGTTTTAGAGTATCGCTTTTGCTTTTCTATGTAAATTATTGTAGTACACACATACCACGATGTATGTGGTTATGAGTGTCGCTACACCTGTAATGGATTCCCTGAAGACTTAAATGTATCCGTTAAAGAGACCCAAGCTTTTATTTTCGAATCAGTATTGATACCATCGGTTTTTTTATTTAAAATTGTTGCAACATTAACTTTATTAGTTTATCTTTCTCGTTATTGGGCACATTACAATTCATCACCTGAACTCGGATTACTCGAGGAATCAATTTTTTTCTAATGTTTTTAAATTATTGAGCTTCCTAAAAGAAATAAAGTACATTTTGAAACACCGCCTAAGTTAAAAAAGATAGTAAACACCGCTTCAGTAAATGAAGCTATTAACTAGCTTATTATATAGTTTACCTCTTAATCTTCTATTAAAACTTCTGGCATAGACTTTTCAGTGATGAAAATCACATAAAAGTATAATAGTCATAGAGCACGAAATATTTTTACCAGAAAGGTATGACAGACTAACCACTTCTGCGATGTTGAGAGACCAACCGACTTGCAGGCTGTCATACTTTTCGAATTACGGCTTCTGATTGGTTGAAATCTATACCTTGTGACCCATGATAAGACGCGCAATGAGTAGCACGATTTAAAGGCAATAAAATTTGAAAACTGCCAATTTTCGACTTATGTGTCTGTTATAGGCTAAGAGACGATGTTATGATTTAAAAGACTTAGTCTGTTTTTTTTTTATATAAGTCTAGCTGTTTTCTTACAGTCACCGCTAGGCTTATCACAATTTATTTTAACAAGGAGTCCTTTGTGATCAGGCCGTATCCCAGTAACAATACTACCGTTAATGGTCTTTACGTCAGTAAAGATTTTATCTATGCAAGATGTAGTTTGAGACGTACATCTGGTTGATTCATTAAATGGAGGATCTAGGTTAAACAACTTGAACAACCATGTGAACATAGTGATCTCTGGTGATGTACCTACAAAAAATAACTATATCGAAGTCATCACAGACTAAAATTCTCTTTTTAGTATTAAATATTGATATCAGTATTTGCACCACTTTTTTGTAAGAATGGATAAATATTTGATGATCGAAGTCTATAAACACAGTGAATAATTAGTTTATGCATCTCTGCACAAGCCACTTCACAAATACGATCTATTATGAGAGTACATATCTCTTCTATCTTTATATTTTAAATGATTTTTGAATAATATAATACAGTCATCACCGACAGTGATTGTTTTAATAAATATACGCTGGAAACTGTCTTGGTAATACTCTAATAACGATTGAGTCTGAGCGATTAAATTGACGAATATATTTTATATAGTTCCGTGTCCTTGCATTTTGTTAAGTATAGTACTTTGTAATACTTAAATGGGGCGGTATTATTTTGATCTAGTTTTACTTTTGTTATAAATAAATAACAACTTGAACTATAATACGTTTATTGTTCTTGAAAATATTATAATTTGCGTACCACCTATATACATGAACGTTACATAACGTTACCTAGTTTCAAAACAGATAAGCGCCATCTATTGGTGCCAAAATAAACTTACATATAAAACATATTTGTTTAATTGTATCTTCATCTAACATTTCAATTTGTGATTGAACGTTTTCAAAGCCAAGTTAAGATGTGAAGATTGTTTTTTTTTTTTTCGAACTGACCTACACACTGCTAGCCCTAGCCAATAAGGCCTTTACAGTTCCACCGGACTACTAAGGGGAGCGCTAAGGGCACTCACCCGATTTGTTTTAGGCGATCACCTCAAGGGCACTCGGTGCACCTCGGCTTGAGCTGTCGCCGACTTTCCCGATCTGACTAAGCTAACTAAGCTATCTATCCATTTCATATACATATATGAATTCGTGAAAAATGCATGTGTGACCATGCATGTTTCACGAATGTATATGTGTATTTTACATCTGACTACTATGTTGTGTGACCTATTTCAGTCCGAAAAGGGCAAAAAAAAAACAGCCCACCACTGTGTGCCTAGGTGTGCATGTGTGTGGGGTAATCGTGTAAATGAAAAACAAGCGTGAGTCACTGTATTCGCGCGAGTAACATAGTCGAGGGCTCCACACCGAGGGACAAACCTAGACTCGAGTTGTTACAAGAAAAATCGCGACTAGTGTGCGGGATCGTATCTTCACCCCCCGCTCACGGCGGCGTGAGCAGAGAGAGTCGCGGGCGTGGGCGCAAACACGCATCTTTTAAGAGGACATCGAGCGAAAAGTAAAGAACAATGGCACGGTGCCGACTTAACTATACAATTACGTAAGAGTTCCTAACATATCGGTCTATTGTATGTGAACACGCGGGTTCGAACTGATGTTTTGATTAACGCGAATTTATTTATGCGCGGCGCGGGTTAGTCGTTGTAACGTAGTCGCAACGGCCGGGAAAGCTGAGATCGCGTTTAAGAGCCCGAGCTCAGACGTACTATTGACGAGCGTGTTGAACGCGAGTATTTCTTGTACATCGTGTACTAAAAGAAGTTGAGCTATCCAGTCGATACCGGTGGTCGATACTGAAGACGCGGTAGGTGGCGCAGGAGTGGACAGAGCCTTCTGAGGCTGGGGCTTGGCTCTAGGAGCCGAGGGAGCTGGCGGGGAAGGCCTTACGCGCCAAGAGAGCGCGCTCGGCGCGGGAGAGGGTGCTGCCGTTGCACTGGAGGTGCCCGGCAGGTCAGGGAAAGCCTTCTGGCTTGTCATGGGTGGAGGTGGAGGCTGTTGCGTCCGAGACGGTGGGACGTGCTCCCTGGACCGGGTCGCACGCCCACCGCGGCGAGGACGGGTCGGGCGAGGCGCGCGGGGACATCCGCGATAGTTCGCGGTATGACCCGTTTGCTCGCAGAGGACGCAGCTCGGAGGCTCGGTGGACTCAGGAGTGCGGGGGCACTCCCTAGTGGAGTGATCCCCGAGACACTTAACACACCTGGGGCGCAGGTGGCAGTGCCGGGCGGAATGACCGTACACCTGGCAGTTGTGACACTGCGAGGGCACATGGGACTTACGAGGAGGCTCTACGTAGACGCGGGAGAGGCCGCACACAGAGGTGAGGCCGAAAATGGCCTTACCTTCCTCGGTGCGGTCCAGTGTGACCAGCACCAAGTTGAAGGGGGCCTTCGTACGGGGGTGGTACATCCGCTGCACGCTCCGGACTGGGAAGTCCTGACCGTTCAGGCAATTGGAGATGTCGTATTCAGAGAGTTCTGAAGGAACTCCGCGAATGACGGCACGGAGGAGGCGCTCTTCCTCGAGAGCGTGAGTGAAGAAAGGGAGTTTTCGCTCTCGGAAGTACCTAGTGAGCTTGCGATGCTCATCGGGGGTCGAGACTCTAATCGAGATACCGGCAACAGTGTTGACGGCGGACTTGTAGATAATCTCTTTCGACTTAAGGTCGTCCGAGATCTCCACCCAACGGGCTTTGTCACGGAAGGTGACGGGAGGTGGTGGGCGTGGCTTCTTAGCCGCGACCGCGGGTTCCGCAGTCGGAGCTTTAGCCGAATTCGCGGCAGAGGGCGCGGGAGAGGCTCGGGGCACCCGAGCGCCACCTACATTGGACTGCTTTGGGACGGAAAGTCCCGCAGCCGAGTCACTATCGGACGAATTCGCGGCGCGTGGGCGTTTACCGCGGCGCGTAACGGTTGAGAAACCGTCGTCATCGGCGGGCGTGGTCGCGGGCGCAGGAACGGTCGCGGGCGCAGGCACGGTCGCGGGCGCATGCACGGTCGCGGCCGTGGTTACCGTCGCGGGCGCGGCGCGGGAACGGCGTCGAGGTCCATGTCGGAGTCGTCATCGGAGTCGACGTCCGAGAGATTCGCGAACGGGTTCTCAGAGAAGCAACGCGGCTTACGGCCGGAAGGATTGCGCGCGAAGACTTTCCGGAGTCTATTATACTCGGAGACGAGTAGAGGGTCTTCTTTTTCGACGAACATATGAAAACGAAGTAGTTCTTCAATGTGGGCGACATCTTCAAAGGCCGGATGGGCCGAAGGGGCACGCGGGGGCGCGGTGGTAGACATGACTAACCTCCCTGCCTGATGGGCAGGGGGGCGCGCCTAATTAAAATTTAACGGACAATCCGTGTCCTGGCCAAAGGGAGACGCGACGCGAAATCTTCTCTCTTCGTATCTGCACACGGCGCGGAGCGAAGAACGACGCGTAGCACGGCGAAACGACGCACTGCACAGTGTGTACGGCTTCGCACCGAAAAGTGCGGTTTATGTGGTACACTAAAGGAGGTGCACCGTCGCTCTGAAAAGAGCGTGTCGATTGACAATAGCCGAATAAACACACTAAAGTGCGGCTTCGCAGCAGATGTTTTCTTTCTTCGAATTTCACAAGCTCGAATACAAAAGCACCGGACGATGAATCACTTGGCAACAATGCGGGTCGGGCAGTGGCGAAATCGTTGGAATGCCAACATCTGGTGCGCAGGTAGGCGAGCGCGGCGAACCGGAAATGTCCGAAGATAGCCGAGCGCGGCCAACCGAACGGACCGTCAGAGCTGCGAGCAAGCGCACGTGTGCACTCGACCGCTGCTCGAACGAGACTCGTGAAGATTGTTGAGATTGTGATTATATATAATTAACATAATGACCGAAAGATCCTAAAGTCCGAAGGTCGAAAAACCTGAAATTACCATTACCGATAATAAGGACGATGGTCAAGGCTACTGTCCACACCCTCTAGGTCAAATAAAAGAAAACCATAGCAACTAAACCAGACGTTGATCTCTCTACACTGCTAAAATTTATTAAGCCATATGATGGCTGTAGGTAAAAACTAAATTCATTTTTAGTTCATTGTAATAACGCCCATGAACTAGCCTCAGATTGTCAAAAAGATATACATTTTAAACACATCGTTTGCCAACTGCAAGGGAAAGCTGAAACCGCTTGCTCCATCAAGAAGTTTTCAACTGACAGCAACTCAAAGAGTTCCTAAAGACCAAATTTAGCGAAAGAAAACGTTATGCCCATCTCCTTACTGAATTACAAGAGTATAAACAACAAACAAGTGAAACTGTGAGTGAGTATGCTCTAAGAATCGGAACATGCCTATCGCAATTATTAACGGAAATATCTATCTCTCACGGTCATAGAGTCGCGAAATGGTAGGGCGAACAGCAGCTATGGAGGAATTAGAACTCCATCATTTCCAAATGATTCCTAACATATATGTCATATTTCACGTTGAGAGGTCGTGTTTTTATTATTTCTTCTTATAAAAATATTTATTTTGTCTTAAATTATAACATTTGTATTTTTAAAAATTGTAATTAGCCTCCGGTGACCGTGGTTTTTGGAAATAGAACCAAGAAGCAGTGTGATACTTTTACAGAATCGTGTAATCTAGTGTGTATATAAAAAGAACTATTTCATCTTGGTTTAAAAAAAAACACATATTTAAAACATTCAACAGAATGGTGCAATGCTCTGTTTATAATTATAACATAGTGACATCCCATAATCGTATTAAATGTTCTAAAAAATGCTGCAATCACCAATATGACCAAGATGTGTATATATTATGTACAATGAGTCCTGAAAATTACATTCCAAATGGATTTGTCCCAATTGCATATCATGAAAACTTGCATACATCTATGTTAACTAAAAGTGTCAGAGATATTTATTCACCTTCTGAATGAATGTTTCGTCTACCGATTCATGTACAATCTTAACAGAAATACGTATCCTTCGTGAAGATTTATTAACGAAATTTGATAATCAACAAACTTTACTAGAAAAAAATAATACTGTTAATGCGCCAAGAAATTCATGATCTCACTGGAAAGTTTTCCTTGATACGTGAAGAATTAGACGATGTACTAAAGTCCATTAAATTTCTGTCCGACTATCACGAACAGATAAAAATAAACGAATGTAATAATGAAGAGGTAACCAGAGTTATTAATGAGAATATTATGCTACGTTCTCAAGTCCAGGAGTTGAGTGTGAAATGAAATGAACTGAATCAACTTGCAAGAGATGCGAATATCGAAATCCAAGGAAATCCAGAACGAAAAAATGAAAATTTGCTTACTATTATAAACAATGTTTCTACCGCTGTATGCAGTCCTCTAACAGATAATAATATCGTAGCATTTCATAGAGTCGCCAAGTTAAATAATAATTCACAGCGTCCTAGAAATATTATTGTTAAATTGAACAGTCAACGCACACGTGATAAGCTTCTGCCTTCTGTAAAAATTTATAACAAGAGTAATGGTAGCGATAAGTTAAATACGTCACATACTGGAATACCTGGTGATAAACGCCCAACCTTTATTACAGAACACTTATCTCTGAAAATAAAAAAATAGATACTGCTACTAGAATCGCCGCCAAAGAAAAGAACTACTCTTTTGTGTGGGTTAAAAATGGTCATATATATTTTAAGAAAGAATTCAATCTCAGCATCTAAGTTAGTTAAAAATATAGGTAGTCTTAATTATTTATAATTAAATTTTACTATAAGTTATTTACCATTCTACTACCATATTACATTAGTATATTATATCAAAATTCAAGCTTCAAATTTATTATCAAAATGTACGAGGTCTTAGAACCAAAGTAGACGAATTTTATTTTTCTGTATTGCACAATAAGTATGATGTTATAATTTTAACAGAGACTTGGCTAAATAATACAATTTTTGATCAAGAAATTATTGACAACCGTTATAATATATTCAGGAGTGACAGATCGACAACGTTTTCGCATAAGAATAAAAAAGATGGCGGTGGAATGTTGATTGCCGTTCTTAAAACTTATGAAGTATTATGTAAAACTATTTGGGAATCTGCCTGCGAGGATCTCTAGGTATCTTAATAAATATGTAACAACGCTATTAATGTTTGTGCTGTATATATTGCTCCCCCAACCACTCTCGAGTATGTTGATATTTTGTTCAATAACATTACAAAAATTATTCAATATAATACGGCTTACAAAAATAATTTATCACATTTAATTATTGGTGATTTCAATGCGGAAGACATAAAATGGGAACTTGATATAGTAGATTCTAAACTTATACCATTATCCACTAATACTGCTATCAATGATTTACTCTCAAATACGCTAGTTTTTTGTAACCTTCAACAATACTATTTTATAAGCCATGAGTATCAAAGAATTCTCGACGTAGCCCTTGGTAATAACTTATTTAGTATTTCTGTGTCTATGATGAAGAAACCCTTCAGTCAGATAGATATGCATCACCCTGCTTTACATATTGATTTACTCGAATACACTTTCGTACGTACATTTAAACCTCACCATTGACCAACACGTAATTTTTTTAAATGCAATTATGATTCTATCAATACTAAACTTAAACATGTAAATTGGACTGAACTGTTTAATGAATCACATAATGTAGATAATATGGTAAACATATTATACCAAACACTAAATTCGATAATAAATGATTATATTTTAATTTATCGGCCCCGTAATGAATCCTATCCACCATGGTTCAGTCGATCTTTACTTAAAGTTATAAAAGAGAAAGCAAAATATCATCGTAGATACAAAAATATGGTAATTTGAGAGACAAATTAGAATATATAATACTTAGAGAGCGTTGTAATGACTTGTGATAAAATCTTGTTACACTAAATTTAAGGCAAATGCTGACACTCAATTAAAACGTAACCCTAAGTATTTCTGGAAAATTATTAAGGATAAAAAATCAAACAGTACCTTGTACTCTTGTACTCTTTACCAAATGAAATGGTTTTCGATGATGTTACGGCAAGAGGTGGGCAGGAAATTGCCAATTTATTTTCGAATTATTTTCAAACAGTTTACACTATTCATAGCCCGAAAATATAATAGAATATTGTTATTCAATTTTATTTCGTCATTATGCGATAACGTGGTACGGGAGTCATCTAGACGCGTGGTAGGGGATACGTAGACGCGATGCTTCGAGTCCGTTAGCGCTTGCGCACGTGCAGTTTCATTACTACTAGTGGTTGCTTGAGCCCGCGGTGAAATTATACGCGGAGAGGTAGGTACGTGCGCGGATATTTTCTTATTAGCCGAAGAAATATTTTTAATTTGTTGTCCGAACGGTGTTTTACTAAAACACAGTAATGTATGATGGCTTTTATTGCAATATTTACATTTAAAGCTCGAATTACATGCTGTAACAGAATGTGACAGGCTTAAACAGTTTACACAACCATTATGTGATTTAATATATTCGAATTTCGCTTGCGGGAAATTAATATTTTTAAACTGTCCACAGTTATACAATTGCAAGTGGCTTTTTTGTTTACATAAAAAACATTTTAAACAGGACGACGTATGGGACGTAGCGGGCGAAGTAGTTTTTTGTTGTTATTATTAAGTGTGCGTCGGGTTGGTTCGTAACCGTAATGTGAAGTGTTTGAAACGAATGATTTATAATTATTAGAATGCGTTTGTTGCATATTTCGTGACCCTGATGTTACGGGCAACTTATATGAATTATTATTTGATCTTTCTAAAAACTTTACTTGATCTTGGATGAATTTTATTAATTTTTGCGTAGACGAAATCATTTCGTCTCTGACAGACATTTCAAAAGATTGTACAGTTTGACTGTCTAGTTTGCGGAGGGCACAATGCAAATCAAATCCGTAATACTTAAAGATTTCAATGCAGCGACCGATGAAGCATACTTTTCTACAAAGGAATCAAGGTTAGCGCCACTGTGTGTATAACTTTTCATATTAAGAATATTACTTAAATAATGTGTTCCCAAGGCGCGTGTATCTTGATATTTGTTAACAAGTGTATCCCATATTATTTTATAGGTATCACCATTTGGGATTATACCGGCGGTTAATTTAAGTGCATTATGTGTCAGTGTGCCCATAAAGTATTGCACCCTTTGTGAATCAGTAAGCGACTCATTGTTATGTATGTTGGTCTTGAACGATTCATAAAAAACGGGCCATTTCTACATTGTACCGTCGAAAGTTTGCAACGGTATTGGTGCAAGACTAACTTGGCGGGTATTAGCTATTTGAACCTGTCGCCCTAGCCATCCTACAGATTTGTCGATTTTATTTCTTACGCGTTTGACCTGGGAATATAAGTTGTCGAACGCGTCCAGATATTTATAATCAGGCTGGCTATCCGGCTCGAAGGACCAAAATGTTTTGTTGTAAAACCTAAGGCATGTAAATAGCACAGGCGCGGTTTGAACAATTACTTTTTGAATATGTTGTTCGTAAGGGCTGAGGCGCATAAACACTTATTAAAGTAAATTAATTAGCGGAACTATAAAGTACTCACCGAAGGCCAAAGACAGCTATTCCTGTTGCGTCAGTGAGGTAATTTCAGGAGCGGTGCGGTGATACTATAATAAGTATCTATGCACGTTGTATTCCAACCACGAACGACAACACACTGATTGCGACTACTATAGCATTTTACAACAATTATACGTGAAAAAACCGCAGCGACCTTTCGCAGCAGCAAGCGGCGCTTAACATTCCGGATCCCTTACTAGCGTGGGAACTCAATAGCTGAAACCTTCCCAGGTGCTACTAAGCCCCAGCTAACCACTCACTCTAATAATGTTTTTGCGCCGAACCAATTACATTACTATTGTTATTACATTTTACCTTTTCAGTACATCCTGATACCTGATTTACTTCCGGTTTACATACTTCAGCTGTCCATGACTCGGAGGTAGAATTACTTGAAGATTCACCTTTGGGATGATTGCTAGATTATTGACCTTGACCTCTGCCACGGCTGCGACCTCTGTAGAATCCACCTCTGTTGAAACCTCTCTGTCGTCCTCGCTGGCACCGACTAAACAATTGGTAACTTCCTCGAAAGCTGTTTTGTCCTTGGTTATTTCTCTGACCGTGCCAACAGTCTTTCTTGAGATGGCCAGTCTTCCCACAGATAAAGCATTGTACTCTTGTGGTGCTGGTTGTAAATGTACTCACATTATTTTTCTTGTCACCGCACATAGACATATTTTTCTCCTTTATTTTAGAATGTACATAGTCCATAGTCCTTTGTTCTTCTGGAATCACGTCCAGGAAATCTCCTATGTAACTATAACTTGGTGGTAAGGCTCTGAGCAAGTATCTTAACTTTTCAGGTTCATTAATTTTACCTCCGGCTGTTTTGTATTCATTTATGGATTTTTCAAAATCAACAAAGAATTCCTCTACTGTATTGTAGTTACTTAACTTTATCGCTTCCACTTTTCCTCGACATATAATTTGGAGAGACGTTGATTGGACACGACTTTACATTAGCGTCCATCGAATTGGCGGTGGGGAGGGGGATGGGAGGGAAGGAGATGATCAGTACTAACACCCCTTAAAAGGACAAGTTGCGGAGCCCCCACCTTTACGAGTTTTTAAACTTTTCATTCCGAAGACACTTTCAGAATTTCTGTATCCGGCTGTGGTTTTCTATTTTGACTCTGCAACGTTTCTGGCGCTGCGGGAAGAGCAGCCTCGACGCCCTTGCGTAACATATCCCAGGCATCCATCCTCGCCTCAGCAGCCTCGGCCGCTCCGGCTCGTCCAATGCCTACGATTAATAGTTTGTAATGAAAATAATGCTGTAATTTAATATACATAAAGTGTAAAATATATGTGTGTATGAAAACTATTGAAACAAGTATAAAAAATAAATATTTATGAAAATTTATAAAAAATAAAATTTCACGTAACTTATGACAACATAACCGTAAGTAAACCGAAACGTTCAATAGCGATATTTCGCTATAATCTGTGCTTATAATTACGTAAATACTGCAAAAACAATTGGTTTTCAATAATTTTTTTCTCAAAAACTACGCGTCTCTGTATGGCGAAACTTTGTGTGTGTTCTTATATTAATGTAATCTATCGATAAAAAAAAAATATCAATTCCCAACTCGTCGGACGCTAATGGAAAACTGAGCCGTTGATTGAGTTAGGTACATTTTGTCGAATTTTTGTAAGAGCTGTCTTGCATTCAGTGATGTATTCTAGTTGTTTATCCGAGACAGTACTCATAATAATAGTCCTTGCTTTCAAATCCATCTTTTTCCATTCCGTTTCTGCGTTTTCATATTTCACCGGCATCATTCCAATGCCGTCTTGTTGCATTCCTTATATTCCAACAAAGTAACCAATCTTAATTTCCAACTTGAATAAATTGCCCCATCAAAAATAGGTATCATTATGTCTTCTATCTTTGCTTGTCTTGCCATATTTATGTACATAACTTCTTATTCTTGTAAATAGACGCGTTTTCACAACCAACTTTTTGCTTTGTAACTACATAACCTCAATCGGTTTTTTATATCTTATTTGCACTTTGTATCAATTCACTTTTCACACGACTTTTTCTTAAAAAACCAAGTAACCACGCTCTGCTACCATGAGCTACCACTTTAACATTAAAGTGGTTGGTTTATTTGAATAAAAGATAGAAATATTAACATTACAGTTTTATTTTAGAAGCACATTTTTGCGCATTGCAAAGACAACAACACAAAAAAAGAAAGAAAAAACTTTACGGGAAACTTCCTAAATTAGTACTAGATGGCGCTACTTGTACCATTTGAACGTTAATAAGATTATAAAATTTAACTTATTACAACAGAAATATTAAAAGAATTAAAGTTACTTGATCCTTATAAAGGTCCTGGCCCTGATTGTATACATTCAGTATTTCTAAAAGAATATGCTAATAATTTATACAAGCCACTTAGTATTATTTTTAACAGTTCACTAAGAAATGGTGTATCCCGATAAAATGGAAATTGGCTTATTTGACGCCGATCTACAAATCTGGACCTGTTGGTTCTTTTACGCAATATAGACCATTATCTATTTTGTCAGCAATAGGAAAAATTCTAGAATCAATCGTTAATAAAATACTTCTTGCACACTTTAAACATTTTATCCATCATAATCAGCACGGTTTTCTTCCAGGTAAATCTACTACTACTAATTTGATTAACTTTGTTTCTGATATTTCTGAAACATTAGATTGTAAAAAACAGGTTCATTCTATTTATATGGACTTTCGTAAGTCGTTTGATCTCGTTACTCATGATTGCCTGATAAATAAGCTACAAGTTTTAGGCATTCACGGATCATTATTGAGATAGTGTGAATCCTACCTCAGGAATCGTTCTCAATTTGTATTAAGTTCGCGGATTTAGTTCTAATGTCTGTACAGTCCCTTCTGGAGTTCCTCTAGGGTCACGTCTTGGTCCACTTCTATTTCTTTGGTATAATAATAACATTTCAAATATTATACAGCCCAATTTTAAATTATATGCAGACGATTTGAAGATTTATCGTATAATACACAGTTCATCGGATGTACCTATCCCGCAATCTGATATAAATAGCGTTTTTGAATGGTATATGAATAATCAAATGGCACTAAATTTAGAAAAATGCTTATATATTAAATATACTAGGAAAAAATACCCTTTGAATGTATTTTACACAATCAATAAAACCATTTTAACGGAAGTCTCCACAATCCGTGATTTAGGAGTTACTATGGATTTCGCACTATCATTTCGACCACATATAATTAACATTATTCAAAAGTCATCCCAACCTCAGGATTTATTTTCGGGCAATTAAAAATATTTCGACAGCCGACATTATCCATTATAATTTACAATTCAATATTTCGCAGTATCCTTGAGTACTGTAGTCCAGTATGGAACCCTTGTTATCGTGTTCGTATAGATAGAATTGAACTAGTACAAAGAAAATTCTTATATTAACCTTTCCTTTCACGACAACAAATGCCATGACAATAGCTTAAACTCATACTCCAAACGTTTAGTTTATTCTAAAATAAAACTTTACAGAGTCATAGAAAGATGGCTTATATAATGTTTATATTCAAATTATTACACGGTTACATAGATTCTCCAGATTTTCTTCAAAAAATACCTTTTAGTGTCTTACGCATAGGTAGCCGCTTAATTAATCGATAAACTTTTAATTTACCACTAGCAATAACTAACATGGGCCAACATTGCCCTTTATACCGCATGCTTGCATTTTGTAATAGCTCACGTTTTAAATTCGATATTTTCTTTTTTGTCTCTTTGCCCACGACTAGAAAAAGAATTTATTTACATGTTTAATTTATTTTAATTGTCTTGTTTCTTAGTTTTAATACTGTGAAACACCTTATTGTCTTATTTGGTATGTTTACATTTAGCAGAGTTCATGTCAATTTCTGATCATCGAACTTAGTTATATGGACCTTAAATAAATAAATAAAATTAAAATAAAATAAATGGGGTTGACACCCCAGTATCTCTAATATTATTCGATGCAAATCAACCAAAACTTTAAACAAGGCTATTAATATGGCTGTCTCCGAAGATTCAAAATTTCTTATATAAACAAGTTCCCGGCCAGTCTGGCATTCAGCAACCACGTCAAGCCAGGTCAAATACTGCAAGGGCAAATCTTCAATTCATGCGTCGTGACCAAAGTCAACAACCCTCCTACTATCTTTTGTAGATATTGCAAAAACCCAGGACACACCATAGAACAGTGTCGCAAACGAGATTTTTAATAATAGTTGTTTTAAAAGTTTTGAACGTAACCAATCGAGGGTGCCTCAACGTGTCAATTTCATTTCTGACGAAGTATCGGAATCTAACAACGACGAGCACCAGACTGACCCTGCCGAGGGTTACGATACTGCAGACGCAATTCAAAAAACGAGTAAACGTCTCGTCCCAATGTCCTGCGGGACCTCGCGATCAAAAAACCGACGCCTTAAACGTAATTTCTAAATCCAAAAAGACTTTGCTAAATAGAAATCGCCCTATTACTAAAACATTGCAGGTATCGCTACAAGATTGCCCGGTAACCACTGTATCCGTGCAGCGACTCAATGAAGTTGATCTGCCAAAACCTTCTAAATCCAATGTTTTTGAAATAACAAATAATCTTACAAAAACTTTATTACCTCATGTTTTAGTTAAATCCTCTGTATCAGATATCTCGCTCTCTTTATTAGTTGACTCAGGTTCCTCTGTAAGTTTAGGAGGTGACGCGTCTTTCGGCCGAGGAGGAGACTATCGAGATAGCCAAGTGAGCGAGGACCAAAAGAGTCGCTCAGAAGGCTGCTCGGCAGGCCGCAAAAGATCTGTTAGAAAAGAGGGAGGAGTATCCGCATCTGCCTCAGCAGCGTGAAATAGAGAAGGTGAGCGAGTTCCCGTCTCCTGCAGTGGTTACGAAGGACATGCTCGGCCACACCATGTACGGCGTTACGCAGGAGATGACGGCTAAGATGCCGTTATGTGATGTTGTTCACACATGGAGGCACTGGAGAGGATGCTTCTGCGTTCTCCTCTGGCTGCGGACCGTAGGGAGCCTCAGGCGGTGGCTATGGTGTCGGGACCAGCGTTACAGCCCTCGCAGCCCCTTGGGAGTCCTGGAAACCCCTGGAAGTTGAGGTTGTGGGAATGGGCTCTGGCTCTACTATCTGACGGCCTCGGAACAGTGGAGGCAATTCGTCCAGTCCGTGGGAGAGTCGGTAGAAGAGGAATAATTAGCCATAATTAGCCTCCAGGCGGTAAGCACGGGGGTGTCTGCTGCCGCATAAGGAGTGCCCGTAGCGTTTTTGAAGCGCGGCTCGCCGCAGCTTCGACAGGAAGCAGAAGAGAGAGTCCTCTACTCTCTCTTGAGACGTGGTTCCCCGCCCGAACATCTACAGGCGACCCAGGAGCGTGACCAGGGTAGTGAAGCATGCTTAACGTGAACCCGCACCCAGGTCCACATACATACGCGCTGAGCGACGGAGGGGTTTTTTAGCCGGTAAGAGTCCGGCATAACCCTCACGCTGTCCCCCGACAGTGTGAAGGCATCCTATGAAGGATTTTTCCCGTCGGTAATAAAAAAAAGGGTTCCTCTGTAAGTTTATTAAAACATTCATGTATTCAAAAACATCCCAAACTTAACAAAAAGATTATCCGGTTAAAGTGTATTGACCCAGCGCAAGAACCTATCGACACTCGAGGGTATTTCCAATTAAAAATTAAACTTCCTACATCCGAAATATCACATCAATTCCATGTTATCGATACAATACACTTACCTTATGATGGCATCATAGGGTCTGACATGTTTAACACGCACAATTGCAATATAAACTATAATTATAACTTACTCCACCTTAGGAAATCAGCCCTAAAGCTACATTTTCACGATCCTGCTTACATATTCCCACCCAGAACTGAAACTATTGCTGAATGTTCTGTTTCAAACCCTGAAATAAAACAAGGACTGGTCCTTGGTCAGAAGCTTTCGCATACCATGCTATTTGCAAACTGTCTGGTACATGTTAAAGAAAATAATAGAATAAACATATCTGTCGTTAATACTTCCGATGAACCCATTACCCTAAAATCGAATTTAAACCTAAAACTTGAGCCTATCGATCCTTTAAAGCTAAAAAAAAGATGTACTCTGAAGGCAAAGGGAATCGATATTTCTACACCGAAACCAGAAAAGTAAACAGTACAGAATGGCAAAAAAATGGCGACATGGCGATGTACATAATAACCTCATGAACTTCAAACAAATTACACTGATAGAAAACTGTGAAACTGCCAAAGAAATAATGACAAAACTTGAGTCTATTTACGAACAAAAGAGTGAATTATGTAAAATGCTGATTCATGAAAGATTTTACCAGTACAAAATGTCTGAAAAGGATAGTGTAGCACAACATATTTCGAAAGCTGAAACGCTAGCAAAACAGCTGATAGAAACAGGCGAAAGTGTGAGTGAAATGGCTATCATAACTAAGATAATTGGAACACTGCCCATGAAATATAGATCATTACGTCAAGCATGAATGTCGTTAGACCCCAAACAAAAAACTTAAAATAATTTGACCGCTCGTCTATTAGATGAAGAAGCAAGCTTATCATCTGTGGAAGAACACGTGACAGCCCTGCTTGTTGTTGAAAAGAGTTGGAGAAATGAGCCAAAGCAGAATGAGTCAAGAGCATGTGGGAGTGGTACAAATCAAAACAAAACCACTAAACATAGGTTTGAGTGTTACAATTGTGGTAAACGGGGGCATTTTGCTAAAGAATGTCGTTTTCATAAGAAATACAAGTCAAAGAAAAATACGAAAGAATCTTCAGATATGATGGCATTTAATGTAGAAACCATTTTCTTTGAAAATGAAATAAATACTTGGATCATGGATAGTGGTGCCTCTGTGCACATGACATTTAGAAAGGATTCATTTGTAGAATTATTTGAATGCAACGAGAAGTCATTGACATTGGGAAACAAACACTGTGTAGAAGTATCTGGCATTGGTAGTGTTGATAAAGAGATATGTCAATGGATAATAGGAAACCAGTGAATTACTTGGTGTGTTGTATGTCCCAAGTTTGAGAAGAAATTTATTTTCAGAAGGTGCTATAATAGGAAAATGTTACACTATTACAAAGAAAGATTCAAGTGCTCTGATTTATAAAGACAATCAAGTTGTCCATGAGTGCTAAAATCAGAGAAAACAATTTATATGAGATGAATATAAAAACAATCATTCCAGATACTTGCAACTTGGTCCAGAACAATCAAAGTAATATCAAAATGTGGCATGAGAGACTGGGACATCTAAACATAAAATAAATTAAGAGTATGCGTGCAAATAATGTTGTTGCAGGTTTGAATGTTAGTGACAATGGTAAAAACGACTTTGTCTGCGAGGCATGTGCATACGCAAAACAGTGCAGGTTTCCATTTCACAAATCGGTACGAGGAGAACTACAACCTGGTGACTTAGTATACAGTGACGTTTGTGGACCAATGACTGTAACATCAGTTCAAGGGATGAGATATTTTGTCTTATTTAAAGATGCAGTGACAAGTTACAGGCATGTATATTTTATGAAAAACAAAAGCGATGTGATGGAAATGTTTAAGAAACATAATAGTATAGTTAAAAATAAATTTGTCCACAATATAAGAATATTACATAACGACAATGGCAGAGAATATGTAAACAAAATTTTTAAGGAATATTTGGACAAAGAGAGGATAGTCCATGAGCCAACTGCCCCATATACACCAAAACAAAATGGGTGAGCAGAACAAGAAAATAGAACAATAATAGAAAGTGCTCGCTCCATGTTATATGCAAGAGATGTTCCACTGAAACTGTGAGCTGAAGCAGCAAACTGTGCAGTTTACATATTGAACAGAACTTGTTCAAGTCAGACTCCGGGTAAAACACCCATATGAATTATGGAATGGTATCAAACCAGAACTAGGTCATTTGAAGGTGTTTGGCAGTGTTGCATATGTACACGTTTCGGATCAATTGAGAACAAAATTAGAAAAGAAAAGTGAGAAAATGATGCTTATTGGTTAATACAACACCAATTACAGAATGTATGATATAAATAAAAAGACAATCAAAATTTCAAGAAATGTGATGTTCGATGAACACCATGTTCCAGAAACAAGAAAGAATATTAAACAAATATGCCTCTTTGATGATAATGAAGATAAGATACAAATTGAAGAAACTAGAGTAAGAAATGTGGATGAAACATTTGTTGAAGTTGTATCATCAGAATCTGATAACAGCTTGTTGAGTTGCACAGTGATGATCCTACATATGAGCCGTCTCAAATAATAGAAGATAGTCAAATCGTGTGCGGCCGAATTGAGCGTTTTAAAATACAATATTTACTTCAGAGAGACGTTTATTAGGCACAAGACTGGCTAAGACTAACTTATTTCTAACTAACATCTACGAGGTTTTGCAAGCGGCCGGAAGGGCTTATTGCTGTTTTATTTTGCAAAATCGTTTCTCAGATTTGACCACCCATGTCGCCGCATGGCCTTATCTGCCTGTGTTACAATGTCAATTCATTTCCTAGAATATTGTATGCTGAGTGGGTAAGTCGCCTGACTTTACTAGATACCCACGAGAGAGAAATAAAGTTGAGGCTAATAAATAATAGACGTTTTGAAGCTAATCTTGTTGAATTGTCATTGCCTCAAAATATGATGAAGCATTACAAAGTCCACAGGAGAATGAATGGTCTCGAGCCATCAAAGAAGAATTATCGGAACATGAAGATAACAACACATGGACTGCGGTAACAAGAGTCTGGTCAGCAGACTTTACTACCAAGTGGGTCTTTGCAATCAAAAAGAATGAAGATAATCAGACACGATTCAAGGCTCGTTTGTGTGCACGAGGTTTTACTCAGATTAAAGATGTGGACTATCAAGAAATATTTTCTCAACAAGAAGGTATGACTCAATAAGAATTGTTATTTCTATTGCACGCAAAGTATAATTTTGAAATTCAACAATTTGATGTAAAAACTGCTTTCTTTAATGGGTATTTTGAGGAAAATATTTTTATAGAAGTGCCTGAGGGTATCCCTTTAGCTAAAAGTTATGTGTTAAAATTAAATAAATCTTTGTACGGATTGAAACAATCCTCTTGTTGTTGGAACAAAAGGTTCACAAATTTTTAAAGAAATATGGTTTTGTATAATCACAGGCTGATAATTGTATTTTTATAGGGATGTTCAATGAGATTAAAGTGTTTTTAATTATTTATGTAGATGATGCCCTTGCAATATCTTCATAGTAAACAACTTATCCAGGATTTTATAGAATATTCGAAAGAAGCTTTTAAAATAAAGTGATGCAATTGAAATATTTTCGGTTGGTATGGAAATTTAAGAATAAATAATTGCATCCATGTACATCAAAGAGATTGCATAGAACAAATTATTGAGAGATTTTGTAGTGACCTAATGCAACTCCAAGTGGTATTGCTCCAGCAGATGTCAATGTTGTATAACACAAGAATTATGATGAAAATGTTATAATTTTCCAGGTATAGGGAAGCCAATGGTTCCTTATTCGTTTTTGGGGTGTTCTGTTTCCAGACACGCCTAAGGTCATTTGCTGTGCCAATGTACTACATTGCGAGATATGTAAGGACTAATTCCAATGTCCCAGCAACATGTAAAATGACTGGGTAAAACGTATAATAGATACTTAATCAATACAAAAAAATGTATGTATAAGTAATGGATTTTATAGGTTACTCTGCATTCTCATTAGCATTAATGGTTGTTTGACTGTTCGATACAGTAGTCAACAACAGGCTATAATTTTATGATGAATAGGGTGGCCTGCCCATACTTGGTCTAGTTAATAAAAAAAAAAAGACCATTGCTCTCTCCCTACTGAGTGCAGAATTTGATTGGCTGCATGTGATCAGCAAAAGAAAAGATATGGCGAGTGCCAATAATGTCAGATTTAAGTGAAGATTGCAAATGTGTAATAACATGTATATTGATAAGAGGTGCAATAAAACTAATAATAACCCTGTATTATAAGAGAACCAAACACATAGAGTAAGTAGTATTTATTTGAGATAAAGGCTGGAGTTGAGCCTGATTAAAATTAACTAGGTATCCTAGTAAATATCAATTACAGATATATTACTAAGGCATTGCCAACTCAAACTTTTAAACCAAGTATCTGATCCCTTAAGTAGGGTCACAAGAGTTTGTAAATTTTTCGTGGGATGATAAGTTAAAAAATAAATAGAAAATGTTGTTTTAAATCTCATTTTGGTAGACTTGATTTTGTGTGCCCCAGTGAGCAGCGGGGGAAGCAAGAGAAGGAGGGCACAGCTTATAATTCCCGCTGCGTGGACTTCTTATGTTCTTACCTTGTGTCATGTATAGTGCATCGATATTAAAACAATGGATTGATTATCAAGAAACCACATTATTATTGAAGTGAAACTGTCCCAGATATAGAAATAGATGACATGCACTTCTAATTCAGACAATGGGGTGAGCTGTTTTAATGAAGAGAAGAAAGCTAGGTATGTTAAGTACTTGTTATGGTCATTTTTTGTCGTTAACAACATACCGGACGATATGCGGTTTTATTTATGTTTGGTGGTGCGTTTCTGTCCGATGGGAGGAGTCATGGAGTACTAAATAATGGCGGTCAGGTGTAGCGTTTGATGTTGGATGAAACAATTGTT